>VWYI01035831.1:3249-36247 GCA_013399455.1 Anthoscopus minutus
CCCCCAGCCCCGACACCTTCAGAAGCCAGAAGCCAAAAAGAGACAGTTCAGAGTTTCCCAGGCTTTAAAATGGGTGTCCACGGGGGTGGATTCTGATTCTCAATGGCTTACAAAGCTGTCAGTTCTCAGAACTGGGCAGCTATTGGCTCTTTCTGAAGCTCCCAAGAGCCTCTCTCAGGAGAGCTATTTCCACAGATGTTTTTCCTTCCTTCCTCCGCAATAATAACTAATGTCAAACCAGCACAGGTATTAAGAGCAAATCTAGAAAAAGACAAATTGCATTACAAGGTGCTATCCTTAACATGCAGAAAAAACCAACATAAATAGGCAGTTAGTAATTTTTATCGGGTTTCAATTTAGAACATATTTGAGCCTCATCTGACAAAGAGGCAGCGGCTAAAGCAGAACCCAAGTAAAGCAGGCAAAGGGAACTCCTGATGAAGGGGTAGAATTACAACCTTGTAAAAATCAGAACAAGAAAGTACACATCAAGCTGATGCTGGTGGGAATGAGCCAGTGCACATTTTGCATAGAAGAGGCAGAACTGTCACAGAAGATCACCACAAAACATGATGGTTCCATTGAAATTCAGAGGTGCTACAACCCTGGTGTCTCTAGGTCATCCTAGGATTTCAGAATTTCTAAAAAATGACTGACATTGTCTCTGTCCTTTCAATCTTTCAGAACTTTCCAAAGTGTTTCTATAAATACATATGTAGCTTTTCTAAAGGCATTAGTAGCTACTATACTTTTCCTGCTAGGTAATTTAGTGCAATGTACCTTTAAAGACACATTTTACAGTTCCAGGCTTGCCTTCTTTTCAGTAAAACGGTCTCTTGTCTGCTTCCATCTGGGACAGATGTAGAAATGCAGAGAATTCCTAAAGTTCTGTTAAAGAATTTCTGAGGACTTTTTAAACATTCTGAAATCCTTCCAGTTTAACAGACTATCCATAATTATGAACTGCATTTTGCGATTACATTATTATGGATTAAGCTACTTAATCTGTAAACTCTTTTTAGAACTGACAAAACCTTGCCTAAACCTGAAAGCTGAGTGTGAAATAGGAGCAAAGCAGCATCAGCGCCACTATGCAGGGCAGAAGAGGACAATGAAATGCCATTTCCAGAACTGCAATGACCAACCCTTGCAGTCTCTTGTGTCCCTGTGAGACTCTTCAAGTGTGTGAAATACAGACCCACAGGCACCAGGCCTGCTCATTTAGTCACCGACCAGTCTGACCTGGCAGATGCTCCAAATGTGGAGAATGGAGTTAGTAAACAAGCTAAACAAATACATATTTTAATAGCAGGTGCTGTTATATTTCTCTTCCACTAATTAAGTATTTAATTCCCCTGTATATTTTCAGGGAGTGCAGCTGAATATTAATGGCACATGAGGAGATGTACCACACAGTTCCCAAGGCACAGGATAAAATTTTCAGCTCTAACTCTCCAGCCTAGCAAATTGCAGAGCTGACATTTACATGCTCCCCAGCTTCCAGACTTGTAAATTCCTTTAGTAAACAAGAGAAACATTCAGAGTGATATGCAGCAAAATCTCATTAAAACAACCCAGAAAGTTATGAGAAGCAATCATTTTGTGGCAGTCTTCTGCCTAAGAACATTTCAGCTAGGATATCAAAAGATGTGGTGATGCCGGACACTGTTTTCAATGAAGTAGTAAAAATAAAACAAAAAGTCTTCACACTAGGATCTCCAAGAGTCACACATTGCTTCTGTAAAAGCTACAACTACTTTACAATATGATAGAAAGTATTACCATGCAAGTACTGTTTAATCACTCTGTAAAAATGGTTCTAAAATAATTTAACAGAAAACACACCTGCATCAGAATGGCTGAATAATCACTTTGAAATTATTCACAGAACTTTAGCAAAGCTGAAAAAAGGATTCAGTCACAAATGTTAAGTGAAGAATATTTGTGTTCAGATCTATACATCATGAACTATAGTATTTAAAGTTGCAGGTGAATATGAATATATTTATTTAGTTTTAGAAAATCTCCAAGATGTGCCTCAAATCAACTCCAGTCTCTGATATCCAGTCTCTGAACCCTTCATTTGCTTACAGAAGCCAGATGCAGATCAGAGAAAGGATGACACTTGGAGAGCTCAGGAATTTTGTCTTTCCTTAGCCCATGTGGAAGACAACCTGACAAGGGATCGGATCACAGACACTGGCTGAGTTTTCCCAGTTGAGAATTCAACTCCCCAGTGAAAGAGGCTTTGCTCTGAGAATAGATACCTACCTTTTCATTCACAGCTATTCACACTCAGTCTCTCAGACCTATAACCACAAACATCTTACAGAACACACTTCATCAAAAAAAACATTAGCAAAAAACTTTATTGTACTTTTGCATACAAAGCCTTAACTCCAACACAACAACCTGAAAGGCTTTGCTTTCTAAAGACCATTTCCATTCCATTTTTTAAAAGTCCTTTAACCAACAATTTTTATCTGTAAATTCCACACCCTCCCATCCGTCAGATGAAAATTAAGACTGGCACTCTCTCAGCTCAGTCTCCGGGTACTCAGTGTGTGGTCTTTTCCATAATTCTGAGCTCCTGAGGAATCTTCATATAAATAAAAGGTACATGAACAAAAGTTAACGATGTTATCAGCTTGTTATAAACTATTTGAAGGGGTTTTTTTTTGGTTTTTTGGGTTTTTTTTGTTGTTGTTGGTTGGTTGGTTTGGGGGGGGGTTTTTTAGGCGGTTATCACTGATTTTGAAATAGTATCCAATACTTCTGGGCAAGGACTTAAAGCTGACTCACATTTTTGATTACCTGATTTACTCCACGGCAACAGAAGTTGTCTTCATCATCCTAAAGCACGACTGGAAAATGCCTCAGGACAGCTCCTATTTGCACACAGCTGGTTTAACGTGATATGCAGATTTCATACTTCATAGCAAAACAGGAGTAGAAAAATGTAAAGACCAATCAAACCAGAGCAATACAATTGTATTGAAACAGTACCAAGCACAATTCCAGCATTAAGTATTTTTGTAATTTGGCCAAGTTTTGTCCCGAGAAACAGAATTAATCCTCACTGCCGGCCTGCTTTTCCATTTTCTGTTGTTTCCACTCTGAAAGGCAAGACAACAAATTGGTAAGGCTTGTTACTAGAAGGAAAACGAACAGTCAAAAAAAAATCATATTTAAATGCCTTCCTATTTTTTACTTCACTAACTGTGCTGTGTCTCCCTACCCCAACATAGGTAATCTTATCTCCTCTTGATACTTCTTTAAAGTATCAATCAGTTCATAAATAAAAGGTTTCTGCAGAGATACATTTAAGCTGTGAAAAACTGTCCATTGTCAACCTCACCAAAATACAAAATATTCATGTGACTAGAGAATCCATTTTGAAAACGAGCTTTGGCCATCTGTTCCAAGGACTTAAATTTCACCCTTCTTACACTAATCATTTTCTACCATCATCTGATTTCCTGTGGAGGAGGCTGGTTTGGTTTTCCAGTATTCTTCGTAGAACACGGACTACTGTCAACTTTATTATAGCACAGCCTCAGACTCAACCACTTATTACCAACAGTATTTCTGTATCAGCCATTCCTTTGGAAGCTACAGCAAGCAGAAAATCTCAGCTACTTCTGAGGTTTAGTAGGAGTTTTACTGCAGGAGCAATCCCTGAGGTCCAGGGAAGCCCAGCTCTCAGCAGTCAGTCTCAGCACAGAAGCAAACAGAAAATCAAACTCTTCTGTGGTTCTCTATCAATGCTGAGAAGCAAAGGAATGTATTCAGGTATTTTAATCATCAATAGAGTAGTATCTAATACTGTAAACTCCACACTTACTATTGCCAATATATGGGTAGTGAGGCATTTCCTGATACATACCCATTTTCTTCTTTCAGATGCTGATACAGCTCAGCTTTGTTGTTGACAGAGTTCAATCGACCAATAAATTCCTGGTGTTTCCTAGAGTTGGCAGTATTAATTCTGTTGCTCCATAAAGACAGCAAGGACATTGGCCCTAGAATTGTAAGTAAAAGGAGTCTAAGTGATGAAAATTTTTAATTAACATTACATCATTATAACATCTTAAAGGAATTACAGATTATGGTAATACAACATATTAAACCACTAACATTAAATAAACTTAAAATAGGGGCTAAATAAATAGAAAATATGCAAAGTGATAATGGCTGAGTTGCTGCACATGAGATGGACTCTGCTTTAAATGCAGTTGCAGCATCAGCTCAGCCACTGTGATAGAAAATAATTCACACCAAGGAAGAGAAGTCAGTGAGAACTGCCCATTCTGATAACTACACTGCTTAGGCAAATTGAGTATTTATTAGCAGGAGACAGTCATTTCTGATACCTGCCCTCAAACAGCATTTCCCACATACAGTAGTTCAAACAGCACCAGCGGGAACTTGGCCAATCCCCTGTCAACCCATGAGTCAATCAGCAGACCCACACAGTGCCTAGGTATCTCCCTCTTTTCCACAGACCTGGTGAGGTTAAAATGTCTTCCAAGAATTTCTAAATAATTAAACATGATCTTCACTGACTTAGCTTTAACTCCAAAATGATTCACTTCATTACTTTAGGAAACACAGACTGATGCAACAGCATCTACCTTTAAAAGAAATAATCTGTTGCAATGGTAATGGTTTACCTTTTGACTTTTCAACTGTGGGCATTTCATCCATTGTAATGAGAGGCTTTTTGTTGGGAGGCTCAGGAGAATCAGGGGAGTCTTTGATAACTTCAGCTTCTGTCAGTTCTTCCTTCTCCCGATCCAAAAGACTTTTTAACCTTTTTCAGAGGGAAGGAAAAGAATGAGGGAAAATATGCTTGAGTAGGACATAATTCTTAATAGCTTTCTGTAGTCCTCGAAATTATACAGGACCCATACCATAAGAAAATTTCTTTTGACCCTTTAAAGTCGGTAACAAACAATAGGGCATTCTAGCCAAATAATCCTCTGTATAAAGCATTACATAAAGGGAAGGGTCTTAATACACAGTTTCACTTCAGTCGTTGAGACAATTGATGTCTGAATTTTGAAGAAAAGATTAAATAAAAATATATATAGAAACACCATACAATTTGCTATTATCTTTTCCAGGTGAATTCAGACCCATTCACACCAAATCTCTTTTATCTCAGTCGCCACTTCTGTTCCATGTGTGAAAGCAAAGTTGTAGGAATGACCATTCACAAGAAGGCATGGAATGTCATCAGCATGGTGACAGCAGCATAGATGAAAAGGCTCTCCTATCCTAAATGAGACCAGCATGTACAAAACACATGCAAATTAAGCTTATTACCATGAGGTTTTTGGATCTCTGTAGAAAATAGTTTGAAAGAAGGAATACAGAACAGACCGACAGGTGCTTGCCACTTAAGGCAAGCTACGGTTACAACATGAATTACAGACAGGAGTGGACATTAATTCTGATGTTCAGCTCAAGAGAAAAGCCAAATCAAGCTGAGCTGTTTCATCAAGCTGAACACTGAACTATTTACAGCCTAAAAGAAAACAAGTACTTGTCCCATGTTTTCAGCCATGCTTTGTACTTCCATAAAGCGGTTCAGTATCTTACAGGTGGTGTGGTTATGATAGAATCCAACAGCAGGAAGTCCTCAAGCTGAAACACCTGGATAAGCGGGTCAACAACTAAGAACAAAAGTTGTGCTGCAGTTTGATTTCACTTTAGAAAATGTACCTCTCTGATTCCTGCCATGGCTTATCTGATTCATAGTCTTTGCTCAACTTCTCTGACTTGTCCTCTTTGTCTTCTCTCTTTCTGCCTCGTTTCTTGCGCTCCTCCTCCTCTGGGGGTTTGCTCCTGCACGCCATGAGACACTCGAGGACTCGCTGGTGTTTGTCAGAGTTGTTTATGTGTGCTCGGACAAGGGTCTCCAGCTCGTTCCACATAATGCGGTACTGCTCGTCTCTAAAAGGTCAGGAAAATCAGATCAGGAGAAGGGTTACCAAAATCATTCAACTACTGACTGAATGAATGCAGACATTAAGATACAAAACAGAACCTCCAAATAAAAAATAACTCCAAAGAATTATCTGTCCTCCTGTACTGGAGAGGTTTCTCCACCTGGGATTACTCCATGCTTGAAGCCACATTAACATTTCCCAGTTAATACCCAGAGTAATGTTTAAATTGAATTGGATTATTATGTCCATTGAAATCTGGATCTCACGGCCAAAAGGTACTTACGAAATCTCTCAGATGCTCAGTAACAATGCAATGTCAGAGGGCCGCTCGAGTACTGACATGCAAATTAACTATTGCATTATTTGGTTAAAAAAAATAAGAAAGAATTGTACCACACTCCTGTCAGTAACACCCCATATTCTAAGTAAGTGTTCCAAAGGGATTCTAACACATCCCAATTTTAACGTGCCACTCATTTATAATATACTTAAGTTTTCCTTCTTATTAATTTGAAATTATTCCACTTTATCTGTCCAATTTGTATCAATTTCTTACCTTTGCTGATAACTCTCTTTGATTTCATATTTCTAAACATGTTTAAATTCTTAGGTAATAAAGTTACGGTTTTTTTTCCAACCATACAGCAGTATCAGTACTGTTACAGCCCCTAAACGATAAAACTGAAGCACTCACAGCATTTATCGTGTTCATATACAGCATTTAGTTTACCATATATTACTTTAAGCTATATTTTAAAAATTTGGTATGAAAACATTTTCAACAGAGTACTTCTGAAAATAGTCCAGCATCAACAAAGAGAGATATGCCTGTAACCTTTTTGGCCCCTTTCCTCTGGTCCCAACTGTTGAAATTGGCAGTGGATCATTCTTCCTCTCCATGTCTACCAAATTGTATATTGTTTTTTGACAGTTCAGCACATCCTCATCCGTCATTGCTTCCTTTACAATCACACTGGCTAATGGCACTACCTGCAAGACAAAACAGAAACAACAACAAGAAAATATATGTATGTGTGTGTGTCACAGGAGAACAATAGGGAGAAAAAAATTTAAGGCAATGAAACAATACAAAACAAAACCCCAACCTCTTGCCCTCAGTTTAGTACTAACTCTAAGTATAAGCAGATGCTTTCTTTACCCAGCAGAACTGGAGCTGTCAGGTTCAAATAACTTTATTCAAACAGCATTCCCATAATCTACTGCAGTAACTACAAAGTTACTGCAGAAAAATAAAGCTGAAAATAAATTGATTTTACAGCAAGGGATTTATCTCCCCATAGAGTTGGTATTTCATTAAGTGACAAGGGGAAACTTAATCTAGGAACAGAACGAAAATTTACACAGCCCAGGTTACTTACAGCTTGCATGTTGAAGATGGTGGTCTGAGAAATAATCATAGGCCAGTAACGAGTATGTTTCTCTAACTGATCTTTTGCACGTTCCAATGGAATTTCAAGACTTCCATCGATCTTATATCTGGGCTCTAGAAAAGGAGTTAATCGGTTTTCCCTCATAAATTCACCAAAATCCTAATGATAACCAAACAAGATACAATTAGGCATTTCTCTAACAAAGTAACTTTCACTGAAGGGACTAAACAGCTTAGCTTTGCTTATCACTTTGTACCATCCCACTGCTATATCTGACCACACCAATTACAGCCCTGTCTCTAGCTCTCATGCATTAACCAGGGGGAAAACAAAAAGAGGGGCACAGAAATACGGGTAAAAATCAAATGTGAGGGTTTTGACAAGGAGGACTTCAGATTTGCAAGATATTTCATGTTAGGGAAGAAAGAAGAGTTACATTTTTCCAGAAGGAACTTCTGCTTGTTTACAAAAGATATATAGGATGTGTTGAATAAAGTAAAGGATAAACAAAATGCATGTCAGTGGAAATGTCTGATCAGGGTTCAAAGCTGTCAGCTTCATCTTTTCTATTTGTTGTTTATTTATTTATCACAAATTACTTGTGCAACCTATCCTTTGACAGTAATATATAGTCCTATATGCATCCAGCCCACAGAACTTGCCAAGAAAAATGGTTTTATAGAACCAGAACTTTAAACACCCCTAGTGCATTAAGGAGGCATTCCTTGATACACAAAGTATTCCATGAAGCAGGCATAACAGCCAACAAATGTACTATTTTCTACTAAATATCTATCAAGGTATTTATTACAAAGGAAGTTTGACCATGCAATCCACTCCAACATTTCCTTCCCACCACTACTGCCCTGCATCTGTTGTCATGGGAGAGAAGCAGCAGTGTAGGACAGAAGGACCCTTACTGTGATCCTGTAGTCAGTGACCCTCCCACCACAGCCTTCGCTAATTGAGGGGGGATCTTCCAGAATTGAGCGGGAGCTGCTCAACACATGCAAGAAAATCTCTCCCCCATGGCTGCTGAGCATATGGCTGATGACCTTTGAGCCAGACTTGCGTGGCTGTTCCAACAACACTGAACGACCTGGTGGAAGGGAGAACAGTTTCATTCCTGTGCACTGCAATATTAAATTTTGAGTTGCATAAATACAGGTTTGTGCTTGGCCAACAAGAATCTGAACCCACCAAGGTGGTGTTTTCAGCCAGCTGAACAAGGAACTGCCATGTCCAAATTTCTTGACACAGAACAGTGTATATGCTCCTTAAAATTTTACAAAGCAACACCAAAAGGCCTCTCCTAGACCAACCAATCATTTTTTTTATAGGATATTATTCTTGTGAAAAAATACAAATTCAAATGGCCCTGCTGCAGAAATATTCTCATTAAAAGCAACTTTCAAAACGTACTAACATAATCTCTTGAGTATAAAGGCATCAGCTGATATTGTTCTTCAGACAGAGAAATAAAACTGCCTTTGTCTTATTTTCAATAAAATATACCAAGCATAAAAGGGTGCATTGTTCAAATAAGTTTCTTTTTATCAGAAAACAAAAATCAAAAGAGTGAGCTTATCTGAAATATACTATTAATTTTGGTTCTAACCATTTTTTATTAATCAAAGGACATTTTCACTACACAATCTCTAGAGAAAAATAAACTAAGATACAGTGTTTAATGAAAACACTGCATGTTTAGAAAATCAAATTACTTGACTGAAGTAAACATTCCATTAAAAGGATGTTTGTAATGCCACTTTGTTTGCAAGCATACAAACCTCCATTTCAATACTTGTTTCTTCTTTACGTCTTTCGTCCCATCTTTAATAACTTTCAAAACACATTTGCCTTTGAGGACATTTAACAGCTTTCTTCTCTTTTTTCACAGGACATGTTAAAATAAACTTAGTATTTTTACAGTATATAGACATTACTGCTATACACAAATCAAAATGTGCTAAGTGCTCTATTTACATAATTAAAAATTGTAATATTGAATAAATAGACAAGGACATAAATTTACCATTAAGGAGAAAGTTTGTAAGGCATGAAGAAGGTCTGCTATTTACATCTACCGGTGAAATTCTGTATGCACCAGTACAATAGTGCAGCTCTGAAAAATAAAGGAGTAGAAGAGTTGAGTGTAATTCAAGAGACAGAAAAAAAATCCACAAAATAAAAGAATGGAAGAGGAGGAGGCTAGTCCACAATGAGCAGAACTAGAAAGTCTAGATGCCTCTCAATCTAGAAGTACTTTCAACATCTCCTCACTGGGAGGATTCCCAAGAATCCACAGCTTTGAGAATCTCATGCATTCCCAAGCTCTATTTCCAGCAGAAACCCCAACTCTTTATATCCTGAATTACTTCACTGACCAGTCAGTCTACTCTTATTTTTATCTGTATTTCTGGCCTGCTGTCTCAATGAGTCAACATAAATGCTAATAGTAACAGGGTGTATGAGCTGAATAGCCCAATTCCTATGTTACTTCAGATCTTCCCTGTCTTTCTCTCCTGTACTCAGATTTGTACAAGTTACCAACCAGTTCTGGAAGACTCCATGTTACCTACCCACACTGTTGGTTCGAGGAGTGCACCATTTCAGTGTCACAGTTTCTTTAAATGTGCCCTCTTTGCTATTGCCACCCATGTGGCTATCACCTGCAGAGAAGGCAGAAAAAGGGGGTGATCAACCAGAGTTTCTTTATTACAGCAAAACAACTCTAAACTTTTAAGGTACAAAACATATGCATCATGAACATATACATAATGTAATCTAAATTTAAATCTCAGATACATAACTTTCTGATGCGACAGCTGTAAAGTTCCACATATGTTTACTTCTATCAGTAACAGGCAATTTTACCTGCTAAGATGCTCAGGACTTTAAGACACTCTCTTTTTTAAAACTTTCCACACAAAAATCAGATCTCTTAAATGCTAGAGATGACTGTTTCTTGTACATATTATATTACTACAAATGAAATATGTATTTAGAAACAAATGAAAGAACACAAAATTTATAGGATCTAAGAGACTTTTTGTCTCAAAGTTCTGAAGGGAAAAAATGTGAAGAGGAAATGCATTCAAGAGTTTGCCTTTGTGTTTTCCTAAGAGACCTAATTTCTTGAGCAAAGAGGTTTTACAAATCTTCTGAGCCCTGGCAATAAAGCTTTAAGATTTCAACATTGTTAACACCAATTCAGGTGAGGCTGAGGTCATTACTGAGACACCCTATGTTTTTCATCAATCTTTAGTCATCCATTCCCTAAAATGGGAAAAAAACCCCACAAACTACCCAAAATGGGGTTACTTATGGATTATATGACATTCAATTCTACCAACACAAAAGTTAAAAGCTGATTTTTAGCGAAGTTTTACATCAGGCAGTTTTCTCAACAAAAAAGTTCTGCAAAAGGCAGACAATTCTAACTTTCGCTGAGCTATTAAAAAAACACCTCACAGGAATACAAGGTAATAATTCCAAATTTATGACAAGAAGATAGTAGGTATTTCAAATACAATAAAAAAGTTCAACAGTCAAACAAGTCTTGTTTTTTTCCAAACCAATTATTTTCATAAACAGGCCTGTGGGATGTAAGTGATGCCAATTATTACTTAACAAAGTTAATTGTGCAAGGCATAATTTTGCACAAATGCCCACAAGAGGGACTGCATTTTGTAAAATCTCCCTGCACATCTGGTCTCTCACCTACTTTTCGTATCTCAGTAAAAAGCTGACATGCCCTTCAAATCTCACAGCAACATCCTGAACATTCGTGAATTTGACCTGTCTTCTGACTGTATTAAAAAATGTCAATAATGAGTAAAACTCCAACGCCAATAATTACAAATGAAGTTTCTTGGGTTGCAAGGAATAACTGAAATATTTGCTACTTGAACCTGAAATTTACAAGGCTTTGAAGCTCACAATTTTTCTTTGTGAATACTCCCAAAGAGGATGATCAAAAGCCACCCTCAGAGGGCCATTTCTACTTACCACTCTTTAAAAAATCCACATGTGCCTCTTTGTGATGAAGCAGCTCCACATCATAGTTGGCTGATGTGTTGGCATGTTGTTCTTCCTTCAAAAGAGAAAGGTTGACAGAAATAGAATTACTTTAGCTAGAGATCACTGTTTTCATAAATGAATTATTCTATCTTTCAGTCCAGAGGAAAACAAAGTCCCCAAGTGCCTCAAACAATGGGATTGCAATGTTGAGGAAACTTTGCTCTCTGAGCAGTTTAAAGATGCAGCCAACTGCTTCTCCTCTTATTTTCTTTTTTGATACCCTATTCATAAACACCACAGCAAGGTGCAGAGCATCAAACACAGGTAAAAACTAGGCTAAACTACATTGTTTAAATTAGTGAAGTGACGGAAGCCTACAAAATGTTACATGAATGCCAGCAGTTACAACTCACTGAGCAACAAGAAAAACTCAAGAGGTAGGGCACTGTAGAGTGCCAATTACTTTTCATAACCAAAAAAAAAGAATCCAAACCAAAACCTACACTTTGAACTAATTATTTCTTAAGCTTATGATAAGAAGTGCACTTGTAGCTGCAAGTTTGTTACTAAAAAATGGATTTTTGTAAAGAGGACACCGCATCTTTGATCAGCTGCAGAGGATCACCGAAACAGAGCAGTAACTCTGGTAATTTACTCCAAGCTTTAAAAGAAAAACAATTAAAACAACAAAAAAAGAAAAAACCACAGAGAACCCAACATAATCTATTACTATAAAGACAAAGGCAGAAGGGAGAAGCACACCAGCAGCACATAGGTCAGAAAGTTACAGACAAGGTATTTGCAACCTGAAGTCACATTTATGCCATGACCCATGTCAAACTCATAAAAGCTGTGAAACTCGTTTTGATATGTTTTAACTTATAAAATTCACACAACATTGCTATTTTTCAAAGATGCAATTAATGATTGACTGTTACAACTTAATGAATTTTTTAAATCATGAAGGTTACCTGCCCACATCTCTTTTTTTGTTTCCACATATCTTTTTTTGTTTGAATACTGACACTTGTCTCAATTGTCTCTTGCTGCCAGATCAGAAACTTACTGTCAACTTAACACCTGACATTCTAAACAGGTCTAATTTCCCTCCAAGTAGAAAAAAAAATTAAAAATATGGACATAACTTCTACCACAAGATGTTTAATTGATTATCTTTCTTAACTAAGTATATCCTGTCCTCTATTTCATGTTTATGGATATTCAGAGTAGAAAACCCTTGGTAAAAAAGCAGCTTTTAGTTACAAACACCTTTATGTTGGGTGGGCATGATAATGAAACAGAGGAAAAAGAGACTCACTATGCCACTAAAATGCACAAGGGCCAAGAATAACTAAACACAACTAGATAAAGACAAAAGAATCACAGACAAATTGATCTGAGGCGAACAAGACTGTATTTTTATATAAAGTAATACAAACAGAACTGAAATAACACTTGTATTGCTACATCAAAAATTGAGATTCAGCAATACATTTTGTTCTGTGATGCTTCTTTACTTTTTTCCCCCTTCATTTTTACTAACCTGATCACAGACATTGAATGTGGGCTAATAAAAGGAAAAAAAACCAAACCAAACAAACCAAAAACAAACAAAAAAAAGTATGATATGGAGAGAAAAACAATGTAAATTCAATTAAAATGAACATAAAAAGTTTTCCAAAAAATGCAGCTTGTTAAAACAGAGCTGTAGACACAGTATTACCTTCATAGGGATGTTAGTTATTGTGGTTGAAGCCAGATCAAAGTGCTGCTGTACTAAAAGATTCAGTTTTGTAGCCAGGTGCCTCCCTGCACGGACACTGTGCACTTCACTGGTTAGAACAGGGGAGAGCTGAAATAAATTGATATATGGAATTCATGGTTTAGGTTGTTTAACAAATAGTTTGTTCAATTCTCAAACAAGCATTTATACACCTAGAACTACCACTCATAAACCCACAGCAGGGGAAACTACCAAGTAAGAAGCAAAAACTATTTTCATTCTGAATGTTGAGTTTATGCCAAATACTATAGCTGCAGTTCTTACAAATAGTAAAAAAAAAAATTAGAACTGTGCTAAAAAACTTGAATCACTAATTGTTAATAGGAAAAATTAGTATCACAAAATGGGGAATAAATCTTAACAGCAGCTCTGGGCCTAGTTTTTCATTCTTTTGCATGCTGTGTAACAGTAGCAAAGTAATTTTTAGATGTTTACCTATAAGTGCATCATACATACACAAGGCAAATAAACACAGTCTAGAAGATGAATTTGATTTTTCCTTAGCCAACAAGAACATTGGGTTTGGGCTCAAAAATAAATAAAATAAATAAAATGAAAAAAATAAAAAAAACCCAACAATTCCCAAAAACCCCAAAACAAGAACCCAAACAAAAAAAAATATGTATATACACACACATATATATATATATATAATCCCAAAACTCAAAACTAGTGACTGCTTTAGAGAGGGAAGTAGTCAATTTGTTATCTCCCATTCTCAATTTTTAGCATAACTACACCAGAGTTCTGCAGAATCTAACCAGGAAAGTAGCCCTCTATAGTCCTTTTCATACATTAAATAATATGCAGCACTACATGCTTTTCATGTTAAGACACTTTTCTGGTGTCTTTTCTTACAGAGACCACATTAAAATGCAGACTAGACTGTTGAATAGAATACATTACAGATATTTTCCACATACTTGGTTTCCAACAACCACAAGTGCTTTTGCTACTGAAAAACTGAGAATAACTTGCACTATTTTCAGTCTGACATGGTTTCTAACCCCGGGATAAGTTTTCTCTTTTTAAGTTCCTCACCTCCTTTTTAGGACGATCTGAAACAAGGCTGTCTTCACCAACAGGGTACGTGTGGATTAACACCAGTTCACATTTCTGAATCTGCATTAGACTTAAAAATAAAAATATTTTGCTTAGCCTACAGTGTGGCTGACTACCTCCCAAAATCAAATTACTTCTGGTATCTAGAACACAGAATCTAACATATGTTACCAAGTAGTTTCTGAATGTGTGCTGCAGAAACTAGGTTACAGATACAATTTTCAAAAGCAGACTACAGTTCTTACCAGAATAAAAATAAAAGCCTAATGTTTCTTGCTCTTCAGATGCTATAGCACTTTACCTCTTTTTGGACACATCAATGGAGTAAGTCCTTAACTGGTGCAATCTCTTCAGCTTTATTCAGCTGAATATTGACACTACAGAGCATTTGTGTCTCCAAGTGTAGGTATGAATGAGTGGATTCCAGGGAACATTGAGAACAACTACCCAAACAGCACAGAGAGATGGGAAATGTAATGGGATATATGCTGATATCATCATGTGGCTGGAAGCTTGGAGTGATACAGACATTGTATCACATTGCTACCTACAGGAATGACAGATCCCCGTCTTTATTACAGATTTAACACCTAATTCCTTGGCCAGGAACCTTTATATAGCCCTGAAACTGCAACAGGAAAAAGTAGGAGATTGCTGCTTCTGCTATTGAAGTGCCTGAGGAGCAACCAGGAATAGGATCTCAACCCACTACCTACAATTTTACTAGGCAACATAGTGCCATGGCCAAACACTTCATTGTTTATTTACATAACACATATGGTGGAGAAAGACTTCTCAGAGGAGACGCACTTTGTATTTCAAGATTCCTTTATCTCAAGGGAAGTTCCAGGCAATACAGTCATTTAGAAACTAAAATTAGTTTCAAAGAAGTTAGCTGTTTTAGTCAAAGAAATATGAACATAAAAGTAACACAGTATTATCAGGAAAAGCTGCTTCAGCTGAATTATTGATTAAAAACACAATGTGCAACAAGGCACAGTTATGTGTCTCATTTTGGAGCAGATGTAGAAGATAACAAGCCAAAGAAATCCTGTCCGATGAAGGATGATACTGGAAAGACGATGATCTTTTATCAGCTCTCAGCCAACAGTATCGTGATTAACCACCTACTACTTCATGCAGACATTCATTCAAATAGTTCATAAGAGTTATTTTTGTGACAGGAATACATCCATATTACCTAGAGGTAATTCTTGTAATTACAAGAAACTCTGTAAAAAGCCTACTCACTGGTCAGAGTTAGCTGCAAGCTTGTTGTGCTCATGAATGGTCTCCTGAACACAATCCTCCAGCATCCGAACATGGCTGTCACTACAAAGAAATGATGGATTTCTTTTAATGCCACACCATCAATCCTCCTGTTCAAAGCCACTGAATATTCTTCTACTTAAAGAAGGAAATCTGAAACGTTTGGCTTTTTACTGTCAGGACCCCACAAACAAAACCTTTGATAAGTGAGAAGTGCTCTATGAAGGACCTGTGTAAAGAAGATGCCCGGGAACATCTGGAATCGCTCTGTGTAGGGGCAGAAGCCCCAGCACAGCCACAGACCCCATCTCTCCCACCTCTTGGCGTTGGTGATGCAGATGATCCTGCCCCTGTTGCCCACACGCTCAGCGTTCTCCATGAGCATGGTGCGGGCCTCGTGCTGGTACTCGGTGATCTTGCAGAGTGCCTCGACGGCCGCCACCAGCCCGTGAAGTATGCTGCAGCATTCGGGGTCTGCCCGTGGGTTCGGCGGCCCCACCGCTGCCAGCGCTGCCATCAGCTGGGTGCAATGAAGAACTGTTACCCAAAGAACTGTTACCCAAAGGTACCTCCCACGGCTTCCAAACCACACCTGAGAAGTCAGCATTTTCACACATTCGACATGCAAATTAACACTGAAGAGCAAATGGAACAATTAACAAGCATTATTGGCAGCCCTCTGGAAAACATTTGGGCCTAAATTATCCTTTGCAATTAAATTTATTCACTGAGACTACATCTTATCATTTATTACAGAAAAATACCTGACCATAATAACAACTTATAACCAATACCCAAAAGACATTCTAACTTTGTTCATTTCCTTCTGCTTTTATTTTCTGAGAATTTGGAAATGCATTTCTTCTTCAAAGTAAATTTTTCAGAGGATGAGCCCTTTCAGTGAGAAACAACAAGACCGTAAGTGGGAAACAAAAGGCCCAAAAAGAGGATATTAACAATTAATGTATTAAACACAGGTTACTTGCATCTCATGTAAATGACTCCACTTTAAAAACTAACTGAAGTTCAAGAAGTAGCACCAAATTACAAAGGAAATAGGTAACCAGTTACTTCGTAATGTTTATTTTAAATATTAAGTCTCTACTTAGAGATACTGGATTCTTTTTAAATTTTGACTATAGAATAGTCCAGGCTCATAGGCATTTGAAATGCTGTTATACAACAATTTCAGACTAGATCCACCAACACTGTAATTAACCAGAGTTATTTCATATTGAACACAATGTTTATTTCACAGTAAGGTCTGAACTACAAAACAAAAGAACAGTTACAAATCATACCTCCTGCAAGTTCTGATCTTCTTGAGTCCAAGAATTCAACACATGAGCCCCAGAATCACTCACAATGAAATTCACCTACAAGGATCAAAAAAAAGCACATTAAGATAACAGCCATTACATTGTTACTTCCTCAAATTTGAACAAACGTGAATTGCACTTCTTTTTTCTGATAGTCTGGAGATAATGTACAATGACAAGACAAACTCAAAGTAACAAACCCACAAAAATGACACACTCCTGATATATTCAGTTTTCCCCTTAGTAATATGATTAACAACTTCTACTTACATTTGTATACCACAAAATCATTCTCCACACCAAATAAGGTTTTCAAAATATTAGTATTTTTGAATTAGTCATATTTTCAGTAGAATTTTCAGTAGCTACAAGATAAAAGAAATTCTAATACTGTGAACTGCACATCATTCTCCAGTCTGTCACAGTACATCATGGTATAAATATCTACCAAGACTTAACAAATATCATTAAGAAAATACGGTTTTCTGAACAAGACACTGTGTGTGCCAGGAAGCTCTCCCACTTTTCCCAACTGGTAGGTCCAGGACAATCCTACCTCTTCCTAAAGCCCAGAATTCCTTCAAAGCTGATACCAAAACCCTTATGAGCAGCTACCATATGTACAATATGTACCATATGTAGAGCTACCATGTTGAGCAAAAGAATTCAACTTGAGACATACCTTACTCAAGCTTTTGTAAAGTCATAGCTCAGGAGAGCACAATAAAAAATCTCTAAGTTACCCTAAAGCACCTCTCCATGTTTTGCACCAACTTGTAAAGTGACATTAAGACAATGAAAGATTCCAAAATTAAATATGTAATGAAATTCATGTACTACTAAAACCAACTAATAGACTATACATATAAACAGCAAAAACAAATGTTTAAGTGATAAATTGTATTTGGTATTTTACTCTAAGCAACATGAAGATATTAAAAGACTTAAAACAAAACATGGAAACATCCCTTATTGTATCAAGCATGACAAGCAGCATGGATGTCAGAACTTACCAGCTTCTTGAAAGGGAATATATCATACATTATTCTACAGTACTCCATGGATGACTCTACTGAGCAGGTCCACAGGGACTTGGAGATAGGTGCCAGAGGAATGATGCCCTGTGTGCGGTTCTTCACTAACATATCGAATTCCACGTGCTGCCTGCATGATTCTGCCATGTAGGGGCAGTGATCCACAACGAAAACAGTTTTGTGAGACTCAGAAAATATTTTCATTTTCTTCCTGAAAGAAACAGACATCAAAAGCAGAAAGAAATTGCATATGGTGAAAAAAAAATCAAACAAAACACACCATAAAATGACTGTGCAATTTACACATACACTCTAGAAATACGCATGTTTCAGAGTTCATATTTAGTAGACCACATTTTTTTATCAAAAGAAACTATTTTTTCTCAGGAGGAAAAATACAGAGAAAAGCGGAATTACATTGCTGAAAAGACAAAAAAATGCACAGTATTGCTCTCCCCACTTCTCTATTTAAAATCAACTTTATAGAAGTACACAAACTGCTTACTATATAAAGCTTATTTCCCAAAACAAGTAACATGCAAAAAAATAATTTATGACGAAGCTTTTAAGACCTTTGAGAAGTACAGTCATAATTTTAAGTCGACTTTCAGTCTTTTCTTAATAAATATTATTTTCAAACGAACAGTTGCATTTGTACTTCAACATCTCGCTGACAAACACACCAAGCGTGAAATGACAAAAATCACAGAGCAGTTAGAGCTGGAAGAAATCTCCGGAGATCATCCAGACACGCCCCTGCCAAGGCAGGGTGACCTACAGCGGGTAATGCCTTCACGTGGATTTGGAACATCTCCAGGGGGGACTCCATTCCCTCCCCAGGCAGCTACTCCAGGGCTCTGCTATCTTTTTTGTACAGAAGTTCTTCCTCGTATTGAGGTGGAATTTCCTGTGTTTTGGTTTAAGGCCACTGCTCATCGTCCTGTTGCTGGGCACCACCGAAAACGCCAATTTCAAGCGTAAGAATCTGTTTTTCTATGTACTTCTACTGAATTAGAGAATACGCAAAACAAAAAATATATCAAGCTCATTAAAAAAATCCCTAAAACATTAAAGCAGCGCAAGTCAGATGGCGGCTTCCTCGGGGGGAGGGAAAGGGGCAGGCTTGGGCCCCGTGCCCGACTATGGCTGCCGGGGCTCACCGCAGCCCCTTCGGCGCGAGCCCCGGCCGCCGCCTGCCCGGCCCGAGCACTTGCAGCCTGCCCTCGGCGTGGCGGGGAGGGCGGGGAGCCCGGGGGGCGGGGGCAGCGCCACTGGAAAACGTTAAGGTAAAGTATTTCTCACCTGGGCCGGCTCCTCCTGTGGTGCAGCAGACCCGGTCCCGCTCCTCGCCGCACCCGGGCGCGGCCGCGGCCACGCTCCGACGAGGAGGAGGGACGAGGCCCGCGAGGCGCCCTAGATGGGGCCAGGCGCGGGCGCCTCCGGCCGGGCGCCCTCCATAGCCCTGCGGCGCTCTGCTCCCCGNCCCGCGGGGGCCCCGCGCGGCCACGGGCGCCGCCGGCACCGCGGCTCCCCCGGGGGGTGGGTCCAGCCCCTGTCCGCACCTCCCCGAGCCACGGCGCCCGGCTGGGATCACTCGCTCAACATGCCGAGGCCGCTGCCAGCCCCGCTCCTGCTCCCGAGCCCGCCTGGGCGCGGACGCCCCGCCCGTCACTGCGCCCCCGCCCGGCTCGGGGGAGGAGCCCGAAATCTCGCGAGAGCACGGGGACGTCCTGTGGGCAGGCCCCGTCGAGGCCGCCGTGTTCTCGCGAGATCTTGGGGAGGGTGAGCTCTGTTATTCCCGTTCGCGTGGGAGTTGTGCGGAGGGGGAGAGCGTTCTTACGCCCCTAAATATTATCACCGAAACTTCACACTAATACGTTTTAAGAAACAGGCATTAGCGTTCACAGACAGCAAGTTACGTAATTTGTCTGTTAATTAGTACTCAACACTGTGCTAGCTAAGTCTCTGGCTTCTCACGCTCATTAGTGCGCAGCCGGAGTTCTCTCCATTTGAGTCTGGGGTCTGTTTTTAGGAGAGGGTCGGTGGTTGAGATCGCCGACATTAACATTCCCCCAGTTACTGCTGACTTAACTCTTCATGGCTCTCAGCTACACAGCCCAATCATTTTGGTATTGTCTCTCTTTTTTATAGTAAGTTGAGACAAGCATACGATCATAGAGTTACACAATGCCCTGACCTCCAAGGGGCCCTATTAGCCCATCCAGTTCCATCCCCCACAGCTTATCTGGGGTACCTGTGCATTCACAACTCTCACAGGGTCCTATCTATCCAATCTAAACCTATTCACAATGCAATTGCTCAATCCTAAATGTCCTGCTGACGTACGCTTTAACACAAACCCCGACATTTCGCTCAAAGACCCGCCCAGATTTGTAGGACGCGGGACCTGTAAGAGGGCGGTGCATCCTCTCGCGAGATCTGGGGAGGGAGGCCGCGGATGGGCATGCTCTCGCGAGAGCGGCGTGCGGCCGGTGCCGCCCCCGCTCCACAGCGCCCCCTGGCGGGGTCGGGATGCGCTGCCCAGTCCTCACGCCGCCATTTGACATCGGTCGGGGCTGGTCCGGGCTCACCCCCGGCGCTGCCGGAGCCCCCGGGGATGAGTAAGTGCCGTAGAGGGCTTCGGGGACACGGCGGGAGGTTGCTGCTGTGGCCGCTGCCGGGCGATCGGGAGCGCGATTAGTCTTGCGTTGGGACGCCGCAGGGCCGGGGCGCCCTGAGGGGCGTGAAGGAGGAGGGCACCCCTTGGCCCCTCCTCAGACCCCTCTTGTATCTCGGCTCACGCCGGTCTCGCGACAGGTGCCGGTGTCGCTGCGTTTTAGGGGCAGGAGTCGACGCTCCCCTCGGTGACAGACACGGGACGCCTCTTTCACACCGGGAGTGCGGAGAGGACACCCCGGGATCTGTCACGCCGGGAGTGCGGCGGTGACACCCCCGCGATTCTCCTATCACGCCGGGACCTTTGCACCAGCCTAAATTCCTTGGAATTCCTTGGAAATTGCATTCTGGCTCAGCGCTGCTAAACTGGTCTCCGTGGTAACAAAACCCACAAGCTGTGGGAAAAGGTGGCTTCCAGTAAGTCTGAAAAAAAAAGAAAGAGGCAGGAAGTTAGGAGAAGGCAGTGGTCGCGCAGAGATCTTTATTCTTTGGCGTTGTTGGTTTTTTTTTCGTGCTTAATTTGGTAACGAAAGCCATTAGCAAACTGTAGGAGTTGACAGTGCGTGCTAGGTGTGTTGCTGGGGTGAGTTGGTGCTCTGCTACCTGTTGACACGTTTGCACGAACGAGCATCTGTGTGGCTGGGCACTTTTGGGAGGGCAGGGCTCAGGAATCCTGAACTTCAGCTCCCATAATCATGCTTATAAAAAATAATACATTATAAGAATGCACTTAAAGCAATCATGTTTGGTTAACTGGCTTTCTTCCCACCCACTAAATGTCCAGGCTAACTCACAAGTTTAGCTCAGTCTCAGGATCAGGCCAAGGTTTTGTTTTTCACAGGCAGCCAGAAAGCGTTTTAATTTTGAATGATTGGGACCAGTGTCTTGCCCAAAAGCTATCATAGTCAGGATTTGGGGCCACTGTGAATTACCATTATACAAACAGTGATTCTGCTTTCTGAGGTACAAATGATACCTGAAAACTGAAGCTGGGCCCTGGCATGACTGGGGACAATGACTACAGAATTTGTGGGACTGCATTTCCTGGCACATTCCCTGTGAAAAGAAACATAAGTGGCTTTGTCACAAACAAACTTCCTTTCTCTGGCATGGTTGGGCTGAGGCAAAAATGAGGAAGTGCATATATTAAACATACACTGTTTAAAAATTTATATGGATGCAGACAAATTATCAGAGGTGTTAAGTGCATTGTAGTCTGAATGCCAGATGTATTCTCAGCTCGTGGAGAGGCGTCAGAGACTGTTTATGCTGGCCAGAGAATTCTTGGACTGTGAGCTAAAAGCTGCTCTTCAGCAGCAACAGGGATCTCACTAAATCAGTTTCTGCAGCAGTTCAGCCAGTTAGTGTGGAAGGTCATCTTTTGCCTGGGATATTCCTGTAGGAGATCTGACTGGAGGGAGGAGCAAGAAAAGCAGATCCCTAAAGCAATGCAGTCTGATTCCTTTCCATGTCGTATTTAGAAGAGGTCCAACTGCTAAGTCAGGGTGAATAAATTACTACCTGTGATCAGCAGTCTGCTGGAGACCTGGATATCTCAAATACATCATATGGAAAGTTAAACGCAAACACTATCTGATAAACAAGAAACCTGCACATGCCAAAATGCTGTGCTTTTGATAGCACATGAATCCCAGAAAACACAGGTTAAATGTCTAGTGTTTGAAATATCCTTCCTTTTACTGCTTTCCTGGGACAGGGGCTAAAGGTCAGTTGAAGCAAATTCGAGGATTTCTTTAAGCTTGACTTAAAGGTCCTGGGCTATGATTTGTAAAGGTGCCTGAGAAAGTTAGAAAATCAGCCTGAAGTTATTTATTTTTCATGTAGCTGAAGAAAGACTCAAAAACCTTTAATGCTTACAAAAATCTTTACTTTTACAAACAGTCTGGCTAAGAAATTGATTTAGTCAATTCTTTCTGTACGTTAGAACATTTCCTAAACCAAATATTAAGCCTGATGTCAACAAGGCCCATAAATCTTATAAACCTCTATCCCTACTGTTTGATTGCTGAAGACTGTTCAAGGAATTGAAATAGATTTCCTTTTTGGTAGAGTAAGTCCAAGGTTCCTTAAAAGAAAATAAAAACATAGACTGAAAATCTTAGTCTCAAAACTTAACCTACCAAGCATGAATATGAAAAAATGTAGTGTAAAGGCCAGTATTGTTGGCAATAGGCACTAACATTTTGCAAGTTTGGCAGTTCTGGCAGTGCTGCAAGTAGAAGGCCAATGTTTTAAGCCTGCAGTTGGTTCTTTCCATTAGCTGTGTTGCTGTCTTTTTCTGTGCTGTTGAAAATGTCACAGTTCAATTCCATGCGGTAATGTTCTTGTTCATTTATAGACACAACAAAACACAAGTCTTCTGAACTTTCCCTGAGCAATTTTCTCATCAGTTTGAGCTGCTCCTCCTCTGCTGAACGAAGTCATCAGAATCTTCCAGGCCAATGTAATAATCCTTCAGCATTCTCTTTTGAGCTGGATTTATACCTCAAGTTATCCTGAAGTACATCTGTTAGGAGGGCACATAAAAAAAAAAGTAGCATTAAAAATGAATGAATTCATGTAACATTCTTTTCCTTTCTGTATCACTCTGACAGCAGCATGTGCACTGCCCAGCTTTCCTGTGCTCCATACCCGGCCTCTGGCAGCTGATCCCTCCCTTAGGTAGCCGTGCTGTAGCAAAGGTGCTGCAGTGTCAACACCGCCTTTGTCGTGTTCAGAAATGAGCTGCACAATTGAGAAGGCGCTGGCGGACGCAAAGGCGCTGGTGGAACGGCTGAGGGAGCACGACAGCGCGGCCGAGGTGCTCATTGAACAGACCACGGCACTCAACAAGCGGGTGGAAGCCATGAAACAGGTTTGCTCCACATCCCTGCTTGCTCCTGGGGGTGACAGCACCTACATCCTCTGGGTGCTTCTGTGCAGCACAGAATGAGTGTAGTGTTGGGTTAATCCTGTAATGCAGACTTGGTGTTTTTAGTAGAGGTGTGGCTCTCATCTAAAAATAGCTTGTTTATGTAGTGTGAGACTGTGAAAACGTTTTCACAGTTACTCCAGTTTAAATATTGAAAACAAGCATTTATCTGAAGAACACTGGTAGAAATGGGCTTGGTATCTTAGAAACCACTCCGTGGTGTCTCTTGGTTTGCTCTCCAATGCAATACTACACATTTTTATTAATTTCAGCATGCCTGTTTAGTCATACCAAGGCTCTGACATGTTTTCTTCTGTACAGAATACTTTGTCTTTGCACTGTCTCCTTTTGTTTCCAAATAGCCTCTTGGTCTTTTTCGTGCTCAGTTCTATTCTGATGTTAAGCTGCTCAAGGCATGTTGTTAGATTGACTGTGACTTTCACAAGACAGCTCCTGGGAAAACTTAAAGATGTTTTGTGACTTTCCATATGGGAGTTCATCCTGTCACTTTAATGAACCCAAGATATATTAATGGGCCTATAAAATAATAAAACCCTGCATGCAATTCAGCCCTATAAAACTAGCCATGCAGAGGCTTCATGGCTTCAGATTGAGAGTATTACATTTCCCCATCTATTGGGAATCGGGATCCATTGACTCGGGCCGGAGTGACTTGTACCCACACAGCCTTGTGGTTTAAGGTTTTGGGAAACCACAGTAAATGTTGAGAGGTTAATACCTCATGGTTTGTCTTTACCCATCTCTATGAGTTTTAAATTACCTGATAGTGAACTTGGCCTGCATTAACTGACAGTTAAATAGCATCCGCTACACACATCTAAGGTGTAAAACTTGTTTAAAAGCAAAGGTGATGCTTTTGTGTCTCTAAAGGGCAGGATATCTGCAATACCTTCTGGTGTATGTATTTAATATTATTATTTAAAAGCAAGCATTGTCTTCCTGGTTACAGACTGTGAGTGAGTAGAACTGGTGCTTTGTGACCTGCTGAGTAATACCTGCCTTTGGTTAATCAAATATGCTGTGCCTTGTTGGTTTTTTTTTGTAATAACCAGTACCAGGAAGAAATCCAAGAACTCAATGAAGTAGCAAGACATCGCCCTCGGTCTACTCTAGTGATGGGTATCCAGCAGGAAAACAGACAGATTAGGGAATTGCAACAGGAAAACAAAGGTAAAATATGAATATTCTATCCTTTTCAAGCTCATTTCACTGGAAGTAGTGACACTTTTACCACTGATCTTTTTTCAAAATAGAAGCTGTAGAAGAAATTTTTTCTTCTAATTTCAGTTTGTCAGTTTAACTGATCATAATGCAAGTCAAGAGTCCTAAAGTCCAACCTCTAGGACTGACGACGAAAAGGAGATATTAGGGAAAAACTACTTTTTTCAGTCCTTACCTGTTGTCCAGCACAAGTGAGGAGATAAATAGAACTTAATTCTGCAATATAGGGATCTTTTTGGAGAAGTGTTTAGCCACTGAAAATACTAGGAGCAGCCAAGACAAGTTACAGTGTAAGGAGAGAAGTATAATTCTTCTTGAATTCTGTACACTAGGAATGTGTTGTTTCTCCAGGAAAGCCTTAGGTATTCTTACAGTTCCATTCAGCAAAGGATTCAGTGATCTCAGTTCAGATGAGTCTTGCCTTATCTTGGGATATTTAGTTATTTATCTTTTGACTCAGTATATTTTGGACAGAAGCATTTTCCAACTCTGGTTTTACCAAGCTGCAGATTAAAAAATATCTGTGATCTCTTACCTGCCTTTTGTACAGTGTGGCTTTTAGTGGCTGGGGTAAAGCTGCTCAGCTACACTCGAGATGGCTTTTGTCAGTAACAGGGACCAAACACAAAGTCACACTAACAAAAGACTGTTACTGACCAGGAATTGTCCCAGGCTGATCACCATCAAAGCCATTTGCAGAGCCTGTGTAGATTTCATGGTGCAGGGAGTGGGGACACTCAATTACAGACTCATTTCAATTTTCTCCAGCTGAAATACTCATGCATTTTGGTTTGGTTTTCTGTGTTAAACTCTTAAGTGCATTTTAAATTCTGTTGGCAGAACTGCGCACATCTCTCAAAGAACACCAGTCTGCTCTGGAACTCGTCATGAGCAAGTACAGAGAGCAGATGTTTAGGTTGCTTATGGCAAGCAAAAAGGATGATCCAAGTATAATAATGAAGTTAAAAGAGCAGCATTCCAAGGTAATAACTTCATTGAGGTCTTTTGCTTTGTTTTTTACACCCTTACACCTTAGTTTGTAGTGGATCAATTCAAAGCCCACTTTATGTCAGTTTTTGTGCTATTGTACTACTAATGAGCCCTAATTTTTATCCATTCCATGCAACTCAAACAGGAGACTATCAGTTGAGCAAGTCAACCATACCAGCTTCTCATTTATTAAAACTTCCAACAGATAGCATTTTATTACTGCATTTGCTTAATTTACTTTTGTTTCATTTCAGTCTTTAAGGCAACTGCCATATTATACTGTCAGAGGTTAGTAATAGTCAGACTTTTAGACTAGCTTTAACTTTTGCTTGTGACACCAACAAATAATTAATAAACCTGTGCTTAGGAGGAGTAGGAGGAACAAACTCTTTTAAAACATTCAAATTTTTTTCCCCTAAATATTGTAAATAAATTTAAAAATTAAAAGTCCTTTTGACTCTTTAATAATTAAACATATACTTGTGTCTCTTGCTTCATCCAATTATTAAATAGTCAAAGGGCCTTTAAAATTTTTGGGGGAATTCATTATTCTGGGTCACTAACAGATCTACACAGGAGCTTTTTAGCAAAGTTTACATTTCATTGAAAATGTAACAGTCATTAGAGCAATGCAGCTATGTAGACAAACATAAGTTCTAAGTGTTTAATAATCTTTGCCCTCAGCTAACTGAAGTTTGCAAAGCAAAATTAGGGTCTGCTTATTGGGAAAACAGACTCTAATGTTTAAATCTTTCTTGCATGCTTACAACATCCTGTGTGTTTAATTAGTGCCACTTGTATGAAAAGAAATATTGGATTAGAACTGAATCTTTAACATAAAATCTTGAAAAGTGACAGATATAGATAATTGTCAACAGAAGGTACCTCTGAATATGGTATAGCATCTGCTCTGGCTTCAGGAGACTCAACCAAGAGGGTAAAATGAAATCCATCCTGAAATGGACTGTGATAGTTTATTTAGGAGTACTTCAATGGAAAAAGAAACAAAAAAGGAGAAATAACATCTCACAGTGTAACTGGAACTGTGTAATTGTAACTGGAGATTTAGGCTTCAACATTTTCATTAAACCTCTTTCTTCATCAATGCCTGATGGAAAAGATATATCACCCTTACCCTGACACACAGGATTTCTGGAATTTCATTATTTATTCTCTACCTCAAGCTTCATATTCAGGAAGACTGAACAATGTTGAAGCACTTTTAAAATACTTCTCTCTTGTTAAGTAAAAAATCTACTATACCTGAGGAATTCAGTGCCCTGTTCCCAGTAATGCTGTTTCCTGATGCCACCTGTTATTTTAATGCCTGTTTACAGATTATTACAGGAGCATTGATTGCTGCAGATGAAGAAGCACCTCCTTTAAATAGAACAACAGTGTCTTTTGATAGTGTTGTATGTGAGAGAAAAGGGTGTGTTGCTAGTAGTGACTCTGATCTAAGCATGCTGTTTGAATTCGCTCAGCTGAAACAAGGCCCTAAGATGGGTGCAGCCCCTTTTTGGTTTTTATCTCTTTGGAGAGAAAAAACCCAATGTGTACAAAAGAGACACAGAGGCTTTCACTGTCATTGCACTCTTTGGTTTTACCCCATCTAAGTTTTCCACATGTGCTTTCCAGAGTGGAGCCTTCAAGTTTTGTGTTAGGATCTGACCTAACATCAGTCACCTTCGAACAGGCTCAAAGTTGTATTGATCCAGAGCCCACATGAGCTTTGAAAGCAGGAAGCAGGGAGGACAGCAGTATATCTGAAACCCACAGCTCCTACCCAGGCCTTCTCAAGGGTTCATCCTTGCCTGACCACAGCGTCCTGTCAAGCTAAATTTGAGAGTTCTTGAAAAAAAAAATGTTTCATGTCATCACCTGCACTGGAAATGGAGGAGAAAATAAGTATTTACAACAAGTTCTTCCCCGCCCCCTCACACTGAGAGTGTGCATTTCACAATTGCTAAATTATAGCTTGGGCAATTGGAATGGCAGAGGAAAGGGCTGATGTTTACTTCAGTGAAGGGTATTTATTCTGGTCAGATGAGTTTATGATTCCAACAAAGGCAGTTCTTCATGGTAGTTTAAAGGCAAGGTGATCATATGCCAGCTGTGTGGATCTCCCATCAAATTCATCATTTAAAGGTGGATTTAGCTCTAGTCCCTACCATCCTTCATTTCAGCCCTCCTGTCCTGCTTTTCATGATACTGGCTAATAAACATTGTGGATTTTGTCCAAAGGCCAGGTCAGGCACACATAGATTGGCATCACGGCAAAGCTGGAATAAAAGACAAGTTGAAAAAATGAAAGCTGTTGGAAATACCTTTAAACTGTCTGGCTTAACTGAGCAGCAGTGAATACCAGAGTGGCACAGGCTTCTCATGTAGCATTGCAGGGGAAGGGGGGCAGTGACCCTTCTTGAACCTCTGAAGTCCAGACCTCAGATAAGCTGAAATTGGAGGTGGATTCAAGTATCTAAAATAGAGAGTGGAGGACAGGTTTGAGTTTTGTAATATATGACACAGTAAGGATGACCACTGTACCTGTTCTTTTTTAGAGAAAAATGCCTGTCCATGGGCTGGTGCTGGAGATCATGTTTCAAATACCTGGAAAGAATGTAGCTTTCCCTGCTTTTCTCACAGGATTGAAGCAGTTTTCCATATCCAAAATAATATGCATCAGTTCCTGCTGCTCAGGAAGGCCTGGTCAGGGCAAGCACAGCACCAGTTTGTAGCCATTTGGAGGCCAGGGATCACAGTTGGTTAAGTTTCTATCAAATTCCAATGAGAGGAATCACTGTGGGGCAAACCAGGTTTATTTAAATAAACAGGACCACGATGGCTGCCCATACTGCAAAGATAGAGAGAATTTGTTTTCCAAAATTGAGGTGTGTGATAAAAAAATGTCAGAGCAGCTAAATCATGTCTAATGCTTTGCTTTTTTAATAATGTAGAAAATATACTACTAAGATATTACTAAATATTGTATCTCAGGAACTGCAAGTGCACGTGGACCAAATTACAGAGATGGCAGCGGTAATGAGAAAAGCCATCGAGGTGGATGAAAGGCATGGCTGCAAAGAGCAGGAGCGCATCACCCAGCTCGAGGTGAGAAGAAAGCTGTAGAGGCATAGATATTAAAAGGGAGTAAAGATCTTCCCAGGTGTTTGAGTTACTGTCCCAGTCGCTCACTGCTGTTGTGTTACCCTTGCCTTGCTGAAGCAGAGGATGCACCACTACAGCTTAATCTCAAGGATGGGATGCTTAAAGGCCATCTAAGAGAGCAGGAGGGTCAGAAATCTTATGTGCTCTCTTGAAGAAGATTACACAGCACTGATTTCAAATCAGTGAGATTCAATCAGTGTTTTAGTCCTTATGCTTTAGTTTGGAGTAGAGGGGAGCTTTTAACAGTTACCCTGATTTTTCTGGAGACCTTTTAATGTGTTTCTCTCTCTCTGGTTTTAGCAAGAAAACAAAGGCTTGAGAGAAATTCTTCAAATCACTAGAGAATCTTTCCTGAACCTCAAGAAAGAGGATGCATCAGAGAGCACATCCCTGTCAGGTTTAGTGACAAGCAGTGATCTGAGCCTGAGGAAGAGCTAAGGACTCGGGAAGTCAGCAAGCTTCAGTTGCACACTTAAACCAATGGAGCATCAGGGGACACTGGTCAAGCACTTGTTACTGAATAGGGCACCAGCAAGAGAATGCAGCCAACTCCAGCTCAGTGGCTTTTATACTGTGTAAAAAATTCAGCTGGTATTCTGCAATACTCTCAAGTGACAGATTGATTGCTGTAGATCTAACCTCAGTAGGAAATGGATTAATGCACTTGCTGAATTGCAGATTCTTTTTATATGAACTCATTTTGCGGATAAAAGGTAAGATTTCAAGTAATTTATATAAATTATTGCTCATACAAAGTTCAGTGCAACTCTTAGATAATAAAGGTAAGATTTCAAGTCTGATCTCTGCCTTAGAAAGTAGTAACTTATGAATATGCTTTGTGCATGATCCACATAGCATTTTTTCCTTTTGTTTTTGTTTTAATAAATTCTCATTTTGCAACAAATCTCTTTGATGGGAGGGGCACACAGGCAGCATAAAATGTAAGGATTGCTGTCATTTAGCCTTGGGGTACCACTTTCAAATACAAGGCCAATTTTTAAACATAAGGAATGCCGTCAGTAGTTTGGAGTTTTTAAATGAAACAAGATTCTTTCAAATATGTGCACTGAATTGTATTATGAGAATGTGGAAAGAGCTTTTTTCTCACTTTATTGTTCTCAGGAACACAGGTAACAATACAATTCTGCCTCAGCTTTTACATTTAGGAGAGGAAATCCAGCTCAGTTCTCTGTCAGTAAGAAGCCACGTGAATGCCATGTCTTTCTTCTCCAGTTGCCTGCCCAAACTTCCTAAGTGAGGAATGGCAATTGGAAAGCAGTGGCAGCAGAAAGGAGGGGTGGAGGAAGGAGGAAACAGCTTCATGGCAGAGTTGGCAGTCTGCAATTAATACTCGTAATTTTCCTTTCTCCAGTACTAACTAGTCATCAAGAAGGTTTTAAAGTGAGTTAAGCAGAGTGAAAGCTGTCAGCTACAGAAAACTGTGGAGCTACAGCTGGCACCCACAGTTTCACATTCTGACTGTTCAATAACGCACCAAGCAACATGAGCTGAGCTGTCCTGAAATCAACCACCATATAGTCAAGATTGATTTTCAGTGACAACACAGAAGGAACTAAGCATCCAACACTTCCAAGCCTGCCAGCTTCAATACAGTTTCCTGTGTCCCAGAACAGCTTCCCTGGGCTCTAGATAAACGTTCCACAGGCCTAAGAGGGGAGCTTTCAGTGGCACTGAAGTGAGTTAGGAGCAGCTCAATACCTTTGTTCTGTTCTCTCTGAAGAGGGAACTGCTCATTCCCATGGTGCTTTTAACAGGAAGTGAGAAAGGAGCATTAGCAGGCAGTAAATGCTTGTTTTCAGTGAACATGTGCTGAAAGGACAGGTAAATCAGGTCTCCACATTCTCACTGCCTGCTTTAGAAATGAAGCTGCTGCTTCTCTGCAGAACACCTTGGCTTCTTGCTAGGCTTAAGAACATACTGAGGACATTCACATGCATGGAAAAAGGTTATGGCCATTTCCAGACTTATGAAACAGCTGAGGGGAAATTCTGGGGGAGCATTTTAGCTCAAACTCAAAATATTCTTGTCTGCTTTTATATTACCTGTATAACCTTGCCAGTGCTTCTCTAATTCAGATTTTGCATTTCTGCTGTGGCTTGCAAGCGGCTGACTTACCAGAAGCAACATCTTTTTTCACTGGAGTGTACTGTTGTTGCAAACTTACAAGGAATTTTGGGTTCAGTTGTTGAAGTTTTTGTTTCAAGAAGTATCTTTTCAGCCATGCACTGGTGTCAACAGGCATTTCTATCCATTTGAGGCTGAATTCAGCTTCATGGCTGACTTCTGGTTTGGCTTCCGAATACAGAGGAGGGTTGTTGGTCTGTGGCAGTACTGAGATTGCTCTATTATGAAATAATGCTTGATTAGTGTTTATTTTTGTAAATTAAAAAAATGTGACTAATTTATCTACTCCTAGTCTTCACATTTGATACATCTCCCCTTTCATTCCCCTGCCCTGATCACTTTAGGATTTTAAAGAGCCTTCACAGTGTGTGGAGTGGCTATTTTTCATTGCATGCTATTTTTGTAATGCAGATGGCTTGAAGAGGATTTATGGCTAGAATTGTGTACTGCACAGTAAACTTATTTTATCAATAAAGTTGACTGAAAACATGGATGGCTCCATGACGAAAGCAAGGTTCCAGTCTGAGATGAGCCTTGTTGGCAACACAAGATAAAAAAAAATAACCAGAACTGTTTTATATGGCAGCTCTTGAGCTCAGGGCAGACTGAAACTAAATTGGGCTGGTTTGTACTAAACTAAAAGTGTTGAACAGCCTTGACATTTTCAGAAGCACACGGGAGTAGAGGATTGTTAAAATACAGAACTAACGGCACTGTTTTCGTGCAGGATTACATGCACTGGGATCCCTGTGTAAATGCCCAAATGAAATTTACATTGGCTCAGGGAGTTTCCTTAAGCACTTTTTCTGGTTAAAAGAGGCATTTCCAAGTCAGCTGTTTGAGTGTGAAACTTGATCTTTTTGGAGTGCATGGAGTCAGTGTCTGGGGCACGACTGGCGATCACTTTGGCCAGTGGAGAGCACTGTGGTACTGCTCACAGCAAGAGGGCATAGGGAAGGTGAGACCTTACAGCTCATACAGTGCCATCTCCTGTGGTGGGTGGGGACACCTTCCACTATCCCAGGTTGCTCCAAGCCCTGTCTAACCTGGCCTTGGACACTGCCTAGCACAGGGCAGCCACAGCTTCTCTGGGCAAATATTTTGTAATTTTTATCAGTTCTGGGATAAATCAACTGCACAGACCTGTTACCGAGCCAAGCTGATAAGACAGCACAAGTCAACTAAATGCAGGTTTTAGTGAATGCTGTGGGCAAAACAACACCAAGTCATTCCTTACCTTATGAATCATTTAGCACAAAAGTGGGGCTGGACAGGAACTATGTAGGAGGAGGGACCAAGTTCCTGCTACCTTCAACCACCTTCCCATCCCCAGACATTGGGAGCCAGTGTGGCCTTTGTATCAGGAAATTTCCTCATTTCCCATGTTCAGAAAAATACTCACCTGACAACTGCCTTAACCAACTGCCCCAGCAATGAGGGAAACACTTCATCATTGCAGTCTTGGAAAGAAGCACTTGCTGGCAGCACTCCTCAGGCACCAGCCAGAGAACAGGCACAGGGCCCTCCAACTCCAGCTGCAGTCTCTTTCCATTTCCCAAGGTGAAGGTCTACTTTTTTGATGAATGGAGACAATTTCCCTGCAGTGTTCTCAGCACCAGAAATCCCCTAACCCATACACCTGTGGCTGGCTCTTCCAGCAGTAGGCAGCAGTAGAGCTGGTTTTGAGAGGTCAGTTCTTGGAAACTCAACACAGCACACAAATATACCTTCCCTTTTCCAATACTACATTCAGGAACACCATAAACAAATTTCTGTATGAGTCATCATCTGCAACTCATTACATTCCTGACTAAGCAAACAGCAGCTGCCTCCTACAATTCTCTTACCTGTGCTTCTTCCTGCATATGGGCTTTCCCCTTCACCCTCAGCATTCAGGATAAAAGAATCAAATCCAACTCATTTTGAGTATATTGGATAATCTGTTGTCATACCAGGTATGATGGAAAAGTTGGAACTGGTGTGTGGTAGATAGGGACAGGCGCTGCGGAA
>VWYI01035851.1:0-29268 GCA_013399455.1 Anthoscopus minutus
CACTGAGGGTGACAGTGCACTGAAACAAGTTGCCCATGGACTTTCCCTCTCTGGAGACATCCCAGCCCCAAGACACGTCCTGGGTCACTGTTTCCAAGGTCCCTTCCAACCCCAGATATCCTGGGGTTCTGGGAACTTGGGAACTATTTCAGATGTTGAGTAATCCCCCTCAGCTGTTATGTACATTTAAATTTAAATCTGTCTAAACACACACCTTCAAGCTATGAAAAAAAGTAATGGTAGCCCTGTGTTCATTTCTATTTAAATAATGTTCCTTTTCCTCCAAGCTCCACATGAGATCCCACTGCGCAGAAAATGAAGCAGAAGTGGCCAAAAGCCTGCATGACTGTAAAGGCTAATAAGATGCATGCTTCAAAAATATTTGGAATGAAAGACCTGTAATGTCAGGCACTTCTTTTGCGTAAAAATCTGAATTACATACCTGCAGTACCAGGCACCTCTTTTGCATAGAAGTCACTAACCCTCTGGAAAGCATGGCTGTACTCAAAATTGAGGCTTTCCATCCTTTCTATCCTAATTCTGTCATCCTGTAACCTGCAAAGAAAAAAAAATATTTGACTTTCAGTTTTTACACTCCCTTCATGAGAAGCACTGAAGGAGGTTACAAAGGTACACTTTCTTTTGTCTTTGCTTTGTTAGGAATTGAATGGAATAAGAATGAAGAGATGAGCTATTAATGTAGGTTGAAAAGAATTCCAATTGTGCTGTATTTTTTCAAATGTTTCTTCTGACCTCTATGAAAGTGCAAATAGAGCAAACCCAAACTGCAGCAAGCACAGCCTAAAGAGAGACTGCAAGAGGTGGTACCTGCAAGATAGATACAAACATTACCAGCCACAGCAAGTATTTTTGCCTTATCTCCTCTTACAGGCTTCTGATGATCAAACCCTTAAGCCATTATCCTACCCTACTGCCATACTTATTTACCCTTTGTCTTGGAAGACTGTATTCCATGCTGTAGAACTAAAGGGCTGGACTTTCGCCCTCACTGCAGTCCAGGCAGCCAGGGATGTTACTGGTGATTATCCACCCGTGCCAGCACACCAGCAGCTGCTCCCAGTTTAACAGCACCAGCAAACACAGCAACCTTCACAAGCTGCAGCATTTCCACACTGGCTGTTTTTCCTGGCTGGTTGCTGAAATTAAGCCTGGATGCTGCTTGATCACTGCAGTTTGCACAGCTACGGACAAGCACTGACCAGACAGGCTGGTTAAAAACCACAGAGAAGAACACATGGTGCCCAGCCAGCCTCAAGTTTCACAGCTGCACAGGGAGCACAGGACCAGGAGGAAGCCCCAGGGAAAAGACACACACAAAACCTGCTTGGCCTCAGGGTTTGCACTCACTCTCATACCCCCACAGGATGTGAATTAACCAAGTGTTTTGAGAAGATTGGAATTTACCAGTGAGAGGCACTGTGTAGATATTACAGCATGGAAGTTAATCAATACCCTTTTAGCAGGGCTTTTCAACTTCACAGGAAAAAACAAACAGATTTTCTGCCTTACATTCTACATACTCCCACCTGAAAGGATCAATGTATCTCTGAGGCCCAGCTCTTAAAAATGTGAGTTAATTTCCACAACACATGTCCAGCCAACCAGACCTGTCCCAGCAATTGCTCAATTTGTGATCCTTCCCCTGCCTTTATTTTAACTGATCAATCAAATTAAGTTTTCAGTCTTTATACTCCCTGGGAGTCCCCTATCCCCAGCCCTTCTCAGAATGAGCAAGCGTGCTTCAAGCAAAGGCAAACACCAACACCAGCCAGCTGTTTTCTTCGTTGCCTCCTTCCCTTTGCTCCAGCCCCCACCAACCATGTGCTGTAGCACATCCACCCCTTTTGGTAAATCAGCACGTGTTTCACTGCAGCGGCACAAAAACACCCCTTCAGCACCCCTTCATGAGGTGATGAGAGCAGCATCACCTGAGTCTCTGAGTCAGCCTGAACAGACAGGAGGGCCTTTCTGCTCACCACGTGTGAGTAGGGAGTTAGGAGAAATATTTTTAAACAAAGATTTTATTTTTCATTTCTACCTCTTCATGCAATGAAGCAATGACTACAGAAAAGGCTTTTCAAGGTTTGAAGAGCTGATTTTTAGAACTGAAGTCAAAAAGGAAGGCTTTGGGGTATGTATTTCACTGAATGGTTCATGCCACACCTGTTTGTTTTCTAATGTTTAAACATTAATAGATGTCATTTTCTTTAATGTGTTTGTGATCTTCTTCCCTTCTACAAACAAATGTATCCAACTCCTTAGCATAAACTCTGAAATCTGATAGCTACACTGAATGGCTTCTGACAGTATTTTTGTTTGTCAGCTCTGTTAATAGGAAACATTTAAAATTATTCACTAATTTCAAATTATTACCTCAATGATCTACAAAGATCTTCATGTATTTTAATACTTGTATTCCAGGTACAGCAACACCAAAAATATACATGACATTCTGACTGAGAGTATGCAGCTGATATTTTAGATAAAGTAAAAAAAAAAAAAAAAGAAGGGAAGTACAGATTCAGTGCATGAAAACCCCCAGATTTTTATCAAGATGTATGAAAACAAAGTTTGCTGCAGAAGGTTTTCATGTGTGTCCTTTGTGCAGCAAGATGATCACCAAAGGCCATTTTCCTGATTACAGGCAGGATGATACGTCGATGCTTATTTTATCTCTCCAGCTACCAGTGCCTATTTAAATCTGAAGTCAATTCACCATCAACTTTTGTAAACATCACTCTTGTCAGAAGTCCAAATGAGCTGCAGTTCAATTCTTCCCAGCTCCCTGAAAATAAGCCATGCTCTCATTCCCTGAGCTCATCACAGATCAACTCAGCCCCTCAAAGCTCCCTCGCCTCCCCTGCCCAGTCCTTCTGGGACTAGATAGTGTATTTTATATATATATATATATATAATGTATATAATAAAGTAACATGTGCATCCTAACCTACACTGTTCTGCCATTCTGTTACTGCAGGGACTGATTTATCTGTCACCCTGCTGGCAAAGTGAAAAAGGATCAGCACTGCTGGGTTTCATTCCTCTATTTATCTGACAATTCAATGCATCCACTTAAAATTCATCGCTTAACAAGTGCTGTAGGAAAAATATTTAAAAGAGAGCTCTCAGTTTGATGGAAAAGTCTCCTGAGAAAAACATTTATAAAAATGCTAGAAGCTAAAAGGAAGCAACATATATAAAACTAATTTACAGAATCTGACTCAAGATATCTAAAAAATAATAAAATCTTTTGTAAAGAATGAGCTTGCTTAATTTAAGCACAAGAGCTAACTGCAGTTTGCTGAATAAAGCAGGAATAATTTCATTGCTGCTCTACAACTCACAATTAAACAGGCATAAAGTGAGTAAAGACTTACTGCAAAACAGACACGTCCAGACGGAGTTTTCTTAAAGCTCAGCAAGTCCTCCTAAGGAAAGCAAGTAAATGCAGAATTTTCCCTTTTAACTACTATCCTTCTGTGCCCATTCTGCTTTAGTACATTCAAATGCAGGGGAGCATGGACCAAAAGTTCCCTGCACAGCCCTGTATCACAACACAAGGACACCAATGATGCAGAATTTGGGAAGGTGTCTGCTCCTGAAATTAAGTTTGAAATTTTTACTTCTGATGCTAAGCACAGATCTGTAAAGCACAAGTGATTGATATAATTTTTCCTGTACAATTTATTCAAACTGCTTGTTTCTCTGCATTTCTGATAGTTTATTCTGCTGGGATGATCAGTCTGTCACTGCAGGGACAAAATGCCAGCAGTGCCTAGCAGGGAAAGGCAACCTGAATGCAATTAGTCCTTTCAGGTCCCCAAGCACACCGTGCCACCTTCCCTTACCAACAGGCTTGGCAGAAACTGCATTTCCTTTGCTTGTCAGCACCGTGTTACCTTTGTTGCCCAGCCACTCCCAGCTCAGGGGGCTCAGGTTTGAGTGTGTCTGTGGGAATGGAGAACAACCATCCTTTCCTTTTGGGTGAGTCTTGGCGGGGAGCTGCAGCAGCTTCTCTGGCAAAGCCTCAGGGACATTTCCAAGCAGTTATTCTTTTGGCACCGAGCACACACATTTTTAGAAGTACAGCTTTTTCTGCAGTCAGAGTCAAGCACTTCCCCACGTTTGCTCTGAGCAGCTTTCAGATGCCAGAGATGGAGAAAAACAGCAGCACAGTCACCTTCTCCAAATACCTGGCTCAAATTGCTGCTGCCCATGAAAAGCCAGCAGGAAGCACCACAGGGATGGGATCAGTATGTTACGTACTTTACCCCACAGGACCTCCAGCTTCCAAAACGCGCCATCCCAAACCACTCCCGAGTGCCAGAAGCTGCTGGGAAGCCCAGAAGCAACTCTGACACACTTTAATACACACACACACATGCATGTTTATCTGCTTGCTCACACGCATATATACATGCAAATATACATACACACAAGAAAAACTTGAGGAAAACTCCCGGCTTGCCTTTCTCCATCCAAACTACCAGCATTTCTCAACATATTTTCTGATTTTCTCAGGAAGAGCTACATCTGAAATGAGCTCCAACCACATTGACAAGGCTGGAGCCCGGAACCAGCCAGGCTGGTTCCCCCAGGCTGGATTCTAAGAAATTCTAATAAAACACTTTTAGCTTTAGGAACTCAGAGACAGAAGCTGCCAAAGAAATGGAGTAAGGATGTCAGAGAAAAGCAAAGGGCTGTGAAGGCTCTGCACAACACTGCATCCCTTCTGTGAGGGCAGAATTAGGTAGCACAGGACAAAACACAAGCACAGTTGATATTGCAGCGGCTTCTGCACCCACACAGAAATGTTCTTCAGGCCTCTTCCATCTGCCTGTCTGAAGAATGGGATGAGACACATTGCACTCATGTCATGGAAAGTGAAAGGATCAAGGACTGCTAGGAAACTATTTATTAGCACCTAGGAATAGCCAGGATGAGCAATAGTCTACGTTGAAACAAGATAATCCCACCACGTCAATTTAATTTCCCTCAATTGCGGAAGAGCTGGTTCTGGGGACAGAGACGACGCAGATCCTGTACCTGCTTGATCTCAGAGAGGTTATTTCACACTTCCATGAGTCCTCACAGCTGATGTGCAGAGCACAATCCACAGGGAAGTGCTCTCACGGAAGGGCACCCACCAGGCTGGAGAGCAGCACTCAGGCTGGCAGCAGGGCTCCCTGTGGAATGAGGTGAGTGCTCTGCACAGCTCCACAGCTCAGCACTGCCCTGGGAGCCCCCTCTGCTCAGTACTACCCACAAAGGCAGCCCACTCAAACATGGGATGAGGCTGAGGCAGCCACAAAGAGCCATACAAAACCCCACTCAAAACGTGGCAGAGAAAGGACCCAGAAGGTGCCACCTTCTGCCTCAAGTGTGGCTGTGACCAAACACATGAGGGATAAATGAAGCCCTAACCTCTGATGCAGAAGTTCTTTCATCCAACACCCCGGGCATGTAGAGTTTAGTGCCCAGTGAGCAGCACAGCTTACAGGGAACTGCAGTGCCTTGTGCACTATCCCACCCCACAACTCCTCAGAGCCAGCACAGCATCCTGCCCACACCACCTGCAATATTTACTTTCCTCTGTGTTTCGCAGGAGCTGTACAGATTAAAAGAAAGGGGGAGCACATAAACAGGAAAATCTAGTTTTATATCAATCAAACAACTTTTTTTCAAAATAACTGTAATGACTAATTTCCACTTCCATGATGGAATGGGGATGAAAGAGTAATTTCATAACAAATAAGCGGTGGGGTTTTTTCTTCAAAAATATTTAAACACATATCTTTGAAATCTGTCTTGACCTTTTCCCCTGAGGAAAATTTTGCCCCCAGCATTGTAACTTTCTGCAAAAATAAAAGTTTCCATGATGGTGGGAGGAGGCAGCTCACACTGGTTTAGTCTCACCAGAAGCCAGGACCTATCTGCCCTGTGACTGTCCCACTGCTCCCCTCCACCTGCAGCCTGACAGATATATGCTACAGACAGCCTGGTAAGCCAGCTGCACCAGCATGTCCCCAAAATCAGCAGTTGCTCCATTCAGGGTTATGCCAACCAGCAAAAATCTGTCTCCCTGCAGGGCTTCAAACAAATTAAACAGAATAAAAAAAAACCCCATACCAAACCAAATCAAAACCAAACCAACAACAATGAAAAAAAAATCAAACAGCAACAAAAAACAACCACATACCAAAGGCAACAAGAACACCATAGAACAAAGCACAGGAAAACCCTGCCTAATATCTGCCACACTACATGCACACTGATGAAATAATGCTCTTTGTATGACACCCCATGATGAACAAATAGCTGTCTCTGAATCAAAGTGGGAGTGAGGAAGGAGTCAGGACACAGAGCCAATCATTTGCTCATGACATCTTTGGATTATCCCTATGGGTAAATACAAGATCTATACAACAAAGAAGAAAAATGCACTGATGACAGAGAATGAGGAATTTAAACTCCACACTTATGCTGTATATCCTAAAATCAGGCATGCAAGGCTCCTCCCCATCTCTTTTTCTTGTACCTCACTGACAGGTCATGAAAGATGAGCCCTACATTGTGCTTTTGGGATAATTTCCAAATTCCAAACCTCCCTTTTTGTCCCCAAGGATGGAGCATTTCATATCCCTGTGTTGCCCAGGTTTTTGCCAAGTCATAAATAAAGTGTTAATTTTCTGTGTTCTTAGCCATCAGGGTCCTTTCCCGTATTTTCTTTCAGTGTGGGTCTTAAACTTCATAAAACAACATACAGCTGGACAGGCAAACTACAAAAAGGAAGTGATTACTCAATTCAACACTAGCTCTTACTATTGCGTCTGTCTCAGTTGCTTTGCACTTGTAGCTCTGTGTGTTTACATCACTGCACCCACTGACTGCCACAGCATCCCTGCCTGAGTCTCTATTCTTCATATTACCACTGCTGTTGTGCTTTGTACTTTAATACTCAGTCTGACTTTTGCTCATACCCTTGCTGGTGATTTCTTGAGTGAGCTCAAGCACACTCATCCAGGACACCACTTAATACTATTTAAGTTTGTTTCTGAATTACCAAGCCCTTTAGAAGGGTTTTTAACAAAAGGGGCCTTCTAAAAGCAATTCTGCAACACCAGACAATAGGTTGGCAGACAAAAAAATTGAGTCCTGTATTATACATTATATAACTCAAGAATATTACCACTTTACCTTGCATCTTTTAAGATAAAAAAACTATGAAGTGCTTAAAAAATATTACTGATAAATTATATAATAAGAAGAGCATGACTGAAGAAACCAAAAAGTTCTGAACAGGCAAAGCAAAGGAAAAGATGACAGAATAGCCTTGAAAGAATTAGTTTTGAGACTCTTAATACGAAAGTGTGGACTATCACCTTGCTCTAAACAGCAGCACTTGTCCTGCCTCTTGAGAAGCCCACAGCACCATCAGGATATCACACAGCCTCCCAAAGTGACTGCACAGCACTTTGTTCCACATGGACACGTGCTGTCTGATCGTACTTGTCCCGACTGACAGGAGCACAAAACGCTCTCATCTTCAACAGCAAAAACTTCTGAGCACAAAGCACTTTTCTCTGTCTCTCTTGTAACATTTTTGCAAAGGCTTCCCACCTACTCAGTGAAGTCGTCACCATTATGCTTCTGTCAAATCTCTGCCTACTGTCATCAGCACTCACCATTACTAGCAGCAAGCTGGTGGAGGAAACAGTCAGTAGAAAATATCTAATTCCAAGACATACCTTCTCTAGCAGAAGACTAAACAGCCTGAACAAAGCCAAGCTCAATGCTTAACGATATTTCCCAACTATTTTAATGATCTCCCCTTCCCTTATGTTGTGCAAGAGCTCAAAAATCTCCAAGGCATTTTAAATTCAACATATTTGAAATAGCATGGGCCCTCAAAGCATTGGAAGTTATGTGGGTCAAACACACACATATGCAAACACATAGTGCTATGTCCAAAAAACCAAACTGTTTCCTAGGTGAGGATATTTAATTAAGAATTAAAAGCAGATGGCTACAACAACATACTTCTGGAAAGAATCTTAAACTCGAGTCAATCACTTTTTTGCAGAAAGCTGCAGGATGTGTCAGCCACAGAAAATCCACAATGGTGAGGAAGACACAGAGCTGCTGGGGAGGCTCCAGGGGAGGCCACAGAGAGGATTTGGGCTCTGCAGCACCTCAGAGCTGGGCAGAGACTGCGGGAGCTGGGCCTGGGCAGGCTGGAGAAGGGAACACTGACAGGGGATCCCAGCATCCACAGCAGCATCTCCAGGGGCTGCCAGAGGATGGGGCCGGGCTCTGCTCAGGGCTGCCGGTGCCAGGATGAGGAGCAGGGGCCATAAAATGAAGGCCAGCAGCTGCAGCCCAGCAGGAGGAAGAGCTTCTGTCCATGGAGGGGCAGAGGCCTGGAGCAGCTGCCCGGGGAGGGCCTGGAGTGTCCCTGTGTGGAGCCATGGCAGCCCCAGCTGGACACGTCCTGTGCCACTGCTCCAGGGGACCCTGCCTGGGCATGGCTTGGCCTGGGGCAGCTCCACAGGAACCCATTCCAACCCTGGGATCCTGTTCTAAGGATTACTGCTGAAGTAGGAATTAGATTTGCCCAGGTAATTGATAAAAAGATATTCTACAAGCACAGACTAACAACATCAATAGGACATTGAATGCAAGTCACCACCAGCCTATGGAACATAATTTCCAATGATTACATAAGAACTAACTGAGATGGTGACAGACAGGGTCCATCCATATCTCTGTTTTAAATCAGTCTGAGCTAACCTCCCACAGTGCTACCACTACTCTACCTGCCAAGAACTGTCAGAAACAGTTCTTGTTCTAGCTCCTCTTCTTTAATCAGCATAAGAATTGCTATGGAAATTTACAAGGAGCATGGAACACCCCATACAGACCTCACTGAGAAAGCACATTGCCTCTGCAAGCAGCAAGGCCACTCCTGGATTTTCCACCCATCACTGCCCTGAAAGGATTTAAGTTCAAGGACTGAGGTTCACACACAGGAGAGGATCCAGATGCTGATGAGGCTCTTACACACCTTCCTTTGGACTGCAGAGACAGGGAGTGCCACTGCCTTGTTCCCAGGCTCAGCATCTGTGTTAATTAATAATAATAATAATGGTGAATACATAGACACTGACAAAGAGCTGCAAACCCCAGCAGAGCTGTTCTGGAGGGGCACAGGACATGCAGAGTCCCAGGGATGGCCTGGAGGAGAGGGAAGGCCAGGGAGCAGACAGATGTGTTCCGCACACAGTGTCACATGGGGATGGGAGAGCTGAAAGGCCACAAAGAGACAAAAATGTTAAAAAACAAAACGAAAAAACCACCAAACAAAACAAGATAAAAACCCACTCCACTGAATCCTGTTGATAAGTACTCATGCATCACGTAAGATTACAGACTGACTTAATCAAAAAACATAAAATCAAAACTAGTCCATAAAACATCAGCTTAATTTAAACACAGACCTAAAGCATACACATTACTGTGTTTTCAAGCTATGCGGGTAGGTTATTATATTATACATGGCACTCAGGAAGAAGACTTGCAATTGTTCTTTAATTCTTTGTTTATTCTAATAAGTTATAATTCTTACAAACTAACGGTAAATTATTATAAAATATATACTATACAGTAATTATAATTTATTATATCTATAAAATAAATTATAATAAATTATTATTATGAATTCTTAAATTATATTCCTTAAAAGGAGAAAAAAATCCAAAGTACAAAAAAAATCTTCAGGTACATCTTCTAAGGACATCTTCTTTGATAATTTTATCCAGTACTTTTTTGCACTGATATTCTGAATTATTATTTTTGATAATTAACTGTATTCAAATTATCTATATATCTACACATATCTGATCAGATATATCTATATACAAATCTGGAAACTCTGGATACCTGCTCCTCTGGGTATTAGCCATCAGTAAAAAAATAATGTGGAAAACACATTGACTCAGGCTGCAGAGGAGAAGAAAAACAGCATGGTGACTGCATTCCATTATTAGGGGGCTACAGACAAATGAGACTAAGGAAACTGAATTTATTTGGCATTGAGAAAGGTAAGAGATCATATTTTACCATCCACGGGCCATTCAGGATCCTGGAGTGCATTCTGGTGAGAGGTGCACAGACAAAACCAAGCAGCCATGAGCTGCATTCTCTCCCACAAGACCAACTAAACACTCAAACAGGTGACACAGTGAAGCTGGGGGCTTCCTTTCCTTGAGCATTTCCCAAAATGGACAAAAACGTGCAACACCTGAGCTCCAGAAAGCTCATCCAAGCCAAACTGTCACAATATTTTGGGAAAAAAGTTATTCCAAGAAACCGTGTAGGTCATCAGGTGTGTTATAAACCAGCGGTAGACCAACTGCACAAACAAGAGGAAGAACACAGGGCCTGGCTGCACAGGCACTGCTCCTGCAGACCCTCGTGTGCCACAGGAAGGAGCAGAGTACACAGCATGTGATGCACGGCTAGCACAGCCCGAGGAGCTCTGGGATGGCTCTGATGCCTGGCCTGTGCCCACATCACCTCATCTGCTTGCTCCTCACCCCAGGAGCCCAAGGTCTGTGCTCTGAGCAGAGGGTGCTCTGGGGGAAACCAAGGGGTTTTCCATGAAGGAATTCCCTTAAGATGTTTTCTTGTAGAGGACTTGATCCACCTACAAGGTGACAGATATCCTTCTCTGATCCCCAAAGCCCATCTACAACAGGAACTGCAGGACATACCATTTAAGCCAAATACCCAACTGTATTCTTCAGCTGAGACTGTGCCACAAAGTCTGTTTTCTTTTAGTCTTTGGCACGTGTAACTTGCTGTTCACATTTCATTCTCCCCTCACACCACTGACAGGGCCACTTGAACCAACTCCAACCAAAAGGATATGACACATCATGTAACGACTTCATCTTTCCCTTTTTTCTCCTTGACTTGGAGGCTCAACATTTGGGACACTAACAAATTCAAGTACCTTCCATGCTACAGAAACCAGAATTTTAAAGCCACAACAGGATCTCCCAGATGTCAGGATCTGCAATTACACACATCATCAGAAACCATAAAAGAAGTATTAAGCAGCTCCATCCTAAAAATCAAACCCAGTGTTCTGAAGACATTTCAATAACCAATCCAAATTAGCCTTTGCACATGGCCTGGACCTTGCAAAGCCTTTTTACACTTTTACAAAAAAGATCCAGGTGCGTGATGCTCCAGTGCATTGTCCCTGATGACCTCACAGCTGAATGAGGCTGGAAAATAGCATTACCCCTGATTTTCTTCCAGAAATGTCTTCATCTGAGTTCTCCAGATATGATTAAAATAAAAAGACTCCCAAGTCTTTTTATTTGTGAGTTCCAAGCTCACAAATTTTGTGAGTTCCAAGCTCACAAAGACACAGTGAGATGCTACCTTCAAATATAAACACAATAGGCAAAGTTCTGCTCTAACTCCAGTCCTTTCTTCTTTGCTTTTACTGGAGTGTTCTCCTTCAGTACTGTCAAACCATGGCAGTACTTGGAAAAAAAACTTTAAGATGTGAGTAGGGAGCTGAATATAACAATAAACCCAAGTCTGAAGTGAGCAAGACACTCCTTAGGAAGTAATCTGAATGGAAGCAAGGAAAGACAGAAAAGGGCAAGAACCTTTATCGTTATATGTGTTGATTTGGCAATTAATACTGCTTTCATTCTTCTCTCAAAAACCAGAAGAGACTACAGGGTTTTGGTAACATGCATTAACGGCATGCTATTTTTAATAATTCTACCTCAAACACAAATGTGGCTCTTTTACATCCAGTAAAAAAAAAATTAAAAAAAAATAAAAAGGCCCCTCAAAGGGTAGACAAATGTTGAAATTGAAATAAGGCTTCAAATCCCAAGGGCTCTGTGGCAATCAAGCTCTGCTTTCTGAAATGAGGAAGAAGCTGCTGAGTTTGGCCATGACTTGCCTAGCACAGTGAGAAGGGTGGTTTAGGCACAAAGCATGGGTGGCTCCATCCCCAGGAGCAAAGAGATTCCCTATTTTGGCAGCTCTGCAGCCCCCAAACACCTCTCAGCTGAGACACTGAAATGTGGACAGGGTCGAGGAGACCTCCTAGCACCTGGGGACAGCCCTGTCCAAGCTTGGGAACCAACACTGTAAAACCACAGCACAAAACACTCTGCCCATGCAGGAAGATCTGCTCAGCCCTGCTCACCCCACTGAAATCCCACTGCCAAAGCAGGATTTGGCAGGGGGAGCTTCTCATCTCCCTCAAATAAAGAGCTGTTTTGTAATGGTTTTAATAGAGGCTGCTGGACAGAAAATGGGCTGGCTGGTCAATTACACTTGTAATTAATGTCTCCTTGGATAAGCTGATACAGATTTAAGAGTCCATTAAATGTGATGAATTGAACTTGTTAATTTTTCAACAAATCATTTCAGGCCTTCCTGTGAGATGTATAAACATGCTTAAACCCAGCATGTGTTTATCTCTAGCAGAATAAATACAAATAGAGAGTTAACAATTATACCCCCTATATAAAACATTCTCTTCTTACGCAACATTCCTGTAATTCAAGGGTGGGATGTTTTCACCAGAAATTGTTATTCACCTTGATTTCCTGTTCTGTGAAAAGCTAATACAAGAGAAAAAACAAGGCAGTTCTTCCCATGGGTTAATTTAGCATGTAACTTAACAGATGCTGTGCATTATGTATTGCTTCTTTTCAAGGATTCACCATTAAGGAGCCAACTACAAAAAGCCACTTAAATTATTTTCCAAATGGAAAAAAAAAAACATTTCGAGGAAAAAGGTGAAGGCAGCTTGGGCCAAATGGTATCCTTTTAAGGAAAAAAAATTGAAAAAGAATTCTAAATTGAAATTCAATTTATCTCATGTTTACACTTTGGGGGCTGGCAATGGTTCAGCTCAAAATATAGTTTTAAGCAGCACAAGGCTTCACATCATCCCTGGAGAAGTGAGCTGAAAACAGAGGTGGCAGAGTTTTGCCTTTGCTCTGCCTGGGGTTTTTCAAATAAGTCAAAAATTGAAGAAAAAAATAGCATCTTAATTCTAAAGGTAACATATACTTACTTCAAAGTTATTAGATTTTGTAACTCAAGACCTAAGGAAACTGAGTTATAAATCTTCTATTATTACCAACCAATTAAATGGTTACAATAATAGAGGGAGTAGAGGGATAACACTACTAAGTGAAACTGAGGGTTTTTTGTAAGATAAAGGATTTTTGTTCACAAGGCACATGGCCTTCTTTTTGTTCAGTATATGTCTTTTAAAATACAAGGAGTTTTTGGCATAATCTGCCTATAAAGAATGTTCCCAGCAAAATCCCAAGAACTCCTTTCGCCCAGCTTAACATGAAGGGTACTGGTCTAGATTCTGCTCATGCTCAGTGACAAGCCAGAAGTATCTAAAAATACATTCCTATTAATATACATTAATGCCTGCATATTTTTTAAATCCTCCCTGTGTCAGGGCTGCAGCAGCGGGACTTCAGATCCTGCTGAGGCCTCTCTCAACAGCCAGCCCCAAATGTACCACTCTCAACAAGGCCACAGGACAAGCTCTCTTTCCTTAAAAAACAAACAGTGATTACGTTACAACAAAGCGGTTTCTTGGTGTTTGTGAGTTTCTATTTCCTGCTGCAGTTCTCTACGATACCACAAAAACTTTTGCAATGATCATTTGAAAAGGGGCTGTGGGAATACAGCCAGCTCCTTAACCCTCCAAAGCTGCTGCTGAAACTCCATTCTGGGAGTCCCTTCCTCAGAACATAAAACACCAAACGTTCTCCTCTGCAATTAATAACATCTGATAGAATGCTAATTATATACCATAGAATGATTAATTGATAGAGTGGGTAGTTTCCCCTCTGCCATGGCTCACAAAATTACATCATGGCTTTGAGTATTGAACAGCAGATACCAAAATAAGCATTTCAAAATGTAACTTAATTGAAGTTAATTACAAGTGCATTTGATGATGATATTTATGTGAAAGCATTTCTTTGCCTAGGCAACCCAAGGGCACTGACATTCAGATTCTGGTGCCAGGTCAGGACTGTGCTCTGAGTCTGGCTGGGTCCAAAAGCTGGGCCATGTGTAATTCCTCACACCCAGACTGCTCTGTCACACAGGGCCATTTTCACCCAGATTAACTCAAAGCACCAACCCTGGCATTACATTTCAACCAAGCTGGTTTTTTTTCTCAAAGCCATGAGGAATAACAACTGCACTACACTGGCAATATACACAAGGATTCTTCATGGTAAGGAATGGAAGTTATGCTTGACTTCCCCACTTCAAGATGCAAATTCATGCGCTATCTTTTCAGACAATTAAATCAGCTTAAAAAATCAATACTCTAAGTAAGGATTTTTAATAGCTACACAACTGTTTCCCTTAAATTAAAGGCTTTCTTTCCTCTCTTCCTGGCTCACTTTCTCTCAAATAAATATTTTTTTTGTGTGTTTGTATAGCAAACAACAGGGATTTTTTTGTTTAGCAAATACAGCACTGCCCTGGGAATGGATTTGATGGATGGACTGATCAGGAATCAGTTGGTTGTGCACATCCAGAGGGCAGTGGTCAAAGGCTGAGTCCCAGTGGGCATCTGTGATTATATGAACACCATTACCTTGCTCTTCACAGTGTTCTCCTGGTTCTTCCTCAAGCCCTGACAAGACCTGTTCAGTAAAAAAGGAATAGGCACAGCCACAAAGCAACAGAAGGCATGCAGTGAGATGGCAGGTGGCTGCCCAGGAAGCTGTCCAGGAAAGTTATCCTTCCTTTTCACACCCCTGCACTGCCCAGGGCAAGTGGCAGATGAAGCAGGCTGGAGGGGTGTCACTTGTACCCTCCCCTAGGTCATACCTGCTGCTCTTCTCTCCACTGTAAGGTCGCCTCAGCCATGGCTCTGCACAGGGGGCTGCAGGACCAGGACAGTGTCAGGCTGCCAGGGATGCCTGAAATCTGGCTGGACAAGGACACCCAAGACACATAAACAGAAGAACAGAGCCAGGATGAGGTGGCAAAGACTCCAGAAAGCAGGAGCATAGCTGTAAAACTACAGGCAGGAGGGATGGAGGGGCAAAAATCTTCCACCTGACAGAAGCCAGCCAGACAGGCACAATGGAAAACAGGAATACACTCAAATATATTTGCTGGAAAATGTTCTTAAGTACATCTATCTCCCTCTGTAGAAAGTCTTTCATATAAATTGAAAGCAAGTATCTTACACAAAAGCCTTTTGCTTTACAAAATACTGTGCTGCTAAGTAATACAGAGTTAATTACTACACTAGTGATTTCAAATTCTCTATTAAGAACCCAGAAAATATTCGCGTGAATTTTGAACATCTAACAGTCATTTGTACTATTCCAAATTCCCAGAGGAAGAGTCCATGCCTAAAGCATACTCCTCAGAAGTCTAATTTACCAAAAGCCTCTTACCTCTGCCATACATAGAAAAGAACATCTGTTAAAAAAGACAAACGTTGTCAGTCAAGCACAAAATTAAACTGCTAAAGACAGCCCAAAAGATAAATCTTGTTCTGCAGTCTAGTGCTGCAGTTCAGCAAATTGACGGCACATAAAAACCCACTTCAGTTTTGTTCTCTTCAAAATTGAGAAAACAATTACATTCTGGGTTTATGGAAAATATACAAATTCATGGCCTTTCCTTCTTCCCCAGCTCAGGAGGGGCTGGAAACCATGACTACAAGAGCAGTGCTCTCCTCACTCCACACCACTGCTGCCTGCATGTCAAACTGCAGATAGCCTCAGTCTTCCTCTCTCCCATTGTCTCACTGATACCACTGGATTAAAACTGCTGAATTTCTAACTCCCAGCACTAACAACGAAGGCAGGACACAGGGGAAGAAGTAATGTCTGAGAAGTTAACACATCCAAGGTTTCCTCAATGCTACTGTTTCACTGGGCAAGAGTTGTGTCCCAAGTCAGCTTCAAAGCTGAATAACGTTTGAAAAGAAGTCCTTATTAAACAAAACCCTAGGACTTTAACAAATACGTCAAGATCCATAGACTGATTAAAAAAGTTAAAAAAGATTTAAATTTGCATGCCAGTTTTAAGAGCTTAGGAGTCATTCTCCATTTGAATATATGAAAAATCACAGCATATGAATATATACTTAAAGAAAAAACATCACAACCAGAAAGGACAAAAAATAAGCACCATAACTTACATGTCACCTCCCACAGTTTCTGATCTGTCCTGTAATAATACATCAAACAGTTGCCAAAACATGCAAACAAAGGCTTTACAGTTTTATACTATTGCTGCTTCTGTTTGTAAGGTAGGGGGTTCTTTTTCCTATGTACAAAGTTAACTTTTTGATATCAAGAAACTGGACAAGCATCAAGCTCAAGACTTAATTCTTCTTCATTTAATAATTTCTATCTCAAATGAAGGGGAGGCAAAAAAATCCAAACCCATGAATATTACTTATCAGCGCAATATTGCCACAAATACATCTGCTGAGCACAGTATGTTTTCCATACTTTGCAGTCCTGTGAGAAATAATGTACCTTTGAACCCAGTGTGAGTCTGGGGAAGCTCACCAAAGCTTTGGCCTGGGGGGAAATTCACAAAAACACAAGGGCTGGACAAGGCAAGGCCTGCAAGGGACAGCTGCTGTTATAAAAAGCAGTGCTAATATTTTTTATCTAATTCATCTTGCAGAGTAAGAACAGTGCACTGCACTGCATTTGGACACAGGGCTTTGCAGCTGTCCCTTCATGCCCCTGCAGCAACAACTCCACGTGCATCGGGGGACAGTAATTCCACCTAGAGGAGACCCCAGATAGTGAAGGGCAGTCAGGCAGGTGTGGCAAATAAATACACTTTACTCATAAGCAATTCTTCAAACCCCACACACAGATGCAAGCCCCACACTTCCCTCACCTGCAATGCCACAGGAAACAACAATGAATGCCAGTTTTGGGATCAGCAGCAGAGATTTTGGGATCTCCTGACTGAGACAGGATCAAACTGGCCAAAAACACCATCCAGCAGCTCCTCAGGTTACTGCATCAGGTGGCAATACTGTGGTGGAATTTTTTCCCCTGTCCATTCAAAAGGAGAGAGCTCTGACATGACCACTTCAAGCAGCTGACTGCACAGACCATGGGCTGGATTCCCAGCAGTGCAAAATATCTCTTTGGCCAGTAAATATCTGTCCACTGAAGTAATTCAGGTTTGAATTAACAGAAAACAGCCTACATGCTGGTTCTGTACTTTGGTTGCTTTTTTCTCCCCTACTGCAAATTCAACTGCTAGTAGCCTCTATTGTCACAAAACATTCTCAAGATGTTTGTCACAGCTTGCCTTTCACTTAAAAATCCATGGGAACATTACAAGCTATACAAACCATGAAACCACCGTTTTTTTATGATCACCAGCCCTTTAGACACTCTTCACTTCTCTGTTCTACCACTTAATGTGCAATGCTGTTTACTCTTACTGTAACCCTTTGGAGTCTTGGTTTTGACATCCAATCCTTCCTGTCCTTGCTCACCTACAAACCTCAGGAGCTGAGCAATGTAGATAAAGGCACATGCTCTTCACAAGGAAAAAAAATTCCTCAACATTAACTACATTAATGCATCCTCTGATCTGAGCAACCAGCACATAAAGACCCACAAAATTAAAAGCATTTTATACATAGTTACAAGTCAGAGTTCATTCCAGCTGAGTTTCTACTTGACTGATGACATAAATCCATAACTCTGCCCATGAGAGCAATTAGCACTGAACAGCACCATTGACCAAAAGTAATAAATCCACTACAGCTCACTCTAAGGGACCATGACAGAGACTGGAGAGGAACAAACCTGCAGAGACCTCACCCAATACAGTTAAAAGCAGAGGCCACTGCTAAGCCCGAGGCTATTAGCACTGCACTTAGTAAAAGGAGCTTGAAATTATATTTGCAGAGGTCCTGAAACAAATTAAAAAGGCTTGTGTTGAACATAACGATGAAGGCTCTGCTACCTGAGGGATTCCATCGTGCCTGGGGAGGGAGGATGCGTTTAGTTCTCAATGAGTCTGAAAGAGAAGGGAATTCCAGGGAACCAGCTCTGAACCAAAGACTACTGCAGCACTCAGGAGAGAGCAGAAACCTGAACCCCATATTCAGAACCTTGGAGCTGTCACAGGGCAACAAGCTGCAAGCTATTGCAGCCCAAACCAAACAGCGCAGACCCAGGTGAAACACTCTGGGTTAAAAGCTACTTGTGACCAGCGTGTTTTCACAGGATGTCCGAGAATGCTACAGAATGAAACATTGCAAAAAGAGGACAAATGGAAAAAAAGACGAACACAGTACTCCCGAGATGCACTGAATTTTACAGCGAAACAACGAAAAGGCAGCATGGGGGGAGCAAAAATATCCCAAAGGAGCCTCAAAGACAATGTCAGAAGATCAATACAGGCCAGGTTTTCAAGCAGCCAACATGTTACGGAGGGTGGGTGCTGTTCCTTGAGTAGGAAGAACTTTGAGTACAAAACACTGTGCTCTTCAGAAAAAATACAAGTATTTTCTGAGGGCAAGACTTTCTCTATGTTTTCTAGAAAGAAGGAAACTGAAACCATGAAAAGATTTTGCTCCAGGCGGGTCAGCACTTGCAAACAGATGTTACTAACAGTTTGGGAACAGCACAGTACCCACCAGAACAGTTTGTCCTGAACCAGTTTTTGTAAACTACTTTTGATATAAGCTTTGCTTTTGAGGGAAGGCTCTTCACTGGCCCCCAGTTCAATGTGCTTGAATGGTATTTTCTAGTCATTAAATCTGCCCTAGAATAGCAGAGAATAAAAAAAGCCCTCACAGAAACTGAAGGAAGGCAAAGGAACTCTTATCAGTGTAGCAGGGCACTGAACCAGCTAAGGGCTGCTCTCATAAAGCTGCAGTGCTTTACCATAACTCAATATTTTACTTCATTCTTCTGGTAACTATAAACAGTTTTCGTGCTGGGCACGTCACCTTGCTCACTCACTGCCAAGTTCTAGTACACAACATCCAACACCAAATAATCCCTGCTGCAACTCTTACACTACACAGGAGAAGACTTCTCTTTTTTCTTCTGTCCTCTCCTTTCTCTTCTCTTATCTCTTTCTCTTCTCCTCTTCCTCTCTTCTCTCCTCTTCTCCTCCTTTTCTCTCCTCTCCTCTTCCCCTTTTCTCTCTCTCTTTCAACCTCCCCAAGCTCTTGTCTCCTGGAACTATTTTTCTCTCCCATCTTTACCCGGTTTTCATCATTTCAGTGTTTTCCTGCTGCATCCCTGACACATAAAGAGATGAAGTGCCTTCTTGAACCACAAGATCTAGCTCCTCTTTAGTTAGAAAGGTCTTCAAAAACTATGGAAATTAAACTTTTTATAGCTCATGGAAGATTCTCAACCAGAGGTTTTAGAAAAGAGCTGGTAAAGGAAGAATTCACCAGATACTGGGCCAATAACCAAACCTGAATATTAAAGACATCTCAATATGCATTGAAATGAAATTACTGCTGTACAAAAGAAACTGTACAAAAACAAACCTAATTAAACGCAAAAGAAAGAAGCATATTGAAATCACTTAAATTACTATAAATACTTCAGAGCCCTCTAGTGGTTTAATCTCTGGTACAAGAAAAAAAATCCATGAAGAATTGTTTTTAAAATAAGGCTGCTGAGGTGTATTGTAATAATGTGTTCTATTTTTGTCACTCTCATGTAATTAGGGGCATTTGGGCTGGAAAGCTGCCTAGCAAATAACCAGAAAAGTGAAAAAACTACAAACTAATCCCTGTTCACAAAATCTACTAATGGGTAGCATTTTTTGTCCTCATAAAAATGAGAAGTCACTCATTAACATTCTCAACTGTGCACAACCAAAAAAACACAAAGAAAACGGAAAAATAAATCAGAACCACTCTCCCAAATTCGCACCAGAATGACTACTTCATTCAAAACTGAAATGTTCAAGCTCTAAACTAGCTCTCTACAGTCCAAAACTGCATGGTTAAAAAGAAAACAGTGAAAAACTGAAATTTTCTCAAAAAAATCGCATCTGCAGAATTTCATCCCCTCTGTTCAGAAGACTACGTCATCCTTCATCCATCACCCTAAACATTACATCCTACTCTGGCTTTACTATACAGCAAAACTGATACAGAAAACAGGTAACAAATTTCCTCTTGAAATATGCCAAGAGAACTCAAAGCAAAGAGCTGATCAGCCACAATACTTCCAGGTCTGTACAAGTCCAGGATGGTGTGATGGGACAAAGAGGATGAAATATCAGCTGCAAAGGTTTTCCACACCTATCTCCATTAAGAGAAAGGAAGTCTCATGTATTTTACAAACCTCAAAACGATGACAAAAAGAGAATAAAAGGCCACATAACACCTCTCTTAGATCTGAAAGGCAAGTGCATGAGATTGGAAATTATTCCAGCGAATCCTGTGATCAGGAGCGTGGTGGCAGGACCATAACTATGGTAAAGTGCAGAAATCTTTTGCAGGCCAGAGACTGAAGCCATGAACTTCAGTCTAAATACAACTTAGGAGCAAGTACCCAGAACTCAGTGGGATTTAGGAAGTTCTGAACCCAGCAGCTAACTGCAGCCTCTCTGAAAAGGGCTGTGACAGAACTACACATCCACACCTGCTTCTGAATCTCAGCTCCACCAGAGGCCCTGGGAAAGAGAACCCCAAACAACAAACTCCCCACAGAACTCACCTCATGGAGGTTATACTGTGGATGAGCTTTTCAGATTGATCTGACAGCCTAGGTGGAAGAATTATTTCAACTGGGTGCAGGCGCAGAACACGACTCTCCAGCTCCGAGCGGGAAGCACAGTCCCGAAAACTGTCAAAAATTACTTCTCCTGTCGTTGGCTGGATTGCCTGCCAGGCAGAAATATACACACATATACCCACTGAATATTCACATTTTCAGGGATTGCTTCAGTAGCTCAAACTGCTACCAGAAAGAAAATCTGTGGTGTAAAATTATGCAGCACCCCACACACTGCTGCGAAAGCAGCAGATCAAAAAACCTGAATGTGCTTTTTTCCAAACCCATGGGTTTGGAAACATGGGTTTCCATTCCAAACACTAACATAACTTTGTTTTGGTAAGTGGCAACAATACCTTACAAATGTAAATGTGCTCTTGCTGTTACCAGTCCACCACTGCTCATTTTTTAGTACCAGAAAAATCTATTAACTGAAGTCTATGAAATGCACTTGTAATTCGAACTGGAATTTGAACACTTGCTTTTGTTGTTCTCTCCCAACAGCAGCATGACATTCAAACAGAGACACAACCAAGATACTTTTTAATTAATTCATTACCAGCTGACTGGGCCTCAGCTATCACTGTATTTTTCTGGTTAAACAAGACTGGGTTTAATCTTCATCATAAAAGACAATACAAATCTGAAGTGTACATGGTAAAAAACCCTAAGTCTTTTCCTCTAAAAAATGGTATTTTGTAGAGGAGAAAAGTGCTCACAAGTTTTAAAATATTGATCCTAAAAATGTTTAAACGTTGAAGTTTGAAAAGTATTTGAACTAATGATTTCTCTAATGTATTTGATTAAAATACTAATGTTTTCAAGTGAAACAGCAGCAAAACCAGTTTGATAAATGTTCAGCTATCAACTCTATACCTTTTCTGCGGTTTTCAAATATAAAACCATCACAGTTCACAGACAGATATCTTACCTAAAGTGCCTCCTTTGTGACCAAAAAAAAAAAATTAAATCAATTCCTACTCCCCCGTAAAATAAAATCTGAAAGACAGAACAGTCATGAATTTAACAAGGTAGCCACCCACCTCCCCAGAATAAAAAACAAAACCCACAACAAAACAATCCCACGCAGACCCTAAAATACTGACTCCTGAGAAACTAACTTACCATAATGGCTGTAACAATGTCACTTTTCTTCCTGTCTTTCAGGTTGTCTCCATTTTCACAGATGCAGAGGAGGTAGTTATCAGGGACATCTGCTGCTACCTCTTCAACATCTACAGAATCATCCAGCTTCAACAAAGGGTTGACATGTAACAAGTGTTCAAAAAAATAGTGCACAGATTTGAGTGGACTTTTCACAGATTTTTCCAGATCTAGGTCTTGTACTCTCAGACATTAACAATATCTAACAATATTCTCAGCTCCTGGTAGCTAGTAAGTTTGCTTGAGAAATTAAATTAAAAACATGAGGCAGATAAGGCAGGATAGAAGAGAACAGCAAACAGAAGAAAATAAATTAAATTCATTGGTTAAAAGATGTTTCTCTCTCATTTTAACATTTTCCAGGCAAGACCTGCAGGACACTGCAGATTTGTTAAGCCCACTCCACAAGTTCAGAAAGCACCTACACAACAACAGGACTCTACAGCCCTGAGTTTAAACTGTTTGTAAAGAGAGCAAGACGTTTTACCACAACACAAAATTAAAGGAACTTTACTTCCTGCCTCCACTCTTATGTCAGCCACTAATGATCTGATTTGTCTGGTCTAGTCCTGGTGATACCACTAGAATCAAGGCATCCCAAAGGTTAGTCTGAAACCAAGTTTATTTGAAAAGGATATCTTCTCCAATAAGTGTAGACTTAGTGTAGAGGGCAGTCAGCTTACGGCTGAAGAGAGAGCTTTTGTTTTCTCCAGCAGCTTTCAGTGCTGCAGTTTCCATCTGTTTTATTACTCCAACCTACAGGCAGACAAACAAGAAACAAAGTTAGGTCTCTGGTAATGAATTACTATTTTATTATTCTATATATCTGGTAATTTTAAAGATGTGCAAACAACGAATGCATAATTCAAGGCGGAATACATCATCAACAGAAAGGGCTCTCACATCAATCCTACTAATGAGATTATAAGGCACTGCTTTTTCTGACCCTATTCCTATTCCTGACTGCCCTCTCAACTTCAGTACCTGCGCTTCTCATCCTGTTTTGAAACAATTTAGCTGCATGTCACTGCTTATTAGAGAACAGTTGTTTGCATCCAATTTAGAATCAACAAGTCCTTTTCTTAGAAAAGGAATCAGAAAAAGAGGTAATCACCAGAAACCCACAGAATTACAGGGATCTGGAACAGGAAGGAACAGAGAAAAAAAATGGGCTGGGATAAGAAAAACAAGGATGTGAGGAAAAATAAAACAAAGAGAGGACATGTACATTTCCCCTTATTAAATGCAAAAACTTAATACAGAAACACTGAGAAAAATAATTGTTCTGGAACTGTTCCCGAAAAAATGAAGATACTTCTAGGAATCTGCTAATGGCTCCCAACACTCCCAGCACATAGAAACTGAAACAAAGGGAAGGTGGCCATTTCTACTGCAGGAACCAGTGGTAATGAGCTGCCCACTTCTCAGCTGAAACCAGGCTGTGGTACAAGCAGTGCAAGCTCTGTCAGCGCAGGTCTGTGCTCAATTAGCAGGAGTCAGGGGTAACCTTGTGTCCCTTGGCTACCAGGCGGCGCACGTGGACGAAGAGCCGGTGGCTGGGGATGCTGGCAGTCATGAAGTTGTGATCCAGGTGACAGCAAATGTTCAGCTCCTTAGCTGCAATCTGCAACAGGAGTCAGCCAACGGGTCACTAAGTAATTTAAGAAGGAAAGGAGCTTATCTCTAAGACAATGGTGATGCACAACTACAATTAAAAGCCTGGTGACAAAGGGAAAACATTCCAGGAGAAAGCCTGTCCCAGCACTGCCATAAACAGGGGATTCACTATCACAGGCTGCAGGTGTCAGGTTTTAAGGTTGCACCTTGATCTTTACCACTGTGAGGTAAACCACCCACACTGCACACACAGGGTCTGAAACACAGCTCAGCAAAAGGTCAAACGATTTTCACACCACTAAAAACGCAGCAGGAATGGAAGTACTTAGTTTGTGGTCAAAAAGCTGGGATTACCCTGGCCAATCAACTGAAATACTGAAAAATCAATATTGAACAGCAGTGGAAACCAAATACTTGATTAAAAGAGTAACAACACTAACTAAAATGTGACATTATCATGCGTGATTTGTACTGTCTTTTTGCCCCTTATCAAAAAGGCAGGTGTTCACTGACCAGAGAATGTGGCGCAGGCAAGCACTGGCCTGTCTGTCTGAACAACATATTTCTATTTCTGGGCGGTAAGAACACCAGCAAATGAGCAGACAAATTACACAGAACAAATATGATGGGGAAAATTAATTCCCAGTAACCAAGCAACATTTCTCACTGGTCTCAAGTGTGGAAATAGCACCAAACAAAGGTTGGTAGCAACGACTTTGGGACCGTTCATAAGAAAAAGCATTACGAAACAGTTATGAACCATCACTTTAAACTTCTATTTGTTATATAGTCCTCTGCAGTTCCTACAGATCTGCCAGGTGTAGGTGCCCCATCCAGGCATGCATTCAGGATGCTCTCTGCAGCCAGGCTACACCCGATGCATTCATCTTTTTCAACACCACTTGCTCCACTGCCTTTCAATCTGAAAGATTCCTAATGTCATACATTACAGTTATATATTGGATATATGTTATAGTAGAGTTCTGAACCATGATACACAATTCACCTCCAAAAGCTTTTTAACTTCAACTCTGACAAAAAAATTATTCTAGAAACTCACTTTAAATTCTCAATATACAAGACAGCAAGCACTGCCACGTGATTACAAAATAATCAATGCCATTTTGGCAAAAAAATGTGTGCATAATGAAAGTCTTGAATTCCAGCATGCCAAGACTTTTTCATCCTGATTTCAAGTAACAAAACAAAACAAAATACCCCTTAGAACTTGTGCCCTAAATAAATCTCCCTTACAAAGCTGGCCAGAGATCTAGGATGACACCAGCATAATCAACTATCTTTCCATAACCTTGGAAAAAATTACCTCTGCATCTTGTCCAAAGAACCGGTATTTGTATCCACATTCCACACACAAAACAGCATCTTTATACTTCTTCTTCATTTCTATGTATTGGAGTTCTAGTGGAGTGTAAATGCTTTTGGTTCTTTTATTAAGATTTGTATCGGAAGGATTTTGAGAATTTTCATAGGACTTAAGAGATGCAGAAAACTGACTAAGATTACATTGTAACTCCTCCTGTAAATAAAGGAAGGAAAAGCATAATTAAGAATCATCAAACAAATCAATTCCCCCTCCCTGGCTTGCACTGACCACAGAGCTGAAGATTGTTCTTGCACTGAAGAGTCCCCAAGCTGCAGTACAAATATTGAAGCAGGATATACAGAATACAGTACACTTGGAATGAAAAGGAATTTAAAAGTCATAAAAGTCAAAGTTAGTTTATCCTCAGGTACCTAGGGGGAAATCAGAACCCTATTGTATCATAAGCTCTCAAAGCACAGAACAAGACAATGCAGGCTGCAAAGACTGGGCAGTCTAAACTGGCCATATACTGAAATAAGGATGAATTACTGCTCCAGTTTACAGGTGAGAAACTCCAGCACAAAGTGATTAATGATGTTCAAAAAATCCGCAGTAAATCAATAAATAAACCAATTTGAGTCTCAGTTCCCTGTCTTATTCACCAAAACTGTACTCCTTCTCCAGTCTGCACCTCCTCTCTAAGTTCAGCAGACCTCCCAGAGTAACTTAAAACACAGAAAATCTACGGTTTCTAAAACCTTAAATGTGAAAGTCTTTGATCCCACTCTGTGTGCAGTTTATCGTTTTCAATGACATTATGTAGCCTATTCTTGACAAGCAACTTCATCTCTACCACTCTGCGCTGTTCTGTATCATCAGCAGAGTGATGGGTTCAGAAGTGCAGAGAAACACCCTGCAAAGTGTTTCACTTACAGCAAAGCTCCCCATCACTTATATCACAAGATCAAGTACAGACAATATCGGTTAAAAAAATACAAAGACAACACTCTCCAGAAACGTTTAAAGCATGTGACTATTCAAAACACAATTGATCAGGTTGTGCTCTAAATTCTGCAAATAAATTAAACAAACTTCCACTTCTACCAAGGGCTTCATTCAGATTTCAAGAAACAAAGTGAACAGACTGTTTAGCAGCAATGGTAATTCAGAAAAAAACACAGAGATAGCTGAAATTGTATACTCTGGGTCATGGGAGTGTACAAAGAGTGCAGTCAAGAGAACAACCAGGGAAAAACAGCACTTAGCTGTAACTGCTAAATCCCCACAACTGCACACCATTAATCAGGAGAGCCCAGTCCAGCACAAATAAAGCTGCACTGCACTCAGAACTTGGGTGGCCTCAGGAGCTCAGATGTCTCTGCTGCAAAATCCTCAGCCCACTGACTCAGAAGTCCTGGGTCCAAGGTCTATGCCAGCCAAACAGAATGACCTTGTCTCGTTTTACAGGAAATTGTCATGACAAAGCCTGTGGAATAAGGGCATGAAAGAAGGCAAAAGGAGCATGGTCACAAGTTAGCAGCTAGAGGAAGGTTGCTAAGTAAAAAGCAAGACACAAACAGCTAAAAGCACCCTTTCCAAGGAAGGCAGGCCAGCCCTGGAACCAGGTTTCTGGGTTCTCCAACACATCTTCATAACCTCAGTCCCTTTCCTCAACAGAATTCTCTTTTCACAAGCTGCTCACCTCAGCATTTGGACCCCACATTCACACAAAGTAGACATCCCCAGCTGAAGGTCACAGCCCTCAGGGAATAGGCCACAGGGAAGGTTAAAATCAGCATTTCATACAAGCTCCTTCCCTTGAAAAGCCAGATGTAGAACTCCATTAAAAGCAGCTACCACAGTAAGCCATGAGGACCTGAACAGGTGAAACTGAGCAGGCTAACCCCCAAACCACCAACTAACGTTAACTACCCCCATAAGTAAAGAGGAACAAAATAGTATTATTACACTCAAGTCCCTTGACTTGCACCATACATATCATAATGACAACTTTATTACCCCTGCCTTCTGCAGATAAAAAAGTAGTGATACCTTTACTAGTTACATTTACCAGCAGCTAGATTAAGCCACATCTCAGTGATAACTCTCTATTTTAGCAAAGAAAGCATGTTAGAAGTTTGAGAGCCCAGAGGAAAACTGGTGGAACTGGAAGCATGCTGACCACAGTTCCACCCTGAACATGTGTTACTAGGGTGCTACAGCTTCCCTCACAGGCACAGGTGACACCTGAGGGTTTCTGTTCCCTCAGGAAGCTGCTGTTCAATGGTATCACTGAGGAGCCAGAGCTGCCACCCTGCTCACCATGCAAAGAGCCTCAGGAAAACATCTGTACACAAGCACAGGTCTGTGGGGCTCTGCTGCACCACCCCACATCAGAGCACAGCAGCACAAAAGGAAGCTGGTGCCAAAGCCTGCTGGTTTAACTCAAAACAAGCAACCTCCACACACCACAGGGCCAAAGCACTGTGTACCTTCTGTGCCACCTTTGGGCCAGTGTCCCACGATGGAATAGGATTCTTCAATTCTGAGCTCCTCCCAGTAACACTGGGACATTTTTCCAAACTCAGAGATTCTTTCTCCTGAGAGCCACCCTCCCAGACTCTGGCACACTGCTGGTTTGAATCACTGCAGAACTCTCTCAGCCTGTCCAGAGTTTGCAAACAGATACGGGACTTCTCACGCTTCTGAGATTCTTCTTTGGTGAAAATTCACAATAAAAACATATTAGCATCTTATTTTCTGAAAGAGAATGTCTATTAGAAGAACACCAGTAAGTACAGAATACAGCCATTTTGCCCCATGTCTCTCTCCCCTATGTTCCCTCTCCTCTCCCACTGCAGTATTTCTGCCAGCCCGACAGAATCATGCACTTAAGCAGCTTGGTTAACTTCCCTGGAAAACCAATATTGCTCACTTGTGTGCTTCCTTCTATGTGGGGAGAGACGCATCATTATTTCTTGGTCTGACAACAGCACAGCCATGAAGTTAGCTAAGAATACTGGGAAACAAGCAGATTTTCTTTCAGCACATTTTTTTAAGCCGACAATACTGCTTCTGGAGGGTGTCCTACTGATAATTCAAAGCATTACAACAACAAATTTAATACCACTCCCACTTTGAAACTTAGGAGGCTAATTCTTTCTATTGACATGAACTTTATAGTCACTGGTTTTCATACCAGCATCAACTTATTAAATTCTCTGTTCAAAGCCAGATGGAACTCAGGCATTTCTGAGGCCATGGAGAGGCTGACAATTAAAAATTTATTTACTGGTTGCCGATGCTTGAAGGTTTTCTAACAGTCAACTCACTTTTATCCTGAGTCTTTGGTGGGTTACAGATCTCTTCCAGAGTAATTTGTCGTGCCTTGGTCTTCTTCTCACAGGGTTCATGGATTTCAGTAGATGAGCTCCTTTTTGTCCCAAATTCAGAAGCCTGAAAAATAAATTAAATTAGTAAGTTCAGTTACGTTTTCTGTTTGCTGTCTTCTGAAAGAGAATAATGGAAGCAGCAATTTCGCAAGAAGTCAATGCAAGATAAACCAACTTCCCATCCCTGCTATTGTTCAAGGCCAGGTTGGGGGAGCTTGGAGCATCCTGCTCCTTAGATGTCTTTTGAAACATGCAGTTAGAAACAGAAAATTAATCAATTTTGCTATTTCATCACTGATCTTTTGCAAGAACCTTGACTAAATATGAAGAAGAAACTTTTAAGTCCAACAAAACATAAACAGTTTGCACAGAAGCACAGAACAGGTACTTTGAGCAGCTTGCATCCACATTTTATATCATAACCTCAAATGGTTTAACCATGGAATTTCAATTTCCTTACAACTAAGCAGGAACTCCAGCCTCAACAACTGAACCCAAAACCTCCACATCAGTACAGAAGTAGCAGATTTCAAGTCCACTGTTAAATACCACCAAATTAACACTAATTAGGAAGTTGTTCCTACAAGGGCAGAAAGCTGTATCACATCTTTCAAAATATATTTGGACCAAAGGCAACCAAAATAGCTGACTTGAGACAGAGGTAGAAAAAGCAAATGCCCTTCCAGGGCCAGAAGGAGATGGGAACAGTAACTACAGAGAGACTTGAAAATACAAACTCAGAATGAAATCCAACTGCTGAGACACAGGCACATTTTCCCAGCGGTGAGACAGGCAGGATCTGCATCATTGCAGGCTCTTTTGAACCAGCACTTGAATGCCCTGAGCTCCAGCACCTGGTACAGGAGCATGCCAGAGCTGCCCAAAAATGGGATTCACTCCCCAGCATGGC
>VWYI01035857.1:7930-27827 GCA_013399455.1 Anthoscopus minutus
TATATTTTATAATTATAATATATAATGTATATTATTATATATACTTATTTATATAAATACAATTTTTTAATATATATTTATATATATAAAATAAAATTTGGCTAATTATAACATCACTGGCAATTCCTCCAGATCATGGAGGTTTTCTTTCCAGCACTCCTTGTCCTGGGATCTTTCAGGTTTCCAAGGAGCTCCCAAAGGATTTTTAACACTTTTCCCAAAACTTAGGAGTTTGGGCTCAGCTAACACACCCAGGAGTGCCACCAACAAGGGCTTGGTCACAAATATTTTGTGTCAGGGCTTTTGAGCTTTTCATTTGCTTATTCCACCTGAGGTTTCTTAAACACAGGTGGGAAACTCCAAATCCTGGTGTTTCCCCACCTGTGTTTAAGAAACCTCGGGTGCAATAAGCAAATGAAACACTAAAAGTTGTAAAAAAAAAGAAAGAAAAGGTAAAGGAAGACAAAACAACCCTGATTTTTTTTTTATAGCTATTTATACCATAAACCACTTCCATCAGGAGCTACTTGTGCTGTGTCATTGCAGCCTGCAGGTAAAATTCCAGCATTCCAGGATATCTAAATGCAATTCCTCACGCTGTATTTGTCCCTGGAAGGGCAGCACGTGGCTCACACTCAGCAGAGTGAGTCAGGAGTCTGTGCCTCCAGAAATCCCTGGGAATACCACAGGGAATATTCTCACTGAGAGTGAGGGAAGAGCTGCTCTTGTGTGGTCAGCTCAGGTGGGGCAGGGAGAGAGCTCTGTCCGCTCTCCCAAGGAGAATTGCTGTGGATCACATCACTGGGTGGAGGGAAAATGTCATTTTTCCTCACACTCCAGCAGGAAAATGCAGCTTCTGCTGCCAGTCCCTGTGCACATCAACCCCTCCAGCTGGCACAACTGGCCAGGCAAATCCCAGGAATGAGGATGGCTCATCCAGGCATTTCCAGGCTCTGCAGAGGGCCAGAGCAGCACTTTGCCTCTGCCCCAGCCCCTGAGGAGTGTCAGGGATGGAGCAGCTGCTGCTCCACGCTGGGTGACACCAACCTTGTCCCACTGTCCCCTCCTGCCCCTGCTGCTGGGACAGGTCCTGCTGGGACAGGTGTTAGTGCTGGGACAGGTGTTCCTGCTGGGACAGGTGTTTGTGATGGGACAGGTGTTTGTGATGGGACAGGTGTTCGTGCTGGGACAGGTGTTTGTGCTGGGACAGGTGTTTGTGCTGGGACAGGTGTTAGTGCTGGGACAGGTGTTCCTGCTGGGACAGGTGTTTGTGCTGGGACAGGTGTTTGTGATGGGACAGGTGTTCCTGCTGGGACAGGTGTTCCTGCTGGGACAGGTGTTCCTGCTGGGACAGGTGTTTGTGCTGGGACAGGTGTTTGTGATGGAACAGGTGTTTGTGATGGAACAGGTGTTTGTGATGGGACAGGTGTTTGTGCTGGGACAGGTGTTTGTGCTGGGACAGGTGTTTGTGCTGGGACAGGTGTTTGTGATGGGACAGGTGTTGCTGCTGGGACAGGTGTTGCTGCTGGGACAGGTGTTCCTGCTGGGACAGGTGCTCTGCCTCTCCCTGACTTGATGTGAGTGGAAGAACCTGAAATCCTCTCACAAAGGACACACAGGAAACCAGAAAATCACTGAACAGCTTGGGATGGAAGGGAGCTTAAAGCTCCTCCACCTTCCACTGCTCCGAGCCCCAGTGCCCAGCCTGGCCTTGGATACTGCCAGGAATCCAGGGGCAGCTTCTCTAGGAAAGCTCTTCCAGGGCCTCTCCACCCTCCCAGGAGGGAATTTTTCCTACAAACCAACCCAAATTTGCACAGAGGAGCCTCTCCAGTGCAGAAGGAACACGAGCACACTCAGCGTGCCATGGGCTGCCTCCATGGACTGGTCCCCATCAGGGGAAGCTGTTCTCATTTTCCCAAATATCTCCATGCAGGAATGGTAAACAAATCATTCTTGAAGTTGAAAGTTTAAAGTGGCCTCCAGTTCTGGGGGTTGAATTAAGAACAGATACTTCCAGATGAATCACAGTTTGTGCTTAAAATATTTTTGATTTTATCAGTTCCTGGACGTGTTTTTCTGCTCACAGACCTTGTGCTCAAGAATTCTTTATTTTTACAATTTACTGGACGTGTTTCTCTCCTCACAGACCTCATATTCCTGTCAGCAAGTTGGTGGTTTCTGAGTCTTATGATACCTACATAAGCAGAAGCTACCAAGTAACAAAGGAAATCATCAGTGAATGTAAAGGCAAAGGTGAGTGCTGCAGAGGGGGTGAAAACCAAAGCAGGCAGGCTGGGGTGTGAATTCCAATATTCCTGACCAATCTTTCCCTCTTAGGGGGTGAATTCTCACACCTGAACCTCTCATCCTCTCTCCCAGAGCCATTGGGAGCTCCTGCACCAGAACTGTAATTTCAGGTGCACTCACAAGAGAGGTCATGAAGTTAAATAGCAGAATTATTTTAGGTATCCTGACCCAATGGCAGCTGTTTCCCAAGGGAATAAATGAGTTATTTTCCCTCTGCTGTGTGTTCCCAGTGTTAAATGGGGCATTTTCCCTCCCCTATCCAAGCTCTTCCTCCAAATTATATTCCCATAAAGACCTTAGACCATCCCTCCAAACACAATATTGAATTTTTTTTTTAAATCCCCAGCTGTTACTATTCATGCACAGCATTCTAAGAATTCCTAAACTCTGGTGTTTTCACTGATTTAATCTCTCTGACTTGTCTCTGCATTCTAGGCTTTGATTTTAATGGTTTGCACACAAAATTCAAAAGCACAGTGGGGCACTGGTCGTAAAGGATCTTGGAAATGGAAATGTAAAGCTGCCACTGTGGAAAGCCAGCAAGTAAAATTAAAGTGTTTGTTGTAATAGGAATTAATTTTTGCCTAGGCAAAAAGCATCTGCTTCCCAACACAGCTGAAATCTCACTGGAATTCTTGTTTCCTTCAGAAAGCATTTTTAAACAAAGTAGGAGCAAGTTAACCATTGCCCTGAAAACCAAGAAAAACTCTAAACACCCAAACAAACCACATTTCCCCCTTAATTCCCAATTTGGTGTGCTGTTACATGATCAAGTGTTTCAAATGGCTGCTCGATCTTGGGCACCAGCCCCTAAATCTGCCTTCAGCTCCCTCCTCAGCCTCTGTTTCTCATTTTATTTCAGGAAATAACATCCTGATAGTGGCTCATGCATCCTCCCTGGAGGCCTGCACCTGCCAGCTCCAAGGGCTGTCGCCTCAGAACTCCAAGGATTTTGTACAGATGGTCCGAAAGGTGATTGCCAGCAGGGCCAGAGCCTGGGCTCTGCAGAGAGAAAAACAATTTGCATTCTGCTGGAGCAGCCTTTGTTCTGAGCTTTACTCACTGCAGGAGATGGGAGGGTGAAGGGGAAGGGTTTGAGAGGCTGGGACAGGGTCAGGTGCCCACCTGAGATGGGTTTGCAGGGACATTTTGGGGCTTTGTGGGGTCAGGTGCTCCCCGAGATGATTTTCAGGGACATTTTGGGGCTTTGTGGGGTCAGGTGCGCTCCTGAGATGGTTTGAAGGGACATTTTGGGGCTTTGTGGGGTCAGGTGCCCACCTGAGATGGTTTGCAGGGACATTTTGGGGCTTTGTGGGGTCAGGTGCCATTCTGGGATGGGTTTGAAGAGACTCTTCTGTGTTTGGTGGGTCAGGTGCCCTCCTGAGATGGTTTAAAGGGACTCTTCTGTACTTTTGGGGTCAGGTGCTCCCCTGAGATGGGTTTGCAGGGACATTTTGGGGCTTTGTGGGATCAGGTGCCCACCTGAGATGGTTTGCAGGGACTATTTTTTACTTTGTGGGGTCAGGTGCCCCCCTGAGATGGGTTTAAAGGGACTCTTCTGTACTTTTGGGGTCAGGTGCTCCCCTGAGATGATTTGCAGGGACATTTTGGGGCTTTGTGGGTACCAGGGGCTCCAAATCCCTTCAGCACATCGAGCAGGGCACTTCCTGCAGCACTTCCCCTTCTCATCTAAAGAGATGTTAACCATCAAAAGGCTGGAAATTATTATGGGTGTTTAACTTCCCCTCCTTTCCTGCCCTCTGCCAGCCTTCCAGAGCTTCCCTGGGATCTTCAGGGCTCATCTGGGAACCCCTGAGCTTCAGGAACATCCATATTTCCCCCAAAGCTGTGCTGGTTTGGGACCACATTTGGTTTGAGCTGGTCCCTATTTAAACCTATAGTCCACTCAAAACTACGTTCTTAAATCCACATTCCATTCAAAACTACATTTTTAAGACTACATTCCATTTAAAACTACATTCCATTCAAAACTGCATTTTTAAACCCACATTCCAAGGGTTTAATCAGTTTTTTCCCCGGAGTTTTGCACAGGCAAACAGAGTCTGTCAATCACCGTCTGAAAATGGACTTTGGATGAGGCAAAGAAAGAAAAAAGGGTGAAATCCTGGAGTAGCACAGCAGGGCTTCATCCCTTGGGGCTGCCCAGCTCAGTCCCTGCTTTTTGCCTTAATTCCCATCTCTCTCCTCACAGATTCCCTACCTGGGGTTTTGCTCCTGCGAAGAACTGGGGGACACTGGTGTTTGGCAGCTCACAGACCCTCCCATCCTCCCTCTCACACATGGACCAACTGGAGGCTTTAACTGGAGAGAAACTCTCCTGCAGGAATAGGGAAAAGCCCAGCAAGGACAGCCCATGGCCTTGGAGAATGTCTCTTCCTCTTTGTGTTTTCTTGACAGCAGGAAAATCCCTCCTCATCTGTCCAGTGGGTCACTCAAATCATCTCTCACACAGCCACAGAAACAACATTTACAACAAAAAGGGGCTGATTGGAGAGGTGGGAGGGGGGGGAAAAAATAAAATAAATATTCAAATACAGCTTGAGGTTCTTGCAGAGCACAGAATCAGCTCGGGGTTGGTTTCCCCCACCTTGAAGGGAGCTCTGGTGACACTTTCACTGCCACCACAGGAGAAACAGAGCCCTGTGTCAGGCAGGATGCTGGGCTTGTTTTCTCACTGCTATTTTTGCAAAGCATCTGCAGGCTCATTCAGCACCTCCTGTTTGCTCCACTCCCAGCCCCCAAAGCACCTTCCACAAAAGTAAAAGCCTTTTAATCCAATTTTTCCCCAAGGCTGGGAATGAGTCCAGCGTTGCCACTGCAGGCTTGCACCAGGTTATTCCTCTGCTCAGGCAGGGATGGGAGTGCTCCAAATGTGTTGGGTATTGTGCACAGGTTGGTTGATGTTGAGGAGAATTCCCAAATCAGAGGGAAATCCTGAATTTCGCATCAGTTCCGGGTGAAGTTTGGGCATCAAAAGTCAGCGCAGCAAAAGCTGGGAGGAGTTTCTTTGAAGTGGAGATAAAAGAAGCCTTTTCCAACCAAACCTGAGGGATTTAAGGAGTTCAGATTTGGGTTTATACTCCTTTGCTTTGGTTATTGAAATCCACCTGTGTGCCCAGACACAGCCTAAAGGGTTTGTGCTGTTTCAATTCCCTTCAAAAGGCTTTAGAAAAGGAGTTTTCTCTTTTATAGTGGGAATTTTGTGCTGCCCATTCACCCAGGAGTGGCTTTGTGTCCCTCTGGCAGCCCTGGTGAGATTGTGCAGCCAGCAGGTTGCTCCAGGAATGATGGGATGAAAAATCTGCTGAAATTCAGCTGGAATTCTGAGTGCTTTGCTACCTTACTGCTATCTGCCATCAAGAAAAAGCAGCCAAAAAAAAAAAAATCAGCACAATTCAATTTAGGAATTGATGTTATTTACCCAGGAATTGATGTTATTAATCCATGTAATTAATATTTAGGGATTGTTGTTATTTATCCAGGGAGGGAAGGGCTGGGATTTGGGGGAAAGTGGAAGAGGAGGGTTTCCATCTCTGACCAAGATGTTTGGGATCAAGGGGGATCCCCTTGGTGCCAGAGCCTGCAGGATGCCAAAAGCAGCTGCATCCCAAAATACACTGCAGTGGGTATTTACACCATGAAGTGGCATCAGAGCAGGGTTTTTTTAGCATCAGAATTACCTAAAATTATCAGTCTTAGGTCAAAAGTTGCTGCAAGCACATCAGCAGCTACTTAAAAATGGATTGAAATGGGCTGAAAGGGATTTAGGCACACTCCTCTCTCCCAGAAACAGAATCATCCCAGAAAGGTTTGGCTTGGAAAAGACCTGGAATTTCATCCAGTTCAGAGCAGGGACACACCAGGATGGCCTTGGACACCTGCAGGGATGGGGCAGCCACAGCTGCTCTGGGCACCAAATGCAAACCAGCAAACTCTGAACCAAAAAGCAGCGCCCAAGGACGCTGGGGTGGGGCTGGAGGCTCCTCCTGCCAGCCTTGCCCGGCTCGGCTCTGCTCCAGGTGCGCTCGCTGGAGGTGGCACCGCCTCAGCATCCCTCAAACCAGGCCCTTCTCCTCGCCTGAGAGGCACAGGGGCCAACTCTGGCCATGCTTGGTGTTGATTCAGCACAGAAAAAATCAAGTTTTGGGTGGTGTTTTCCCCTTGGGCAGGGCTGGTGTCACCTCTCCCAAGCTGCCACAGCAGCCAAGGGGTGCCAAGCTGCAATTCCCTCCTCCCAAAAGAGGCCACACCTTTGGGATGGAGCAAATCCCGAGGGATCTGAGCTCAGTTTGGAGATTGCAGGGAGCAAATCCCGAGGGATCTGAGCTCAGTTTGGAGATTGCAGGGAGCAAATCCCGAGGGATCTGAGCTCAGTTTGGAGATTGCAGGGAGCAAATCCCGAGGGATCTGAGCTCAGTTTGGAGATTGCAGGGAGCAAATCCCGAGGGATCTGAGCTCAGTTTGGAGATTGCAGGGAGCAAATCCCGAGGGATCTGAGCTCAGTTTGGAGATTGCAGGGAGCAAATCCCGAGGGATCTGAGCTCAGTTTGGAGATTGCAGGGAGCAAATCCCGAGGGATCTGAGCTCAGTTTGGAGATGGCAGGGAGGGCAGAGCCCATCCTGGCCAATATCCCAGAAATTCCCACAATCCATAGGAATATTCTCTTATTTCTGCCCTTAGGGCTGTGTAACACACCTTGGGCCACTCGTAAGTCCTTTGTTATGGCAGGGATGGAACTGAAAAGTCAGGGAGAAAATTTAGGACAGGGCAGGGGAAAAAAAACCAAACCAGCTCCTGTGTGGTTTTATCGCTATCAGGTTAATTTTTAATTGTCATTTCAACTATTTTTGGCTGTGCACAGACATTCTGAAGAGCATTTCTGGCTTGTTTTCCTCCGTGCAAAAAATAAATAAATATAAATATTTGACAATCACACACACACGCTCACACACACACAAAAAAAAATTTGTTTTCTGAGGCGTGTGAATTCTCCAGCTTTTTTTTTGTTTCATGCCAGCAAGGTGTAAATTAAGGCAAGAAATATTGTTGTATTCTAATATTTATTGCCTGTAGAAAGAGTGGAGGCTGCTCAGATGCTGCTGGAGTTGAGTGAGATTTAAAAGGAGTTTCTTTAGAAGCACGAAACGGAGAGGGAGCAAAAGCTGAATGCACAATTGGAGTGGTGTTAGCTGCTCTTTGCTATAGTAATAAAGTGTTCTGGTTGAGGAGGTAGATGTTAAAATACTCTTCTTTAAAATATAAATATATATATATATATTTTTGGATGTTTGGGAAATATTTTGACAATTGTAGTCTCGTCTCAAATTAGGCGTCAAGAATCACAGGGAGAAAAATCTTATTTTCTTCAGCATTTTGAGATTTCTTGGGGTTTTTTTTTTTTTTAAGCAATCCCGGGTTGAAAAGGCTTTTTTTGGGGGGGGAAAAAATGAGAAAAATGTTGTTNNAAAGGCTTTTTTTGGGGGGGAAAAAAATGAGAAAAATGTTGTTCCTTTTAAATTTATAATTGAGAGGTTAAGAAGACAAAAGAATTGCTGCTTCACTTTCACCCCGTTGCTGCTCATTAATGTGGATTTTGTGTCACTCCAGTGTTTTGTCCCAGAACATTAAACCTGATCTCTCCAAAATCTTTTCCTTCACTGTGAGCTGCATCAAATCCCAAGTTTTATCCTAACAGCACTTCCCAGGTTTTTCCTTCTTTCCACAATAAAGGAAAAAAAGCTGCAAACCTGCCAAGAATAAAAGGTTTCTTTACGTAACTCGCAATGTATGGCCTAGAAAAAGACAAGAATTTAATTGGCATTAACTCAAATCAGCAGAGCTTTGTTGATGCCAAATGAGGATCCAGTGATAACTTCAGTAAAAATTTGATATTTCCCTTTTCACTCCCAAAGTTGGCTGAGGCCAGGAGCCTCTTTCTGCTATTAAACTCTAGTGAATTTAATGAGAGTGGTAACTTTTATCCCCAAATAATGGCTTTGGTTTGTGGTTTGGGTTCATTTCTTTAAAAAGAGGCAGAAATTTTGGAATCACGGGAGCGGCCGCGCTGGGGGCAGCGATCAATGGGTTAAATTCAAAAATAAATTGAATTTCACGGTGGCTGGGATGGGCTGCAAAGGCTCTGAATCACTTCTTGCTGCTCCCCACTTCCTCAAATTCCTTCCCCAGGGAATCTTCATGACCCACAACAGAAAATACTCAGCCAGTTCCTTTATTATTTCCCATTAAAATGCATTTTTGCAACTTGGTCTCCGTGACATCTCGTCAAATTTGATGTTATCCACAGCTCCTTTTTTTTTTTTTTCCTGTTTCATTTTCAACCTGTTGTACCATTCTGTTTATAATGTTTTTCTGGTTTTTTATTTAGTGTGAGCAGATTGTATTTATTTGAGAGAAAAAAAAAAGTTTGCCGGTTAAAAAAACCCCAATAACTGTATTGCCAAAAATAGCTGTAATTACCTGTGACACCTGTATTTTTTTATTTTGGGTGTGGGGCAGGCAGGGATGGGGGAGGATGGTTGTTTTTAATCTCAGTTTGGAGTGCTAACAACTGTTAAAACAACCCCTGCAATTTAATTTGCTTCTCACATTAAACGGAATTCTCGGAAGTCAGACAAAAATATCTCGTAGGTGATTTTACTAAAGATGCCAAGCACCCTTCCTATTGCAGATTTCCTCTGCAGTGTGGTGGAATTCGGAGCTGCATTTTTCTTTTCCTCGGGCTAAAATTCATTCACTTGACAGCAGATGGCACAAAATCCTCTCGGCTCCCGTTTGCCGTGCTCAGGGATGGGGATTTCCCTCTGGATTCGGATTTTCCCCGGGGTTATTCCACTCTCAGGTCTGGATGTGTGGAACCCAAGGCACGACTTTCAAACCAAACTTTTCCAACACATCCTTCTTAATCCAGCAAGAGCTTTTATCTTTCAACCCAGCTGCTTTAAAATCACGACCTGCAGCTCTGTTTTCCAGAAAAAATTGAGTCATGAACACAAAAGCCGCAGTTTTTATCAACCAAATATCCACTGAGTGATGCACTTCCCTGCACCTGAAAGTTTCATGGGAACAAATCCCAATAAATCAGGAATAAAACACACAGTGTGTTCATAATTAACCATTTTATCCTTTTCACTCAGGCACACACAGCTTTTAAACCATAATTATCTTATTAAATTCTCTTTATTTTGACAGTAATAGCTGTCCACGCCAAATTCTGAGCAGTTGCAAAGGAGAGCCAGAAGAGGATCCAAAAATCCTTTTTGGAAATCACCAATCATAAGACAGACATGGATAAATGTGATGTCATCACACACCTGGGGGGACACAAAGCTGGAACAATCAGACCTTCAAGGGGACAGGGGACGCCCGAACCGTGTCCCCAAGGAGCTGCTGATGTCCCCAGCACAGCAAATTCCGCCCTCCCTGCAGAGCCACAAACCACGGGCAGCAATTCCCTTTTCCCTTCGCTGCTTTCTCCAGCCCCCCTGCAGGAAAAAATCCCTCCTGGGGCAGCAGCACAGCGGCAGCAAGAGTGACGTTTATTTGTTTTTTAACCCAGGGGTTTCAAATGGGTTTTCAAGCAGCTTTGCCACATCCATCAAATAAGCGCTGCCTTGGGGAGTGAAGTCCTGCGGCATCACAGCACCGGGTGACCCCAAACCCACACTGCTCTGAACCCTGACCTTCTCCCTCCCCCTGCATCCCGAGCCGAGCCGAGCCGAGCCGAGCCAGGCAGGGCTGGGCTGCTGACCCCCAAAGTCCCCCGGTGCTGTCGCCCACCAGTTCCTCCGGAGGGACCCGTGAGGTCACGGATGGCTCAGCAGCACAGGGGAAACGCGGCGTGGGGGCAGAGACCCCGGCTGAAGTCACGGTAAAAGCGTTCCCCCCGTGCTGAAAAGGGACAGCAGCAGAGAGGGAGCCAAGGCCAGCCCAGCTCAGCACGACCCTGCCCGGGCTGCTGCTCTCTCTGCCCCTGGCGATGCTCTCCGTGCCCCGGGTGACGCTCGCCCTGCCCCGGGTGCTGCTCGCCCTGCCCCGGATGATGCTCTCCCTGCCCGGGGTGCTGCTCTCCCTGCCCGGGCTGCTGCTCTCCCTGCCCGGGGCGCTGCTCTCCCTGCCCGGGGCGCTGCTCTCCGTGCCCCGGGTGACGCTCGCCCTGCCCCGGATGATGCTCGCCGTTCCCCGGGTGCTGCTCACCCTGCCCCGGGTGATGCTCTCCCTGCCCGGGGTGCTGCTCGCCGTTCCCCGGGTGATGCTCTCCGTGCCCCGGGTGATGCTCTCCGTGCCCCGGGTGATGCTCTCCGTGCCCCGGGTGATGCTCTCCGTGCCCCGGGTGATGCTCGCCGTGCCCCGGGTGATGCTCGCCGTGCCTCTGCTCCTGCTGCAAGGTAAGCTCGGTGCTTCTCTCATTGCACCTTTCCTTTCCAGCCCAGCCGGGAAAACGCTTCTCCCGGAGCACGCCGGGCGCCCGGCTGTGCTGCTGGTGTCTGGGTGACAAAACAATATTGTCACCCTGCTCCCAAAGCTCGCCGACTCCAAAACCCAGGATCGGTGAGACCAAGTCTCACAGCAGCCTGAGCTGGCAAAGCATTGGGGGATCAAAAGATTCTGCCTTAAATTTGGAGAGATCACTTTCCAGCTTTGGAAAGATCGCTGCTTGCTGTGCCTGGGTCAGAAATCCCAGTGTGCCTTTGTTCATGCACTTTGTGAGGAGAGGCTGACAGAAGTCAGAGCAGTTTAGGGAGAACTTGCAAAGCACTTTGAAAAAGAAAACTTCAGATGCTCGATCTCCTCACTCCTGCTAGAGGAGGCAGCTTATTTAGATCTCCTTTGTCTTTCAGACACAGGAGAGTGCGGCAGGTTCATGTCTGACTGCTCCAAACAGTCAGAGGAGCTAAGAAGGATCTAACAGAAGATCCAAGGAAAGAAGGAAGGTGCAAGACAGCAATTCATGCCCATCCTTGCAGGCTTCACTCCTGACCTTTGCAGGAGAAATGGATTATTCCTGGGGCTGGAGCAATATTCCTGGGGCTGGAGCAATATTCCTGGGGCTGAGCAATATTCCTGGGGCTGGAGCAATATTCCTGGGGCTGGAGAAATATTCCTGGGGCTGAGCAATATTCCTGGGGCTGAGCAATATTCCTGGGGCTGGAGCAATATTCCCTCTCCCTCCTTGACAGACGCTGGAGCAGAAACCACTGCAGGGCTGTTGCTGACAATTTGCTGATTCTCAGTACAGCCCCTCTCCCCCATTTTGCCATGAACTCCTGCAGGATGGATTTGTAGCTGCTGCCTTGGCTTCCAGAATTAATTCAGCTCCACTCACAGGCTGGCAGCCAGGGCAAAAACAACTCATTGAATGGGGTGGCTGAGGGTTACAGGCTCACAGATAACTGCACCAAAACTCATTGAATGGGGTGATTGTGGGTCACAGGCTCACAGATAACTGCACCAAAACTCATTAAATGGGGTGATTGTGGATCACAGGCTCACAGATAACTGCACCAAACTCGTTAAATGGGGTGATTGTGGATCACAGGCTCACAGATAACTGCACCAAACTCGTTAAATGGGGTGATTGTGGGTCACAGGCTCACAGATAACTGCACCAAAACTCATTAAATGGGGTGATTGTGGGTCACAGGCTCACAGATAACTGCACTAACTCATTAAATGAGGTGGCTGTGGGCTGAAGGCTCACAGATAACTCTGCACCGATGCTCTCAGTGCAGGCTCAGTGCAAGGAGCTCTCAGTCACTTCCTGGGGGCTCCAAGAATAGCAACCAGATTAGAACCCCTCTGCTCGGTGCATCCTGCAATTCCCAGCACCAAATCTTTTGCCTTTTCTTGCCCAGAGTGTGGATCTATCACTTGATGGCAGAGTGGTTTTTCCAGGTGGGATCCACACGGTACAAAACCCCTGGAGCTGCCATGGGGACATCACCCACATTTGGTGACCACGGTGGCTGCAGAACAGAGCCCCTGTGCAGGGAAGAGCTGCCCTGTGAGTCATGCCCTGAAGGAAACCCACTTTCCAGTGGTCTCCCCTGGAAATTCCATTTCTGCCCAGGTTTGGAAAAGCAAATTACACCCTCAGCTCTTCAGGCTCAGCCTCGCCGCTGTCACCCCCAGAGGTGTGATCTGCCAGACCCCACGCTGCTGGTGCTGACAGGAAACCATCACGGGGACAGAAATACCCCAGGGGCCTGTGCAAAAACCACAGACACCCCCCAGCTGCCTCTAAACAACTCTCACCTCCTGCCACAGCTCCTCTCAGGGACAGGCACTGCCACAATCCCCATGGGAAGCTGCCGTCTCGCACGGACACAGGGCTGATTCAGGAGGTACAAAAATCAGCTCTCAGGTAAAATTCCTGACAAAAAAAAAAATAATTTTCATTTCTGAGCCATTCAAAAATTTTAAGAATGTGAAAATCTTCCCTGAAGGCCAGAAAGATTCATTTCTCCAAAATGCAGTGAGAACTGGGAGCTGACAGCTACCTGGAAAAATCAAATCAAAACACACAAAACAGGAATGAAAACAAAACTCTGCTGCTGCCTGTCTGCTCAGCTCCAACCCAGGCACCAATCTCAGTATTCTCCAGGGCATGGTTTTTGTCTGGAGAAGGCAATTCATTCCTTCATCAAACATTTTCACAAAGTGTTTTATCAGCCTTAGATTGTCTGGAGAGAAAAAACACATTTTACTTCCTGCCTGTGAAATGAGCTGGGAGAAGAGAGAGTGAAATTTCATTTTAGTAACTTGTGCCAGGCCAGGTTTGGTTTTTTTTTTTCAAAAGTAGTTTCATTTCTGAATTTAAAAAGCCTCATTTTTAGAGGTGGTGGGAAATCATTCACTGCTCAGGCACACACTGAGCAAATTCAACAGCTCCAGAATGGGCCATAAAATCTGAGAATGGTTTGGGTTGGAAAGGACCTTAAATATTATTTAGTTACATAACGGAATAAGTGAAAATTGAGTGTTTGTGTTTAAATACAGGGAGGAAGTGCATAAAATAGGTCTGCTTCAGTTCTTAATTGGCTAATAATGAAATACTTTCTTGGCTAATAACTAAAACTAGCTTAATAATTAAATCTGGTTGAGCTAGAAGGTGAAAATCCCAAACCTTTGTCACACAGTGCCTGTGATGACCTGTCCAATGACAATAATTATTTATATTCATACAACCACACTGGCAATGCAGAAATATCAAAAAAAAAAGTCAGAAAAAAAAACCAAAAAAGGAAAATCAACACATTACCCTGCGCAAAACATCTCTTCTTTGCTCCACATCACAATTTCCAACTTGTTTTTTTTCCCCCTGCTGCGTGGCAGGGGGGTTCCCAGGGGCTGCTGTGACTCTGAAGGAAGGAGAAAACCTAAATCTGCACTGCACCTTCAGCACCCTCAGCGACAGCAACTCGACCCTGCAGTGGTTAAACCCCCACGGTTTCACCATTTTCCTCAACGCCCAGCGGGGTAAGGGTGAAAACCCAGCGTGGTGGCACTTCCCAGCAGGGCTGGGGACACGGGGCTGGCCCAGCTGCCACCCTGGCCAGGGTGACTCTGATACCCAAAATGCCAGCACAGGGGGGGTTTGTGGCTGGGTCCTGTGGAGACCTCCCAGCTCTTTGAGGTCACTTGATGGCTTTTTGGGGTGCCTAAAAACAGAGGGCAGGCAGAATTCAGGGAATGCAAAGCAGTTCTGGTTATTGAAGAGCATTCAGGTGCATTTAGGGCAGGCAAAACTCACCCCAAATGGGTCATGGGTCAGGGGTTTTGCATTTTTGGAAGTTTGGTCGATGTGGGGAATGGGAAAAATTCATGTGGGAAATGGGGAAAAATCCATGGGGGAAATGGGGCTGATCCATGTGAGAAATGGGGCAGATCCATGTGGGAAATGGGGCTGATCCATGTGGGAAATGGGGGAAAATCCATGTGGGAAACGGGGAAAATCCATGTGGGAAATGGGGCAAATCCATGTAAGAAATGGGGGAAAATNGGGAAAATCCATGTGGGAAATGGGGCAAATCCATGTAAGAAATGGGGGAAAATCCATGTGGGAAATGGGGAAAATCCCTGTAGGAAATAGGGACAAATCCCTGTGGGAAATGGGGGAAAATCCATGTGGAAAATGGTGAAAAATCCCTTTGGGAAATGGGAAAAAATCCATGTGGGAAATGGGGCTCTTGCAGCCTGTGCTGCTGGGACATCCAGGCTCCCAAACCCCCCAGCTGTGGCAGGAATTCCTCTCCCCTGCTGCAGTCGAATAATCGGATTATTTACTAACAGAACCTCGGAGGAAATCAGCTCTCCATCAGTTATCTCCATTTGGGACTGCCATTTCTTTCCCGATGTTTTCAGTTCTCAGAATTCCACACCACAGGGGCAGGGGAGGAGCAACACCCACAAGGACTGGAGCTCCCAAAGCGTTTGGATCCTGGAGAAGCTCAGGCACACCGAATATTTTCCTTTTGCAGTACAAAAAGGAGGTTTCTCCCCCTTGTTTAGGGAGAAACCAAAGCTGGCACTGACCATGGAGGTTTTCATTTTCATCTGAGTCACCGAGTCACGTTGCTTCTCCAAAGAACCACTTTGGGAATCAGTTCCCCTCCAGTTTTATCTACAAATAGGACAGGCCAGTTGTGAGTCTGACACCAAAATCATTTAATATTTAATCCATAAATTGCTGGGATTTCCATTTGGCTCAGTATTTTGTCAAAACATCAGCTAAAAAAAAATAAATTAAATAAAGAGGATTTTTGAGGTCTCTTTCCCACTGATGATTGCACAAACCTCCCAGTTTCAGTTCAAGTTAAGGGCAGCAAGTTGCATTTTTTGTGCTGCAATTGTGGGAAAGTTCATGGATTTGCTGGGCTGAACCTGAGGGCTCTTGTAAATTATGCAGCAGGAGGAAAGAATTGAAGATTAGGAAGTCAATACAGAGAAACGAGAGTAGAGATGCCCTTGGAAAGGTTCTCATTAAAAACTTGACATTTTAAAATCCCATAAAACAAAAACCATCCTCATGCTCCGACTCCCTCTTCCATACCAACACTCCTGGTGTTCTGGCTTTTCTTTTCCTTGCAGTTTTGAGAGACCAGAGGTACAAACTCCTCCGTTATTCCAAGGGGGAATTATCCATCCAGCTGTCCAACGTCACCGTGCAGGACCAGGGAATTTACAGCTGCTTCCACTACAGCAGGCACTTCCAAAGCAGGAGCCAGAATGTTGAGATTTTGGGTAAGTTCACTCACCTGTTTGTTTGGTGAGTAAGTTTTTTTGGAATCAGTTCCCCTCCAGTTTTATCTACAAATAGGACAGGCCAGTTGTGAGTCTGACACCAAAATCATTTAATATTTAATCCATAAATTGCTGGGATTTCCATTTGGCTCAGTATTTTGTCAAAACATCAGCTAAAAAAAATAATAATTAAATAAAAAGAGAATTTTTGAGGTCTCTTTCCCGCTAATGATTGCACAAACCTCCCAGTTTCAGTTCAATTTAAGGGTTGAGATTTTGGGTAAGTTCCCTCACCGGTTGTTTTTTTTTTCCAGAGGAACAGAACAGCTCCTCAAATCCAGACCTGCATTTTTCCATGGTGCTCAACACATAATTTTATTTTTAGCCCAGTCCCCTCCTAAAATGCTCAGAAAAAAGGAGTAGAAAACGCCCCTAAACTGATCCTAAGTCTTCCTAATGCCCCTAAACTGATCCTAAATCTTCCTAATGCCCCTAAACTGATCCTAAATCTTCCTGCTGCAGCTGCTCCTTCCCACCCAGTGCTGGAAGTATCCCAGGATGCAGAAAGAGGCATCAAAGTCTCCTGCTACAGCCAGGGGAGCAAACCCCAGCCCCAGATCTCCTGGCTGCTGGACAATGGGGTCGAGCTCCCAGGTAAGAGCTCAAAGAGCAGGGATTGAGCTCAAAAATTTGGTTTTGTCAGTTCTGGGTGGTTTAAAGGTATTGGAGGGTGAAATATCAGCTGGGTCTGCCATTCATCCCTACAGCTTGGTGCAGGTCTGGGGAAATGGGGAAAAAATCCCTGTGGGAAATGGGGGAAAATCTGTGTGGGAATGGGGTAAATCCATGTGGGAAATGGGGAAAAATCCATGTGGGAAATGGGGGAAAATCTGTGTGGGAATGGGGTAAATCCCTGTGGGAAATGGGGAAAAATCCACGTGGGAAATGGGGAAAAATCCATGTGGGAATGGGGAAAAATCCCTGTGGGAAATGGGGAAAAATCCCTGTGAGAAATGGGGAAAAATCCATGTGGGAATGGGGAAAAATCCCTGTGAGAAATGGGGAAAAATCCATGTGGAAATGGGGAAAAATCCATGGGATAAAATGAACCCAGAATCTTGGAACCTCAGCACTGAATTCCAGTGGGATAAAATAAATCCAAAATCCTGGAACCTCAGCACCAAATTCCACTGGGATAAAATGAACCCAAACCCCTGGAATTTCAGCACTGAATTCCAGTGGGATAAAATAAACCCAGAATCTTGGAACCTCAGCACTGAATTCCACTGGGATAAAATGAACCCAAACCCCTGGAATTTCAGCACTGAATTCCAGTGGGATAAAATAAACCCCAAAAATCCACAATTTGCAGAGCCCCAGCAGCTTTTCTCCTCCTTTAACCTGTCTGCTGCAAATAACTGCCATTCTAACACTGCTATAAATAACATTATTCTAAAAATCTCTGCCTTATCAGCTCCAGTGCACATCTGTATCAAAATGTGAGAAAAACACGGATGCAAATTGTTTCTTTCACACATCAACAACCTCTTACTTGTGTTTTGCATCATCAAGCAGCCTATTTAAAGCTGAACCTGTAACCTCCCCTGCCCCAAGGTGGTTTATTTTTAAATAAGAGCTCTAGAAAACAGCAGAGAATTGTGTTTTCTGGCCTGAATATAGATAGAAATTCGAGGTAATGATAAAAATAAATCAGGCTGGCAGCTGCACGGGTGTTAATGCAAAGAAAGGCGCTCTAGAGCAGTGCATGGGTGGTGGAAAAGGAGGTTTTTAAATCCTCTCGGTGTTTGGGAAGAGCTGGGCTGTGTGTGAGGGTGAGGGCCTGGGGAATACCAGCTGGGAAGTCACAAAAACCTCAATATGATTTTTTTATCTCTGCTTCTCCCGGTGTTTTTCTAAAACCAGCGAGTTCCCCAAAACCACAGCCACAAAGTGAATTTTTTGTGACATCACAACTGCACAGTTCAGACACTAAACACCTCCTTCAAGCCAGCAATGCAATTTCTCCGATATTTTAACAAAAAACTCTCTTTATCTTTATCTCCTCCTTGCTTTTGGAGCAAATACCTGAGAAATACCTGAGCTGTCACTTCACAGCCCCCAGGAAAGCCCCCAGGGCCTGATCTGTGTCTGCTGGCTTGGTTTATCTGGGGCTGGCTTTCAGAGCAGCAATGTTTGCATGAAGAGCTGGGAGGCAAAAATTTAATTGTTTGAAAGATTAAAAAAAAAAAAAATCATTGCCCTAATCCACTATTTCTCCAATTTCTCCATGTGTTTTTTAATCCAGCTTTTGAAGGCTTGGAGTAACTCTCCTTCCTCCCCCTTCCATTCCCAGCTTTAATTACTTCCTGCAAATATTTACACTAATCAGAAAATAGCTAATAAATCTTAATTACTGGCAACACCTCGGTCGCACCAGGGCTCAGCAGGGGCAAACCAGCTGTAATTACCGAGCTGGTGCTGACAAAGATGATTTCCTTCCCAGCAAAACCACCCTGGAATCCTTCTGGAGCTCTTACCTGGCCCTGCTGGGGATGGAAAAGAGGGCTGAGAAATGCTGATCTGCAAAGGTTCATTTGGAAATGGGGAATTCCTTTCATTTAAGGGTAACAGAGCAAGGGGGAGCATCAGAACCTCTGCGTTATAAACAGAAATATTTGTGCCCCTTCAGGTAAACATCTAAAACACCTCCCTCTCCACCAGGGCTGTTCAAACACGTCTCTGGCCACATCAAGCACAACTTTATTTTTCCATACCATCAGCTTTACCTGGAGGACTGGGAATCACACCAGAGTCCTCCTAATTCCTTGTGGCAAGGCAAGGAATCCTCCTGTTTAACTTCCAGCAGCTGGAAAAGGGGAAGAGTCAAATCTGTGCTGCAGGAGCGATGGAGAGCAGCATTTCAGGGAGTTATAAATGCTTTTATTTATTGCTCTGGACTAGAAGCCTGTGGCCAGGATTTTCTGAGCCTGAGAGAGTTTTCAGCCTGGCAGGGGCTGAGCTGTTCCCAAGGCAAAATCTTTTGGGAAACTTCTCTTTCAAGGAGTGTTGTTTGTAAATAGGTTTTGGTTCTCCAAACAATGTCCCACAGCTGTTCTGAATGGGTTTTGCTCTTGTTCCACCCATGGCACCAGAGAGGTTCCTTTGGCCAATCATATTTGGGAACACCTGATAAAAAGGGCTGCAAACCCCAAATAAAGGCTTCTCCTCACTGGGATCAAACCTCACTGTTGGGATTTGAATCCACTCTGCTGTTTTGTGTCCACCAACAACAGAAGCCCTCACATTTTTCTCTCCCAATGGGCGTGCAGGCGACACCAGGCACCAGCTGGGAGCTGATGGGAAGAGATGGAGCACAAGCAGCACCCTGAGGATCCTCAGCTGCAGCCCCAAAGTGACAGCCAGCTGCATCATCCAGCACCCTGCACTCGGGGCAGAGGGGCTGACGGCATCTTTGAGCTGCCAGGACCTCCCCAGCCCAGGTACTGCAGCTCCTCCAGCTCTGCCTCTCCAGTTTTACTGCCCTGGGCTGGTGAAAACAAAGCAGATTCACACAGAACCCCAGAGTCTGCAGTCCTGCGTGTGGGATCTGCTTTGAAATGAGGAACCTGGGGCAAAAAGGGTTTGGAGTTGTTCCTTGGTGGCAGAGCTGAGCAGCAGCGCCTGCCCCAAGCTCCCCACAGCAAAGTGCTTCATTTTATTCCCCATTTCAGAGCAGAAAATATATCCTGAGGACAGGAAAACTGAGGATGGGAGGATGGGACTGAAAGTGGAACCCTTGATCAGACAGAAAACCCAAACAATCCAGAGCATGGAGCAGGGCAGGGTGGTTTTTCAAGGATCTGTTTGGTGGCTTTTCTGATTTTTGTCGTCTTTTTGGGGGGGTGGTTGGTTCTTCAGGCTGCAGACACTCAACCAGACTTCCCAAGGAGGCAGAAGTTCCCAGCCCTTCAGAGAATCCAGCAGCTTCCAGTTCTCCAGAGAATCTACCGGGTACCAGCCCCTCTGCATCCTCAAAAGATCCAGCAGTTTCCAGCTCTTCTGCATCCCCAGAAGATCCAGATGTTTTCAACTCTTCTGCATCCCCAAGAGACCCAGCAGTTTCCAGCCCCTCTGCATCCTCAAAAGCTCCAGAAGTTTCCAACTCTTCTGCACCCCCAGAAGACCCAGCAGTTCCCAGCTCAGCACCAGCCCAGCCAAACCTCACAGATGTCACATCTAACAGTGAGTTTGGTCTCAGGCACCTGAATTTATCAAACCAGTGTCAGGAGAATTCCTGCCCAAAGA
>VWYI01035858.1:2246-39538 GCA_013399455.1 Anthoscopus minutus
GTTTTCCATGTCTGTTGAATTTCAGCAAATTGTTCAGCTGCCTCAATATTGCAAGTTTAAGGAAATCTAACTGTCAATTCCTATTAAACTGGCCTTAGTTTTATATTGTTAATTCAGTTGTCTTTCACACTCTAGCTGCTCAATCTAAAGAACTCTTTACAAAGGCAGATTTATGATGGATGCCATCTGGCCTGATAGAAGGAAACAGATATTGATTTTTAATATTTTCTCCAAACTTGTTTACTCTAGGATAATACAGCAGCTGTGTGGCGGCTTGTCTCAGAGTGGAAAGGATTATTACCAGTGCCTTTTGATGAGATAAATTACCTAGAATGACTTGAATGGCTAAAGGGTATACTTTGATGTTATGTCGCTTCATTTACCCTTATGACTAAATGATTATTGATTTTATATTTTTAAGCTCTTGAAACGTGAAAATAAGTTGGTAGAGAAGCCTAGCTGTGTTAGTTTTATTAATTTATTTCTGCAGGGCATAATTCACTTTGGACCAGGTTGTGAAGGTTTTGGGTTCATGACCGACTTCAGATACAGTTGCAAAGAAATGGCTTATTTATATAGTCATTGCAAGTAGTTCCAAAATCAATACAGTCTGGGATTGGATGATTAAACTTAGTCCCTTTGTGGGATTCATTCCTGTAGCTACCTCTGAAATGATCTTGACTGAAGCAGATTCATGTGATCCAGTCTACAAATAGCAAGTTTGTTCAAGTTGAAATACTATTTTTTGCTCATCGTTTTTTTTTATCTACTCAGTTCACTCAGTGACATTTTAACAACCAGAAAAAAAACAGTTGATTGACTACTTCAATGAAATCACTAATCTGCATTCAAAGAGTTGCCTCCAAAGACTACTTAGATTTTCCATGGATAGATTTAACTACTGCTTTGATCAGTTAGTCCCAGTATGCAGTGGATTTAGGTCTCTGTACTTATGTAGGCAGCAGGAATCCAAGGTGTACACTAAACCTTTAAATAGTCTTCACAGCTCAAAGCAGCTATTTGCCTTTTGTGTATAGCAGACACATACATATTTCTGTGAACTATTGCCTTTTCTGTCATCATTTAACATGTTGGTGCTATTTAACGTTTGCCTGAAATGTGACTCTCTTGTCAGTCTGTTGAAGTATTTTGTAGGCACTGGAACAAGTGCAAAAATGTGCTTCAAAAAAATTCTCTCTCTCTCCAGTTTCCCACAATGACTATTTATACATGCACTTTGCTTGGTGCTTCTGTATACCTTAAACAGCAATACTTTTAAACTTAATTTCTTCTGGAAAGTTTCAGCAACAAATACAGTGTCCTGTCTTATCTTATTTAGGCTCAAAAATTGGGATCCAGAATCCTGGCATTTCATATATACTGACCATTAGTAAATTATAAATGTTGCTAATACAATTTCAGCTGCCTAGAAGGAACTGAAGGTAATAAGCTATAACAAAAGCCATAGCTCCAACAAAGTTTATTACTTGGAATAGGTAGCAGTACAAGAACCTGTGCAGAACTGTCTAAACTGAAGAATAATATTTCACAATTTAACAGTACATATCTATCCATCTCCTGTACAGGCTATTAACCATAGCTTGTCTCTTGTTCAGATGTAACTAAACGTGAAGTTGTGTGAGGTTTTTTTTTTTAAATATATGTTCCACCTCAAACTGTGTGTTTCTAATACACAAGTATCTTTCTCAATGTTACATTTATGTAGAGAACATTACTTTATGTATGTCCATGTGTGTGTGTATTGTCAGTCAGGAATATTACTCCTCCAAAGGATCTTTCATTGTAATAAGCCTTGGCAGCATATTTTGCAGAGTTAAAAAAGGTGTAAAACACTTTCCATACTTTAGCCACATGATATGTATAATTAATGTGTAGTAAATTATATTGCCCAGTTTAAGGCTTGTTTAAATGCATAGAATTTGAAGTCTAATGCAGGAATAAAATAACTTTTGGATCAGTGTAATGTAATATGTTGATCCATTTTACAGGGTGATGGTGATTATTTAATTAATCACCTTTTGACAATTATTCACACTGGTCCAAATCAAGGTCTCCATTAAAACCAAAGAATAGCTTCATTACAAATGACCCATAAAAGTGTCAAGTGCTGGCAGTGAAGACAAGTAATTTCCTTTCCCTTTAAAACCATTAGATCGAATGATGGGGGTGGGGAAGGTGATGAAGTGCGTAATAGTGTGATTACAAAGAAAAGCTCAAACAGTAAATTTGACAGCCATGTTAGAGTGGATAGAAGATAAAGGTTATAAACTGTTGGTATTATACCTCCAAAATATTTCAATTTTATAAGAAGACATGAATGAGTGGGTTCTATTTTTGAGAAACTTTTTTATTTGTCTTTTGGCATTTATTTATAAATTGAGACTTGAAAATTTGGACTCAGAGCCTTGGAGATACAAAATATACACTATCTTGCCTTCTGAATGTTGCTTAAAATAGCAGTTAATTGAGACAAAATTGCTTTACAACTCAGCAACTGTTTTAAAAGCCTGCTTATCTACAAAATCTTTCCTATATCTTGTTGGTGAGGATAGCAGCAGGACCTTTATGTCAGTGTAATTATATTGGGCACTTTCTTTTACATCCGGAAACTACCAAGAACTACCGATTGATTTTGCAGATAAAACTGCTCTCATCTTTGATTAAAGGTGGATTCTGCACCTTTGCTGAAAGTCCTTGTGTTCTTACGATCCCAAAATATTCAAAACCCTTTTAATTTTCAACTTCTTACAAAAACTTGTCTATTTCTATAATGACCACTGTGGTTTCCATACAAAAGGATTAATTTTTGCGCCTTTCAAATCCAGATATCATATTTCAGTTCAATATTAAATCCTGACAAATAGACACAGACTGAAATTATACAGGAATATAGCTTCAGAAAGTAAAACTAGAACATCAGAATGTCAATTTGAGAGGGTCTGAGCTGAAGAAAGCTTTATTCACAAACTGCATTCTGATTTTGAATATATATTTAATAGTGGTTGTACACTTGGTTGTAATTTTGTTTGGTTGAACTACATCTTGTGGAATAAAATCCTTCTAATTCCATATACTGACCTTACCTCTTAGGACCTGGCTTAAAATTGTGAGTTAACAGGTGGTGGTTCTTAGCTCAATTATCATAATAAAAAAAGTGAAAATAATGCTTTCACCCAAAGGTTCTGGGTAATCTTGCTAGCACAGATTCCACTTAATACAGGAGATGAATACATATCTACTAGTTTTTCAAAAGAGCAGCAAATATTGACCAGTTCCAGAGATGTATTTGTTAAATCTACTTGTCATTCTTTCTTTGATCTTCATTTGTTTTAAAGTCTTGCACCTAAGGTTGGACTAGTTACTGTAAAAAAATCCCAAAAGTTCAAGTGCTGCTTCTAAAAACTAATGGCTATTGATGTTCATTAGGATTTCTGTGATGTTATCTAACCCTGTAAAGACATTTGCGGTATGCAGTTTACATTGTATCTGGTGATTGTATAATCATTATTGATTTTCCTTGTGTGTAGTACCTATGTCAAACAACCTAATATATTTAAATGGTGATTATTTCAGCAATATATCTATTATTAGATAAGATCAAAGGCGGTTAAGTGTGTAGCAGGTAGTGTGATAAGATGATATAATGTGTGTTTGTGCCAGTGCCTGTGCCCTTTTGTGCATAAAACTGCAATTCATAGTCTTTAATGATTAACTCTCTGAAGCACATTGTGATTTCTATCCTGTAGCAGAATAAAGTATGACAGATGGATTAAAAGAAGCCCACTTTTTAAGCAAAAGGCATAGGAGTTATGTAAATGTAATAAATACAATTAGATGAATTGATTTTCAAAGACCATGGGAAATCACTCTCTATATTCTGTTCACTTCTTGTTTTCCTACCAGTACTTCTGAAGAAAACTAGAAATATATTTAGAATGCTGCATGATTTCCCAAAGGATATAATTGCTGTTAATCCCATGTGTATGGATAAACAGAGTAACTTGGCCCATAACAGCAAGTGATTTCTCAGGCTAATCTCATGAGTAGAATGGTTATTGTATTTTATTAGTGATCAAACAGTTTTCTACTTGGATGGTAGCAGAAAAGCAGGAAATATAATGCATTCGTTTAATATCAAAGAATTATATATTTTACTTGTGGAGTTTTTCTGCTTTTATTAATGTAATTTAATTAAAATATGCTTCTGGTTAGTAAATTAAAGTTTCACTACACATTTAATGCAAATTAAAAAAATTTAAAAGTACACCTCTCAAAAAAAGCCCACTATAAAAATATACCTGTAGTGCTGTGATTAAAACAGAAACCCCCAGTTTTTGCTCTTTTTTCCTGTAAACATTTTATCGCGTTCTGTATTGATCTAAAAACAGATGATATATCTGAAAATATAGTAAGTGGGCATATAAAATGTAGCACCCTTGAATGTACAAACATACTTCCTTGGCAAAACTGTGTTAGTATTTTTAAGTAGCTCTGAAAGGCAGGCCCCTGTGGTGGCACAAGAGGCTTCCTTTTCTGTGGCTGCATTTTCAGTTTTGAAGTGGTCACTGTGGAAGTACTAAGCCTCAGATCTGAGTTATTGCTCACAACTCACTGCCTTGAGTGCACGTGCCAGCTACGCTAGGGTTAGATTGAGATCCTCTCTGCCACTCTCCATCACACTGTATGGAGATGCATGCTCTGGACACCAGTTTCTACTCATGTCCACAAAATTACTCTTTGGTTTCACTCCTTGCCTTCCCCAACCAACTGTAAGAATGGAAACTGTTATGATCCCAAATTGTGTGCTCCACCAGGAAGTTACCAACATCGACAGTCAAATGCTGGAGCAAATCACGTAGATCTTTCCCAATTAATCTCAATGAAAATCAGATATACTATTTAAACAATTAATATGATTTTGTACCATAGCCTGTATGAATCTTCCTGAAGTAGCTGAGGAATATCTCAGAAACTCCTCTCTACTCAGATAAAAGGTGATCATTCTGATGACCAAATACTTAAGGGGTAACTCCAGCAGGTAGTATAGATTTGCAGCCAGAGCATTTATCTGTTCACCAATCTATCAGGACAGAACAGGATGTTCACAGTGGTCTGCTTGGTTTTAGCTTGTCCACAAGGATGAAGATGCCTAGCTGGTAGTGCAACACTGGAGTGCATTCCAGTGCAAGGTACTCACACACAGCGTCACATTGCTGCAATTTTCTACTGTGGCCTGCTCTTGAATTGCCCTGATGCTCTACTATGACCCCTATCATGGGTAAAAATGTCAGGTATGATGGGTACTCTCAGACAGGAAAAGCTTTCAGCTGGCAAAGCTTCTTTGAGTGATAGTGAACATATCCTTTGTCAATTCCCTTTTGTGGAAAAATAGCCTTTTTTGTTGGAAAATATTCTTGTGTGACTGAACAGTAGAGCTGAACAAGTTACTTATTTTAATAATTTTCTCTTGATCCTAGTTGTGCAAGTCTCACAATCAAAGCAATTGCAATCAAAGAATTGTGAGGATTAATTCTGTTGTGCCTAGTAGAACAAATATAGCTATAAAGTTATTTACCATATGTGAATGCTAAGGACAAATTTTAGACTGTAAAGAGGATTTCTTCATGTTTAACACTAATTAAAGATATCTTATTCAGTACAAAGTGTTGGATCACTGCCATAATTATTGACCTGACATTACAAATTGACATAGCTATTCCTGTGCAAACCATCCAGATAGATTCAGTTGTAGGACTTCGACCTATGTAATCATCTCTGTTGTACATACAAATGCACCAGCTGAACATTATGCTACCCTGTAATGTGTCAAGAAAGCAAACAGAAGCAGGAATTGATGGTTTGAAGAAGAGGAAGCTCCTAAATTAAGCCATCTTCACAGAGAATATCCTTTCTTCCTTGTACTTGTGATTCAAGTCCATCTTGGCGCTGTTCAGAGCTCTAAGTCAGCCTCACAAAACAATAGGTGGAAAAGCATAAATGACTGGTTCTTAGGCATTTATTTCTCTGCAGAAAGTACAGTAATGTTTTAGTTTGCATTTAGAAGCTTAACTGTATAGGAGTTTCCTCTTTATCCTCTGATATTTTACACTTGGAGTAACAGTGCCATTACTTCTGCAAGACTGTGGTTCAGCCTATTGCAGTCACCAGGAAAAAATGCAGAAGGAGAGCTCTACGATAGCCATGTCTGGAGTCTACACTTCCTTCTACTACAGTCAGAGTGTGGGAGAAGTCAGAGTAAGCAGCCAGGAGCGATGCTGTGAGCAAGTTTGCAGGGGGTATCCTAGCTGTCAAGTTATTCCTCTACATTTCTGAGTGTGATCATTTAACTAAAATACTCATTTGTTTACTTTAAAGTGGTCTTTTCCGTGTGCATACAACCAAGTACCCAGACAGGAACAAACTTGCTCTTTATGTAAATGCATATTTTAATAATGTTTTTCATGTATTTTTTTCAGTTGATAATAGTTCTTTCTCAAACTCTGGGCATATAAACATTCCAAATGAGTCTGTATTTAATGCCTGAAGCTTTAAAAATGTCTGTTAAACAAGCTCAAGTAAACTCCCCCCAAACCTTAAATCTTTTTATGCCAAATACTAAATCTCATGGCACATAGATCCAGAGGCCAAAAGGGTGCCATGGGGCAAATTGCAGATGAAGCCTCTAATTCTGTGTGTCCTTGAATTTTATTGCACAATTTTTGTCGTTCCTAAAGGGTACAGAGAGGGAGCTGGGAGAAGCACACTGAGAGTTAGACTGTTATTATGTCTCTTCATCCCATAGAGCTGCTATTCCAGAGAGCTCCGCAGTGGTTGGTTACAGCCGTATAACTTCCATGCATGAGAGCTTTGGGCTGCAGGGAAACAATTCCTCCCCTCCACCCTCTTCAAATTATCATTGTTTTTTCTCCTTTGCTAAGTCCATTCAGACTTTGAGTGGGACACATGGGAGCTGGAATGAAATTCCACTCATCCATTACCACAGTGCTTATGGACTTGTGCTTGGAAGAAATTCATGCTCCAAGGCGTCTTTAGGGCCCGGAAAACCATAGAGAAGGTTTCTGTAGGGTAGGATAACCACATATGCCATCTTTGGTCTTTGATTTTGTGCTACCTTTGAATGTGTGACAGACACTTTTCCCTCTCTCCTCCTCTCAGCTCCCAGCCGTGTGACAAATCTTGGGCGGCAGCCTTGTGGTAGGGCATGTAAACCCTCGGAAAAAGTTCCAATGGATACAGCCTTGTGGTAGAGTGTGTAAACCCTTGGAAAAAGTCCACTTCCAGATACATGATCCAATAGAGAGACTTGTAGGTCCTTCTGTCTTCTTCTGCTAATTATACCCTGGCCAAGGATTTATCCCATATCCTAGTCTTTTTCTTTCTAACAGGACATCTGGCTCATGTGCCTCCTGGCCTCTCCCAGACTCCACTTCACAGCAATTGAGCATGCCTGAAAATTTTGGTGTGGAAGAAAAATCTCTATCCCAAGAAAAAATAAGAAAGACACCCCACTGTTCCCTTTTTGTCCTGTTTGACTTTGGGACAAAATTAAGCCTTTCAAAATATTCCATCCAAACCTGTGGGACTTGAATGGGAGAGAAAACAGGAAAGATTGTTGTTTTCACCTTTAAAAATTAAATGGCTGGTAGAAAAGGTATTCCCTGCATATTTCTGCTGTGAGAGGCCCATATGAAGGCTTCTGCATGGTGGAATATGGGGCTCTTCCCTGTTGGAAAGGATCATTCTCAGATCCACTTTTTCAGAGGCATCCCATTGCCCTATTTAAGCTTCATCAAGGGATGTTGGGGGGGAGTACCCAGTCTGCTCTAGATCCAGGCTCTACTGTACTGCACTTAAATTAAATCCACTTGCTATAAGCCCTTCTGCATTTGTTTAAAAAAAAAAAGCCTGTCTTTTCATGTGCTAAACATGGAATAGAAGATATTGAAATTAAAAAAAAAGACAAACACACTGTATTTTAGGTTATAGTCATTACTTATACAAAATAAATGATCAAAACTAAGTAACAAACTCACATCTCTCTTTTGAGATTTCTATGCATAAAGAAATTGGGTTATCTACAAACGCATTATGGTTTTGAAATGTGTTACTGCATTCTAAATACTTGAATTAAAACAATTTGGTTTGAATTGTACTATTATAGCAGACTCAAAATCCTTTTATCAGAGGTTCTTTTTTTTTCCCTTCTTTTTTTCTCGGTGTTATTAAAGGGTTTCAAGCTTTGTTATTTGAATTCGATAAACACTATGGTAACTAGGAAAACCAGCATGTTTTAGAAGTCTGCAGTTCTGAGTGCTTTCCAAAGAGACAAGGTAGTATATGTATCCTAATATTCTCTCAATGCATGAAATACAATAAAAGGGAACTATTTCAATAATATTCCTTAAAACTAAAAGGCATAAAAGCCCTGACAAAGTGAAGATATTGCTTGAGACACACCTTCAGGATAAAGGTCAGTCCTTATGCTGAAGTACCACAGAGTGGAGGAATTTTAGTTTTTGTGGAATAGAACACAACTTTTTTAAAGTAAATCCTAAATGCTAAGGACAAATATTTCACTCACAGGTTTCTGAAGATTCTACCTGTGTATGTCCTTTTTTTTGTGGACAGGTGGCTTAAATGGCCATGTGAGAGGAGTAACATATGTCTTTGCTATTCAAATGAAACAGGAAGTCAGTACTAAAACGTTCATGATTGAAGCTTACTAAGTAAAGATGGCCAAATTTCAAAAACCTTGAAGTTTCAGTTTACAGCTCTGGATATAAGCATGAAGGCTTCTGAACTGTACAAATGTTTTGGATGTGAAAAATATGGACAGACATCTTGTGAGAATTGCCTGTTTCATTTCAGAATATGTGTCCTTCAGACTTTTCTTATTTCCTTTTTTGAATCAGAGCCATGTGCATGAGGACATATGGCATTGTGCACTTGCTAATGGTCATAGATCCATCAGAAGGTGTGTCATAACCACAGCAAAAAAGTTCAAATATGAAAAAAATTAGTTTTCAAGATGCACTAACATCCCCATTGTATTATCTTACTTTAATTAGCATATGTCTTAGACATATTGCTTTAAAATAAATCAACTTTTTTGTGAGGTTAAACAGCGCTGAATTTTTAATTTAACTTTAGTTTATTTACACTGCACATTTTTGCTAAAGAAATTACAGATTCAGAGTCTTGATGTGTTCACAGCAAATCCTCTGCCTCCAGAAGAATTCACTATAAATTTTAGTAAGTTACCCAGTGTTTCTTTGCCTCAAATTCCTTTCCATAAACTAAAATACTATTCCTTATAGATAGACTCTTTCATCCATAGGCAGCAAAAAAGCTTCTGCAGAAGTGGTAAATATAATTAGTCTGAGCTTGCAATGGGTCAATGGGTCTGCAAACATGAAATTACTTACTCCACATTACAGATTGAATGTGAGTAAGTAGAAGAATGAGTCTACTATTCTTTTCTAGGAGTCTTTGATCAGCATATGTTTTAACATTTTAGTGACTTTTTATAAATAGCATTCAGGATGAAAAGTTTTCAAGTATTTTACATATTTAAGATGCTTGGGACATGACTTCTGTAGGTACTCTAGTAAAATGCACTGCTTTGTATCTTCAGCTCTGATTTTTGTCTGCTCTTTTAAGAGAACTCAAGATGTTAAGTACAAATCTAAAAGACAAGAAAAACACAATTAATGTATGCCATTGACACATTAATTTAAGTAGTGTTTCCCAACCTGGAAAAATGGCAGCAAATGTGTCTAAACATGGCCCATTTTGGGTGATTTCCATCATCCTACTTGGTCCTCCGTTGTTGCTCCAGAAGCGTACAGGTCTCATATCTGACATCCTTGCACAGGATATCTAGACATATCTGGACTTGTTGTTTAGGCACCTGAGTCACTTCCAGGAAGCCAGGACAAAGACACAGAGTATTCCAGGACAGCATCCTTTGACGTGGTGCCAGAGCAAAGGAGTGGCTGGCTCAGCAGTGGAAGTCTCTGGCACTCACACCAGGGCTGGGCCAGCCTTGAGCAGAGCTCTGGACCCAAGTGCTGGCTCAGAGCCACGATCTGTGAACACCCAAACACCGAGGGCAGGAGCAAGGATGAGAGACAGGCCTCTCATGGGATTTCCAAAGAGGCGTACTCTCTTGAAAGTTCTTCCACAAGAGATGCCAGATCTCACATTACAGCCACTGATCTATGTGGGAGGAGCAAGGGGAGGGGATGAACGAGCCTATGAGGGAAACTCAGGGGAGGAGAACAAGGAGGGGTTTACACAGTATAAACCAATAAAGGATCACAGTGGGAGGGAAAAGGTTACATAAACCAATGAGGGACTGAACAACGGATGGACAGGAAACACTGGGGACCAGGGGGCAGTTTCCAGAGTGGATTGGCAGCTGGCATAGAAGGGTGCACCTGAGATAAACTATTAACATAATGGGGGGGGCGGTGTTTACAACTTTACACTATAGAAAGTAATTAAATCAAATATAGTAAGCAAAAAACATGCTGCAACAGTCCTTTGTCTACTTGCAATCACCAGCTCTGGTCAAAGCACCATTTTCAGCATTTGAGGTTATTTCCTGAAAGACAAGATCTTTTTTTGTTGTGCTGCCTTGTTTGAATCCAGAAGCAGGATTCCTCCTCGCACCCCGTCCTTAGAAATTATATTTTTCATCTCTGAATACAATTTTTCCCTAAATGCCAAAAATTATATTTGCATGAGTCTTTCAGGTCTTAGAAATGTTAGCTTCCCTCTTTTTTGTTTTGGCACTAGGCATAAATAGCACTAGGCATAAATAGGAGTAATTGCATCCGAAGGATTCATTAATTAAAGCACAGTACCATTGCGCTATTACTAGATTGCTGATTATTATATGGAATATTATGAAAAAGAAGATAAATTCTGAAAAACAGAGATGGTAGAATTGCCAAGAATTAATCAAGAAGGCAAAAGTCTGGAAGGAAACCAGATTATATAGGTAGACAGTGTTATGATGATGAAACAATTGCTGATGAAAAATTTATTGCCTGGATATCATACAGCACCTGTTAAAAGACAGACATTTTCAAACCATTAATAGAAAATATGCATTTTTTAAAAGAACTTGTGAAACAACACCTTATATTATTAAGGATGTTTTTCAAAGAATTTGGAAATGTTACCCAAAATGGCCATGTTTTTGTGTCTATATTTTAGAAAAATAAACAGAAAGACTATTGTGATTACAGGCCCTCTAACCTGCCACTGGCCAGAGACAATTCAAGCACTATATGATTTTAAAAAGAATTAGGGAGAGTAATATAACTGATCTAACTGAATATGGATTTACAGAAGCCTGCTTCATAGATTTTTCCATAAGACATGTTTAAAAAAAAAAGTAAAAAGAGAAACAAAACAAAACAAAAAACAGCGAACAAGCAAACAACAAAAACACAACAAAAAATAACAAAAAACCCAAAACAAAACAGAAAAAAACCTAACCAAACAAAAACACACACATACCATTAAAAAAAAGAACAATGTGGTGGGGAGAACTTAAAGTAATATAGCAAAGGATTGTTTTTCTGTTGATCAAATGCTACATATCCTAATGTAGAAGTTAAATTAATAATGAATTCTAAGTAACTGTCCTTAAATTAAGAAAAAAATCTTTCTGACTATCCAGTAAAAATATGAAATGGGAAATAATATTGATCAGTTCTTAGTCCCTCCTACTTAGTCTTTCTATCAATAATCTGAAAGTATTGATAAAATCAGTGACTGAAAAAGGATAGGAAATTATTCTAAACAGAGGATGGGTCTCAGATTATTGGGCATGTGGATAAAAGTGAAATATTGTGAAGATTTTTTATGATGGATAATGATGCCTGACAAACCTATGGAACTTTTTTGAAGGAATCAAAGCTTACAAAAACAAAAATTTAGTTTATTCATTTTTCTCAAATATCCAAAAGTTCAGAAAAACTAATTTTTACAGACTTTTTAATGGAAAGTTCTTAAGTTTTCCTCAAACCTTAAATGATCTTGTGAAAAATCATGTTTGGTATTGCTGCCATTAGCAAGAAATATCAACTAGAAAAGATTGCATAATTAACTCCAAAGCACAGAGTGACACCCACATAGAAATACTTTGTGACACTCATTCTGCCACATACTACCAACTTTCAGGATTTTCCCACCAGTTCAGCTGAAAGGGTTAAACATAAATGTAAAGCTTTTTCAATTAAATCTGCTCAGGCAACAGCTAAGGTGGAAATTTTGAGACCTATGACATCTAAATGCTAGTCTATGATGACACAGTCTCTCAGTGGGTCAAACTATGGAATTCCTCAAGGCTGAAGTTAGATATAATTTATCTATTTATCTATTTATCTATTTGTCTCTTTATCTATTTTAGAGGTGTAAGGGAAAAAAAGATAATATAGTGGCAACATCAGTACTACTCACATAATATAAATATGATAATATAAATGTCATATAATGAGAAAAAAAATTCTGTGGCTGAAACATAAAAATTGTCAGAAAACAGATCAAAACATATCTTGCTACAATCCAGGGCTGCAAAATATGCTCAGAAATAACAATATAGTATGTTTTGAAGTTAGTGGTTTCTGAATGACAGATGAAACATTCTTTTTTGTTTCTGCATAACTCTTCTATACTTCTCTCTCCTTTGCTTTCCTCTTTAACTTTCCATATCTGTAGAAAGAAAATAATCTATTGCTTAGTGAGAAGATTAATAGTAGAGTTTATTCAACAAGTTTAGAGGGTGTAGATTTCATTTGGTTTACTCATCATCCATTGACACTAGAGGATGAAATCTGCTAAATTATGTAACATTAGATTTTGTGAGCACAAGACTTTAAGAAGCTAAACTATTACTTATTCTAAAATATTCCATACTCATAAATTACCCAGTGATCATTTATAGTCTTACTTTTGTGCAAGCATCACAAGAATGTTTACAAAATTAATTTAATGTGAGTAGTAGAATTACAGTATTACAAACCAGTTAATAAAGAAACATATAATTTAAGGGCTTTACTTGAGTATATTCTTTTTATTATAATAATTGAATACATAATAATTATACAAAAGTTCATTTTAAGGGTAAGCACACTTAGTATTTGTTTTTCCATCAGGAGAGTGTTTGAGATATCCCCTGTTTGTGTTGAAAACAGTTGTATAGGAGCACACCTGAAGAATTATAAATGCTGGGTTTTGCAGGGACAATAGTTCAATATGCTGTTCAAACAGCCTGAGGCACTAACTGGACTCCATTAGTCTTTATCAAGTTCAGTATCCTCTGTTGCAAGTACTGCCCAAAAAGATTTGATAGTCTTTGTCATGGTACAGACTGGTGGATGATGTACATAGCAAACCAGTGGAGGAAATCAGTGTTGGACTACAAGTGAAAGAGATTCACACTGTTAAATGTTGGAATTCTCTTTGTAATGTCCTTACAGAGGTTATTCTACTCACTTCCCCCGATATACCAACTTCAGTAGTTTTGAAGGCAAGACATGTAGTTCCCCAAACTTTTCCAAGATTCCACGACTTTTTCAAGTCTGCTTTCATATCCAAAAAAATATTGTTTAGTCTTTTCACTTCCATGCATATTTTCAGAAAAGCATCCCTTCCAACTAACTCCTTCAAAACTTTTGTTTATCTGCCACAGCATAGTGCCCCATGACAGCATCTGTAGCTGGCACAGAACAATTGATTTATTCTGAAAAAAACTCAAAAAAGACCAATTAAAGACCACCTGACTTTGTTCACGGGTTTGTTCAGGAAAAAGTCTTAGCCAGAGAATATTTCATTCTTCCCCTCCAGCAGCTAGTGCTTATACTTGTTTTCTGCTATTTGTTGTATGAGCTGGGTGAGTTCTGTCCATAGCCAGACAGGAGAAGTCATCTACATGGGTACCCTGCTCTGCACCACAGAGATTCAACATTGCAAACACACTGGGGCAATGCTGCTCAATTTACTTAGCAGCAATACAATTCACATGTCATTTCTCTACTGCAATTTCTATGCAACTACTTTATTTTCACCTCTCTTGTCTCCAGTTTAGAGAGAGGCCACATGGCAAGGTTCTACTGACTTCTGCTTTCATCTGCTTCTGCTTTCTGTTTCTGCTTCTGTTTTCATTATAAAACCTTCTGCCCTTATGGGGACTAGGGCAAACACAGATTAGAAAACCCCATTTCCTATTTAAACGCTCTATTTCCAGCAATCTCCTAGCAATTTGTTGTTTTGACCTTTGCACATATATTTGCAGACTGAAGATGGGAGGGGGTTAGTCTGAGACAGGTGTAGGGAGACTGTTATAAAGAGATATGCTCAGAGAGGAAGTAGACTTAACTGCTAATTTTCAAATATCCTAATGTTTTGTAAAAGTAGAGAATCAAGCTTTTAAAAAAATTATTTGGGTAGTAGCTGGATTACATTTTTAATGGGAGCTAGTCACATGGTTCTTAATCCTCAGTTTTGTAAAGGGTTTTGTGTATAAATAAATGTACCTGCTATTATTACAAGCCTCCAGACCATATTTTGGAAATCACTGAACAATAAAGTCTCATACAAATAAGCATGGAGCAAACAGAGATTATAAGGGGAGTGAGACAAAGGGCAGGACGCAGCCCAGCTCTGTCACTATAAGCGCAGGAGTACTCACTGCAAGGCGCAGTGTGAATGAAAGAGGGTGGGTTCAGTACCCTCAGCCACCTCTATAAGTTCATTCTGGCCAGCTGTAGTCCAAGAACCAGAGGCTCATAACAGAAGAGTCGAGCCATGGCTTTTCTTTTACAAATTACATCCAGAGAACTGCGTACACACACACATGAGCTTCGTAATATGCCCACTAGCAGATCTAGATCTGTTCCAGGTTAAAAACACATGCTAATGTATTATTCCTCGGAAGTGATTTCCTTAGCTGCCTTAGAGAAATGGGACCTGAAGGGCAGAGCAGATGGGAGTTCCCCTGCTGGAAAATATGCCCCTTTCCAGGTGTGCACATGAACTAGCGGAAGGGCAACTTCAGCTTATGAATACGCTGTGCTTCAGGCATCTGCTGGGGTTACTAGCACTAGCTCCTTCAGATCTGCTTCCAATACCCCGGGTAGTACTTAAAGAGCAAAGAGAATATTCCAATCAGCTGCCACAGACAGCCACAGACAGTATTTTTTGCAGCCAGAAGAATTTCAAGACAGTTAGTTCTGCCAGGTTAAATTAAAGAAGGCATGTCATCAGTAGAAGGCAGTGCTTTGTATAGGTATGACATGGTATAAATTCCCCACGGTGTAACAGTTGGCTGTAAACACAGCAAAGTAGGCAGTTCTTGGAGGCAGCAAGTAGTCCTGAACATTCTGTCTACCTTCCCCCTTCCTGGCGAGACTGCACTGCGGAGGGATGGCATTTCATATGCAAGAAAGGCATTCCCTGACATAGGAGCAGTTTACCCCAAGAAGACAACCTATTTAGGCAGGAGCAAAACACAAAACAAAACGCAACAAAGACAAAAATAAAAACAAAACCAAAACACAAAAAAAATCCCAAAAAAAACCCACTAAAGAAGAAACCACCAAAAAAAAATCACTAAAGAAAACCCCGCACAAATATAACTACCTTAATTCTCCAGCATTTTCCTCTTGGCTCTTCATTTAATTCTGCTTTTTTCCCCTCTCCATTTCACTTTCACTGCAAGTATTCCCACCCTTCCCCTGGCCCTTGCATCCCAAAAATCTCAGTTCTCTCTGCTGCCCCTGAGAATCTCTGAGAGAGTTTCTAGCCAAATGAGACTTTTCCATCTTGCCTTCATGCCTTCTTTTAACCAAGCTCGACTAACTGGATACAAATGCCCTCCCTTCCTGTTCAGACTCATTATAAGGCAATGCCATTTTGTTACCCTGAGTCGTACCCTGAGACAGCTTTTCTGTGTAGCCAATGGTTGACTGCTGTCACCACAGACCTTAAGGGAATGGTGACGTGAAAAAGGCTGAGATCCACAGGCCATCAATTCTTCCGGTTAAATTCTCCTGGAAACACAAGATTCCATAAATATATGCAAGATTCGATACAAGGCTTGGACATTACAAGGCTGATGTCGTGACTGAAGCAGATTTTTTGCTACATCTCTTTGATCACTTGTCCTTGATGCCATATGTGACTGAGTGAAGTAAAACACCTGGGACAAGAAGGAGAAGGTTTGCATAAAAATGCAATGGACTTTTCATTTGCCACATTTTGTTGTAGGGAGAGAATGACTGCACTGATTGGGCATTAACAAATTCTTATTCAAACACATTCAGTAATCAGGTGGCTTTGCCACAGTCCAAGTGGTCTGTCTAGCTTGGTCATCACATTTCCTGGCAAAGACATTCTGGCTGTCACAAATTATGCTAAGTTACTGTCTGTCTTTTTGGAGATGAAAATATTCACCCTAGACAAGGCATAACATATGATATGATAAACTGTGCAGTTATGGAAGTTTATTGTCCCTTGCTATTAATAAGTGGGGTGGGCAAAATCCCTTATATCAGAACATCCGCCTCTGAAATACAAAGTAACCACAACACATGATCTGTCAAAAACTATCACAATGATAAACAATAGGGTGAGCTCCAAAATAAATAAATAAACACTGCCAAAGAAATTATTTGCATATTTTTCTCACTCCCCAACCAGTGCTTGAAAAATGTCCTCATTCAATGTGCTTGTTCATCCACGCAGCTGCCAGCTGTGCCTCCTTCCTTCAGCGGTAGTCACATGTTAAATGGTTTTTAATACTGAATCCATACTGCTGCAGAAACCTAAGCTATGCAATATGGCTCTCTCCAGCCCCTGAGAATTTGTGTGGAATTATGATTTCAGTGCTGCAACAAAAATTTGACATTCGGTTGAAGACTGTGGCATGCAGGAAACCAAGACAGACAAAGTACAACCAAAAATGTCCAGACACTAAGAGACATCTCCAGCAACCCTCATGTAATTAACATAAATCTGGGCTGCCAAAAGTACTAACAGCACTTGAAGCAGCTTTGAAATCCCAAATGTATGACTTCTAAATTTAGAGCTCTATTCTTACTATATTCTGTTATGCACATGTTTAGATTTCTGTTGATTGTTTGCAGAAGAAAAGGAATGTAAAGTTTACTTGTTTAGAGAAAAACCATGGCCTATAACTGCAACTCAGTGTTGGGGGATGAAGGAAAACTACCCTACCCATGCAGGAATTTAGAGTGGCATCATGATTCACAACAAGCTCAGAACTGAGGCAGCTGCTGGGTCCTTAGTTTGCCAGCACAGGCAGGCCACCCCATGCCCTGTGCTCTGCCTCTTGCAGATGCTAAAAGAAATGGTAGATCCGTACAGCTGCTACACTCCCCAAGTGTGACATCCTGACTATAACTGCTCCCTGCATGGATGGCACAGATATGGGAAAGAAAATTAAAGAGCAGTATAGTGAAACTGAAGATGGTTGCAAACAGGCAAACAGGCAACAGTAGAAATGCAGGCTTCAAAGACGGAGGAGGAAGGTAAGGACCAACACGGATTTTCTTTCTTTTTCAGAACCATCACCTTTCTAAACCTGGTACTCAACAGATGGGTGTTTCACACCCCCTTTAACATGTCAAAGACAGCTAGATTTGGCTACAATTCTGTTGTTTAGCACCACCTAATTATCCATAATGTCTAAATTCTTGATCTGTGTATTTGTTGCAGGGCTTCCACTTCAGCCCCCTCAGACATTTCTCCTATGGGCTTCTAAGGTATGTCTGTGCCATTTTATAGCTGAGAGAACAAACACATATCTGCAATTTCTTTTTTTTCCAGTGGTATTATTTATTTATATCTGGTATGGAAGGAGATCAATAAAACAACAGAGTTTTTAGCTAGTTTCTAAAATGTAAAACTTTTGTATTTCCTGTTGCTGGACTTAGGTATACCTTCATGAAAGTGAAACTGCTTTAATGAGCTCTTTTACCTATGCTTCTGTAATGATGAGACCATTTTCCTTCATAATTATAAAGCTTTCATGCCGTTATGAACCTGGAAGGTATTTTTACTTAACTATTCCCTTGTAGTTCTATTAACTCAATAAAATATATTTTGATGGGAAAATGTGATAGCAATTGTAAATTGATCTATATCATTAAGTTTCTCATTTTTCACCATTTCTTGTGGCAATTCTATAAGAAATGCCACCTTTTCCCAGGAACTTAAAAACTATGTTTTCTAGACTTTAAGGTGTCTTTACACCAATATATCTTCTTTTCTCTGTAAGTAATTTTACCAGTACTCTGAAGAGATAGAGCATGTACTCAGTGGAGTAGACAAATACTATGGACATAGATAGATTGCATGATTCTAGTGGATACCATCTCAGTAGTAGATGGGATAATCTCTAGGTAAGGTATTAGGTTGCTGTTAATGTAACCATGAAGGCAGAGGATGGTAACAGGAAAGTCCCAGTAGATCCTCAGGTGTTGAAACCAGTTTTATGGTATCCTCTGCAAAATAATGTAAGCAAAAGAGGTCAGATAAGTGACACATTTTTAACCATTTTTGTATTGGTTAGTAGAGCTTAGAGAGCTTAGATAATAAAAACAGCAGCCAGAGAGGCCTGAGAAGAAATATTCTGCATTTAATACTGGAAATATGGTAAGATAGTTGTCATGACTGAAATAGCTTTTCAAACTTCCAGCTTCTCCCATAAGCATAAAATGGGGAAAATATGCACAGACAGGGTCTTCACATCAAAGACGTTCTTAGTTGTTTCTGAAAGGTCAGAATGAGAGGCAAATGTTATGCATCAAACATCTACATAGAAGAAAAAAGAACTTAAAGAAAAATCTACAGGCCAGCCTGTAGAATCCACAACTCAAAATCTATTCCCGGTAGATAACAGCCTGAACTGTTCTTTAACATCTGCCCTTAATGTGCAACAAAGTTAAAAATTTTAATAGGGATGACTTCATCCTGGAAGAAGCTTGCTCAACATCCCATGCATCTAAAATTTTTCCAGCATTTCTAAAAATAATAAATGTTATTATAAAAAATAAGTTAATATCTTTTTGCAGAAACTTCTGAGATTTAAAAAAAAGATGACTCAGTTTTGGATCTTATTTAAATTAACTAGGAGTTAAATGCTAACATAAAACAAACTGTTTCTAGGTATAGATGTCATGATCTGATTGTATGCACCTTGTGCAGACTGAGTATATGATCTATTTGCTTGCATACATATATATATTCATACATATATATATATCTTTTGTTGGCTAGTTTTTGTATATTTTGCAGTGAAACAGTCATTGCAATCACATATTTAAAGTGATAAGTATTTTCAAAATATGAGAACTGTCAAAAAATAAAGTCCTGGATACCCAAAAGTCCTTTTCACAAGTAAAACAGCTTGTATAGAGCAAGAAGATATCCTAGCTAAAAGAAGATTGAAAACAAACTAGAATATAAAATAGTAATGTAAAACATGAGCAAATAACAAAGCATTATAAATCACAAGTCGAAATACACCCAACTTGAAGAAAGAACTGCATAGCCAAAAGCTTGTCTGTTTTTTCCAGTTGCATCTATGAATTTAGTAAAAACATCCCTTTTCCTTGCAAAATTTGCACCAAATGTATCTTTAGATAGTGATGACTACAGCAATACAAATTAACAGAAGGAATTTAGATTTAGAGAACCAAGAAAATCTCTAGGTTATGAATGCTTATTCTAGATTGCAAACTGTAGATAGGTGTATATTTTTCACAGAAATTTTGGGGGAGGGTATCATTTTAACAAAACACTATACTGATCACATTCAATAAAGTGCCAGGGACTGAGATTATCGCCTTCAGAGGATGGCACAAGGAAATATGTGGTAAGATGATATCATTTTAAGTTAACATAGCATACAAAAATATTTTACAGGCAAAAGCTGTATAAAAACAAATGGGGAATTTTCAAGTTATAAAAATATTTCCTGTGCCAATACAATTCTGACAGAAAATCATTCAACTTCATTTAAATAAAAGATTTTAGGTTTAAAATTTTATTTACAGATTAGCTTGGGTAAAAAATTGTGACCAAACAACCATTTTTGTCAAGACTACAAGTCTAATCAATGTGTGCTAGCATATAAAATCTGGATTTCTCCAAAACACAGGGCACTTAAAAATTGAAAGAGACGACATAGATCATGTTAAAATTAGCTCACTGAAAGATCTCAGACTAGACATTCCTGTTCTTTAGGGAATTTCTTTTAGCCATATTATCTTATATATGTGGCAGTCATCTAAAAGGTGGTATAAAAATCTTTGTTAATAAATTTTGCAGAAAATTCAAAGATTAGAGAGTTATATAATGGAGAGGATCGAGAATGATCCAAATAATCTGCTTAAAACACCATCCTCCAACCCCCAATTTATTTGTTAATATTAATGTGTTACTAAATAATATATAATATACTCGGAAATAACGAATGAAAATTGTGCCTATAACACTGAGCAGTTCTGCTTCAGAAAACTATGGCAAAATGATCAATTTAAAGATACTGTGGGTTAACCACCTCCACTACCAGTCCAAGTGTATAGAAAAAAAATAAAAATAGACTTGACATGATCCACAGTCTTATAAAACAAGAATAATTGAGTGGAAGCAGAGAGGTGGTCTTGTCTCCACACACTGCCTTAGCTGTCAGGCACTGGCTGTGAGATTAGTTAAACAGGACTCTAAGCCGAAAAGCTGGGCTGCCAGGTTCCTCCACACAGACTGTGGGTAGAGATAGCCTGTGACAGGGGTCACCCAACACACAAAGCTGAACTGCACTGCTGTGGGTCATCTCACACCAGCCTCTGACCGGGCACAGATTTAATGAGGTTTTGCTTCCCTCGTAGTGATAGTGTGAGGAGCATTGGTGGAGAAATCCCCTCCAGTCAGCGATGCCATGGTCTTCACCTCTCCTGTGAAACGCATCTTAGCATCCCTACAAACTGCAGAGTTTAAATCTAAACAGTTTGTCTCATAGAGGAAATTTATTAGAGGCATCTGAGCCATGTCTGGCATCAACAGTTTGGGTCCTGGAGAGAGCACAGCCGGGAGCTGCCGCGCCTGGACTCCGTTAGCTGTAGCGCTTTCAGCGCTGCTCCCAGTCTAATGCAGCTTTATTGCTTCCTGTAGCTGAGCTAATTTGTTCAGAGGTAGCATGTGTATCTCTGCACAGCACTGCACCGTGTCATGTGCATATACCTTTTATGGGTTGTAATGCATGGGATGTCAGGCTAAGATGATCTAATAATCCTTTCTGGCCCTAAACCCTATGAAACCATCATCAGTCACTTCCATTAATCTTCCATGAAGGAAAATAAGACACCTGAACATAGCAAGACAGTGAGATACAGCAGTAAAAATGTTGAAAATGTTTCTCAGCTTCACCCTGCTCTCTCTCTAATTCTGCCATAAATTACTGGCCTGTATCCATACAGACGCTGAGATACTCTCAGGCTGCTGCAGAGGACTTCAGCTTGGACTTGCTACCAAGGTAGTGGCAATTAGTATATTTTGGGGGGAGAATAAGAAAGAGATGGTGGTACACCAAAAAGTCCAGCATGGTTATCAAAGTCCCTGCACAGTAGCACAAGGATTTTTAAGCACAGACACACTATGTTAAACAATGATGGCCATGCAGCCCTTACTATTTTCATTAGCCTGAAGAGAACAAACAATCTTGGATTAACTCTCTCTGCTTTCATGCCTTGTGTGAAACGCAATGAACAAATTGCAATCTGGAAATGGGTAAAAAGCTTTGGATCAAAAAATTCCGATGGATCTTGGCCAGTTTGTGCAGAAGTTACCAGAACAGGGTCTCATTGCTCCATACACAGGAAACAAACAGCTGGAGGGCCTAAGCATCCATATGATGAGGGTTTGAGAGAACCAAGCCTGGGAGATGTGCTGATTTTCTCTTCTGGCATGTGAAAAGGTTTATTTTGGACAGCATCTGTTTTACTTTTTGTTCTCCGTTCTTTTTAAAAGGGAGCGACTAGGTCAGATGGACCCCCTGGAAGGAGCAGAGATTTCTCCTTTCCCTGGAGAGCAGATGAGCATGCATGAGGACTGAGTGGGAGGAGGCAGATAGGAGGAGCTCCCAGACTTCTTCAGGGTCTAGTGAGGAGAAGAGAAGAGAAGAGATTGACAGCCCTAGTGAGGAGATGGGAGCCTGCTGTTCAGGAGACGTTCATGAAAGGAGGGGGAACACATGCACAGACAGGCTCCCTTGGTGACAGGAAAAAAACTGACTACGGATCAGAGGGGACTGCACAGAGTTTGCTGCAACCCAGAAAGTTACTAAATTGACTGAAACCAGACCTGGAAACAAGTACGCACCGAGCACCCTACGGGTGAAGAAGAGTGAAGTTGTTTATAAATTTCTTTATATATAGATATGCATGTATGTATGTTTAGTCCTCACAGAGAAACTGTTTCTTTATTTGTAAAGTTAGAAGTTCTCATTTCTATTCTGTACAAATTGTGTTTGTGCATTTGAAGGACCCTTCGGTCTCTTCAGATCGCTAGCAGGAAGGAAAAGAGGTCTAGATCATCATGAAAGCTTTCTCTGTCTTCTCACAAAGTGTGGAAACCAAAGTGATCCAACCCAGTCTTGCTCCTCAGCACTAGAGATACATTAATGATAAAAATACTGTGAAACAGTTATTGAATTTCATCTGTCACATTAAACAGCCTCTAAAAGGCTAGAAAAATTGGGAGAAATACATTGGTTAATATCTTAATAATTCTTCATTTAGTTTTAATAGGTCAAATAGGAAAAAAAGTGGATTTTGGCTCATTGGTAGTTCAGGAGAAAAAAAAGAGCAAAAAAGAAAGTGGTTCTTTTTGATCAAATTGAAAACTACTTTTTGTTTTATAGTTTCATGAAACATTACAAAAGTGATGCAATCCAAAATATTTTATGTGGCTTCAAAAACATTTTAAAACTGTTTTTCTCAAAAAAATTGAAAGGAAATTTCAAAATGGAATGCTATTTCAAATTAAAAAATTGAAATGCTTGACTTACAATGATGTCAAAAGGAAATATTTGATTCTTTAAAAAAATGATGAGATTCTTTTCAAAGCGAAGCATTCAACAAAATGAACATAGTTTTGTAAAATCTTTTGGTACATCTCTGCTTCTGTTGCAAAAAAAAAAAAAATCGATCAGTTGAAATTTTTCACAAACAAGCAAACATTAAGAGCCAAAAGACATGTAAGCACTGAACCATTTTCTGGTCATACAGACCAGAAGTGCTCCCAAAGAGTTTGTTTAGTCATAACCAGAAAAGCCTACCAGAAACCCAGATCTGTTAAGAATAAAATTGGAAACAGATATGTTATGAATGGTTTTTGTTGCCTTTTATTATTTCACATTTTCTTTTGCATTCCTTCTCTTTTCCTTTTGCCCAGTCTTTCTTAGATGCCTGTGTACCAGACACTCCGGGACAAAACATCCTGTGATCTCCACACAAATACTTCCCCAGAGTAATTGTGGGTCAAAGTCTGTGCTGGAAGAAATTGTCTCCCTGCTTGTAAATTAGATTATGTTAGCTGGGGATCTCACCTGATCATTTCAGGTACAACGTTTTTAAAGGATTGTTTTAGAGAGCCTCAACATATTTCAGCAGTTTTTATTCCATAGATTTTCATAGGCATGATGAAAGTTTCCTCTTTGGAATTTAGAGAGGATACAAAGCCAGAGACATCCTCACTGGATTTCAATTATTAAAGAAACATAATTATTTTGAGGGGAAGGTGAAGAACATCCAGCAATGCAACATTCCCCTTGCAGACTACGGACTCTCTTGAACAAGAGGACGATCTGAGAGGTTAAGCAGAAAAGGAGAACCCATGGCCTTTAGGAAAAACAGAGCCTACAGGGTATTTTCACACATTCACAGACATCCCAGAAATGTACAAGCCCATCAAACTCTCCTGGAGGAAGAGCGCCTTGAGCTAATGCTGACCCGAAATGCTGAACCATATGTCCTGCTGCTGTGCCATGCAGATGCCCCATCTTCAAATGTCAGCTGTGTTTATAAGTTTTGGTATCACACCTCAGGAACAAAGTTACTTTGCTTTTGAATCTTCACAGGCTCCTAAAGTACCAGGCAAGCACAATTCTAGGTCACAGGGAAAAATGCTGTGAGTGTGTCAACATGGGTTAGGTTTATGCTGTCCCTATTTAGTAATGCTGGATGAATATGGATCACAGCACATACCAGGATGCTGGAAAAGAAAGCAGGTTAAATCAGTTTGATGTCCCTGAGATTAAAATTATCTGCTCTGTTTCTTATTGAATGTGTCCTCTGGTGCTGATGAATTCATATGGGGGACTTGTTTTTTCTAGTGTTTCTCTGGAGGACAAATATACTTTTTGTTAAATCAATGTTTTTTAGGTTATTATTATTAAATCTCCTTTATTTTTTTTAAATCTGAAAAACAAAATTTACTCTTCTTCTTTTCTTCTCTCTGTTTCCCTCCTTCTCTTCCTTTCTCTTTCTCTCCTTCTCCTTCTCATTTTGACCTTTTGAAGGCTTTTTAACTTCATAAGAATGCCAAGTTTTGTCTTTGCTATTTCATATTTTTTCCTGGAAGAGCTCTGGTAAGTCTAGTGTTCCGAGTGTTATGGTACTGCTGTATAAAGAATGAGGATTTGAACAAAGATTTTCTTGGCCCAAAACTGTAATTAGTTGCTGAAGTTGCTAACAAAAGCAGAGGCGGATGAACAAAATTATTCTAGACACTGAGAAGCTTATATGATGACAGATTGAAGAGATAGAACCTGTTTAGGAAAAAAAAAAACAACAAAAACAACAGATAATTTTTGTTCTGAAGAGCAATCAGACTTATTAAAGCCATAAAAATTAGGTACAAATAATAGTAGTGCAATTAATATGTCACTGTGTAAATCAGTGTTGCACCTATAAATGGAATATTTTGCTCTGTTGGCTAAGGTACCATCACAAAGGTGAAGTGGGTTTTGAAAATTTTCCTAAATTTCTTAGCTCTTACCACACTGAGCACAGCAAGAATTCATGAGTGGATAGACCTGTTGATAAGAAAGTACACATCTATTTACTGAGCCTAGCTATTTAATGAGATTTACAATATGAACTTTGTCATCTTTTGTGAAAGTCCAAATTAATCATGTCTTCCAAACTTCTTGTATTCACTCTCTTGTTATCACACCCAATAATTAATGTGAACAAAGAATGTGAATATCTTACACAGGCACAGATTTCTTTTACAGAAGCCATGGTGAGCTGTCTCCATCATATTATTTTCAGCTAGGTCTTTTATAATTCTGTTTTAAATTAGCATTTTGACCAATTATTTTAGAGCAAAAGTAATAATTCTCAGCCTTGGATTTCCCAAAACAACCTTTACAGTAAAATACCATTTGCAACATAGCTGTTCTCTGAGAAAGCAACTATTTGAAATAACTTTGAAAATGTTTTTGAGGCCCAGAAGTCTTCTTGAAGCAAATCCAAAATACTCCCTAAAATCAAGGCCAAATTGCTGGTGCAGATTCTTCAGACAGATCTTACCCACAGGAATTTACCCCTTGTGCTATTTGGTTTCTGACCTACCATCATACCAGCTTCCCCAGCCAGCTGACTCAAATGGCAGTCCTGTGGTCCCCTGTATGTGTCCATGGGCAGTACGCCCATCAGACCAGTGTCCATGGCCCTAATCCCTACAAAAATTTGGGTCTACATAGTGGAGGAAGTACCCTCCACAATGCAGCCTACAGGCTTGAACCCTTGGTGATCCAGGCTGGATGGTGATCATCACAGTTTCCTTCATACTCCCACAAGAAATTAATTTAGTCAAATGGAAATGAAGGCGGTGTGAGCTGAGACAGATTTTGTCTTCATAACCTTACCTGGAATCCCTCTTGCTGGTCCAGAGAGTACACATTCCTGGTTTGTGAAGTGTGCTCTGTTTGTATATTGGGTTTGAGCTTTATCTCAAAATTTGACATGAATTTCATGTTTTATATAAAGCTCCTATATGCACGATGAAATAAGGAATGCATTAATGCTTGGAACTGTTTATTATTATATATATCTTATTTGATAGAAACTTTTTATATTATTCTGACGTAATCTAAAGCTTATATATCACCTGGAATAACTTGAACAATAGAGAAGGATTTTTTAATTGTGGAACTGAACAAAAACATAATGTTTAAAAGTATAGAATTTTCACATGTATGAGACAAAGCAGCAATCTACCTTCTCTAACTTGTGGATGTCCCATCACTGCAAGTGTTCAAGGCCAGGTTATATGGAGCTTTGAACAGATTAGTTTAGTGAAAGGTATCCCTCACTATGGCAGAGAGCTTGGAACTAGATTATCTTTAAGGTCCCTTTCAACCCAGCAGTTCTATGATTCTCTTGGTGTGTAATCCAAACTTTGGTCTCTCAGCTGAATTTCCTCTTCTGTTGTCCCCCAGGCATGTTTTAAAGAACCAAGGAAGATCAAGTGATCATCTCCAAAGTACACTAAATAAATTATTTTAGTCAGTTTTGCCATAAATATCAATAATTGAATATGAAAAATGTAATTTAAAATCAAAAACAACTGTTTTGTGATGGAAGCAATTCTTAATTTTTAAATAATATTCCTAATCCATTTTTAAATAAAAGTAATTAAGAGAACAGCCTTACTGCTGACGTTTTCATGTGCTTTACTGAATTTTCTTCTCCTACCAGACTAAATAATGAGGAAGTCAGGTCTGAATGTAATTACAGTGACAATGTTTACTTGATGACATCCTACAGCAAAGTAGTTAGCACCCTGTCCTCCTTTGGTAGAAAGAGTGAATCTATACCCATGCAAATGAGAAGTCTTTTTGCTTCTTTGAGAGGGAACAGCAAACTGCCAGCAAGAGTAATAACACCAGATGCAGGCACAGTGGATTTGGGAGAAGTCTCTAATTTGCTTTGTCTCATGGCTCATTCTGTGTAAAGTTTCACACTGTGTGTACACTCAGTGACCACCTGTATTAGTCCTGCTGAGCACTTGGTCCTGCCTCTTGGCTGGAAAAGTCAATTGCTTCCACAGCCTTTCACTTAACATTTTCTTTGATTTTCTGTGTCTGTCAATAGTTTTCATGAACCGAGTCTTCAGTTAAAAAGCATCATTTATATTTCTGAACTTACTAACAGATCTATAAAAGTCTGTTAGCATTAATGCCTCCTCACTGGTGTTTGTATATATGTGTCCTATTTACTGTAAGGATAAGGAGCTGTTCCTTTAGCTGTGCATTTGTGTTGCACCTAGAAGTATGGAGTCTCTTGATCTTGTACATAATATAAAAATTAATCATGAATATCAGTAAAACCATTATTTATTTAAAAGAAAAACAACACGAGTTTTCTTATGAATGTTATTGTGAGTCTGAAAACTAAGCAGAAACCATGGCTTACCTGTCCTTTGACCAAAACATTAAGCAGTGATTTTAAAAAAGTAAATCTGGTAAACAGTAAATCTGGTATGTGGCCAACTGAAGTGAAAAAGGAAGGAAGCAAAACACTAGTAAAAGACTAGTTCTGAGTAAAAGTCACACACCAGTTTCAAGTCTTAGTGGACTAAAAATTATTTTAACATTTAAGCAACATCTCTTATTTTAAAAGAGTCAAAAGGGACCATTCCATTAATCACGTAAAACCAGAACAAGTAAATAATAAAAAGAGCACAGCATATTAAGTGTACTGTTTCTTCTTTTGGTTGGATATTTAAAACAAGCATATTTACAGGGAAAAAATTTCTTTATATCCTGTACTTTTGACAAGGATTAGAATTAATGTTTCTTCTCTTTATACATAATTTTTAATCAAGTTCATGGAAATATTTTGAGTGGATAGAGCTCATAAATCTGATAAGGTTCATCAATTCAACTGGAGCACAAGAGGTGTTATAAACAAAACAAAACAAAACAAAATTAAAAATAAATTAACTGATTTGCAAATGCATATATTGTGTTAACTCTGTGCAAATCCAAAGACCTATTGTACATTCTTAAAAGAACAGTGCTGAACAATTTCTTAAAACAAATCTTATTTGCAGAATTAAGATTCGTTAGTTTATAAGGAAATCTTACCAACCTATAGTGAAGGATATTTTACATGTCTGGCGATTGACTGGAGTTCAAACAACAAGAAACAGCTCATAAAGCTCTTCGGGTAAGATTATTCCCTTTGAAGGTCACAAAGGCAAGTCCACCATTGCCAACTCATGATGCATCTGGCACAACGTTACTTCCTACAAAATCTCAACTAAGTGGTGGTAAAGTTGCTGCAGGGGAAGGAAAGCATGTGAGAAAAGGAGAAACTTTTGGGTTACTTTTGTTTTTAAACCCAACACGTGTATAAAACTCAAAGACCAGAACATTGCAATCATGATGATCCTAAGACAGAATTATTTGAGAAAATATGTCATAATGGAAACTGCTGATTAATTATCTGGGTTTTTTTCTTCCCATCCTTATCACTTCCTTTCCTTATCACTTCTTTCATGTACATGGACTTCACCAAATGTATCCCAGATGAAAAAATCCAGTGGTATATTTGCAATCAAAATTAATTTTGAACTTTGTGTACTTCTGGTGTTTAAGGTAATGACATCACATAATTCACAACAAAATTTAAAAGTACATGTTCAAAAGTGCAGAGGAGGCACAACCTTCAAAGATTTCACTAACTCACAATTGTGGAACATCCAAGCAAGGAAGAGAAGATTTAATTTAGTAATATATTAAATGGCCAAATGTTATAAGGCTAGGCTGAATAAACCAGAATTCATTGCCACTTGATAAGCACAAGGAGATTTGTTCTTCTAAATTTCTGGAACCTTTACTTTAAAAATAAAATTTCTGAAGAAAATCTCTTGATAAGTTTGTACTCGTATTAGTTTAACACAGATACTTTAGAAGATCTAAGTCAAGATTTTTTTTTCATTGCTGTCTTGCTACAAGCAAAACAATATAATCTCTCCAAACCTACCCTAGAGTGAAGATTCAGCCTGTGCACAGTATTTAAAAAACAAGATCCTACTCTTGTGCTGAGCACAGTCAAGCACACAACAAAGTCAACAGGGCATGTCATTCTTAAAGTTATTTTGATATCAGAAGGAATGACAGTGCAAGGTTTTTTTGGTGAATTTTTATTTCTGATGAAAATGGGTCAGATATATGAAAGGAAATGTGTACATGTTTAGAATTCTCACTGATAAAATCATTACCAGCTTTTCTGATAGAAAAGTAACTTAAAATCTTAAGAGTTCTAGGTTGAAAGTCTAGGGGCCAGATGGTCTGTCTGCCTTTCCTTTATGTGATGTAAAGGAAGGCTGTAAACTCAGTTCAACTGGCAGTCTACTCCAGTATTGCTACAAAGCCAAGAGCAGTGAGACCACATGAGTAAGTGTAGATAGAAGTTTTTATTTAATTAGAAATAGCAATATTTCTAATATTAGAGTTTTTGCTTGTTTCAATATTCAAAGCAATATTTGGGGGAGGGGTTCTTGTTTAACGTTTATATATAAGGATTAATACTAAGAAGAATATTCCCCCCCAAATTCAAAGATTCTAACTCAGAGTAAAGTTTGAAAGTTAAAAATAAGGAAAAAAAGAAAAGAAAAGAAAAAAACTTTTGAAGTTATTCCTTCATTAAATGCAAGGAACACTGAGAGTTCAATATTGACTTAAAGGAAATATCAATCTTATGAAAATAAAATTTCAATTGTCCCTGACTCTGCTCATTTAATGAAAAAAATTTCAAAATTACTATAAATCTACCTGTATGTTTGCGAATTATGCATTAGTTTAAAATATATTTTGTTTCAATGTATCATGGTATTGCTAAGTACATGAAGATGTAATAGTTTTCCTGACTGTGATGACAGGTTTTCTGTCCTTTTTTTCTGTCTACTTTTGGAAATGCTCCATCAACCTCAAAATTCTTTAACATACAATGAGGATTATTGATTGTTCTGAGAAAGGAAACTACCTAGTTTTAAAAGCATACAAAGAAGTCTCATTGTTCAGGAAGGCTATGTAAAGAAGAGAGTAAGACTTTCTGATTTGGGAGTGTGGGTAGGCGTGATCTTGAAATGTGTTTGAGGGTCTGCAAAGAAGGATGCATGCAGGTAGACGTGTACACACATGGAGGTGAACACACATTTGAATGAATGAGAGAAAAGCACAAAGCAGGTGAGCAGGTGCTCTCTAGTGTTAAAAGCGGTGATCAAACAGATGACGGCAACAAGACTGGGAAAGGCAGACTGACTTCAAAATTGCCTAAAACAATTTCAACTCTGGCATAAGTATGAGGAAGAGCCAGTAGGAGAGCTCCATTAGTACACAACTACTCCGGGTGAAGCACTCCCAGGGGCCTGCCTACCAGAGTGCCCAAACCTACTTGTTGACTATCCCTGCGCCAAAGAATCAATTTTAACATAAGCGCTTAAATAAAGCGGCTGTCCAGTTCAACAGTCCCACTTTTCCTGCACTCTGACCAGTACCCACTTGGCAAGAGCATCAGGCGCTGAAGGCACTCAGCCTCCCGCTGCCGCTGGAGCAGCCTTCCCGAAGCACGCTGGCCCAGTAGGAAAAGCAGAGGCAAAGACGTGGCACTGCCTGCCTACCTCCCTCGGGGCCGGGGAATGGGGGATGGGGAGCGCTCCTTCCCCCGGCAGCAGGCGGGCCAAGAGGCCCTCCTCGCCCTCGCCTGCGCACCCGAGGCAGCTCTTCACCACCCCGCCGGCCCTGCCCGCACCTCCGGAGGGCACCGGCCCTCATTCCCTCCCTCCCGCCGGTGGAGGGAGGTTGTCCAGCTCAGCCCGGCACCAAGACACACCGAGGTGCTGCAAGAAGCAGCCGCGGCTCCGCGCAGGCAGCGGCTGCCGGCCCGGGAGGCTCCGCGGGGCTCCGCTGGGCAGCAGCGAGACCTCCGCGCCCCGCCCTCACTGCCTGGATTGCTCGCGGCTTGTCCGAAAACTAAATAGTTCGACTTCTTTTTTCTTTTCTTTTCTTTTCTTTTCTTTTCTTTTCTTTTCTTTTCTTTTCTTTTTCTTTTTCTTCTTTTTCTTTTTCTTTTTCTTCTTTTTCTTTTTCTTTAACTTTCTTTCCTTTTCCTTTTTCTTTTTCTTTCTTTCCTTTTCCTTTTCCTTTTCCTTTTCCTTTTCCTTTTCCTTTTCCTTTTCCTTTTCCTTTTCCTTTTCCTTTTCCTTTTCCTTTTCCTTTTCCTTTTCCTTTTCCTTTTCCTTTTCCTTTTCCTTTTCCTTTTCCTTTTCCTTTTCCTTTTCCTTTTCCTTTTCCTTTTCCTTTTCCTTTTCCTTTTCCTTTTCCTTTTCCTTTTCCTTTTCCTTTTCCTTTTCCTTTTCCTTTTCCTTTTCCTTTTCCTTTTCCTTTTCCTTTTCCTTTTCCTTTTCCTTTTCCTTTTCCTTTTCCTTTTCCTTTTCCTTTTCCTTTTCCTTTTCCTTTTCCTTTTCCTTTTCCTTTTCCTTTTCCTTTTCCTTTTCCTTTTCCTTTTCCTTTTCCTTTTCCTTTTCCTTTTCCTTTTCCTTTTCCTTTTCCTTTTCCTTTTCCTTTTCCTTTTCCTTTTCCTTTTCCTTTTCCTTTTCCTTTTCCTTTTCCTTTTCCTTTTCCTTTTCCTTTTCCTTTTCCTTTTCCTTTTCCTTTTCCTTTTCCTTTTCCTTTTCCTTTTCCTTTTCCTTTTCCTTTTCCTTTTCCTTTTCCTTTTCCTTTTCCTTTTCCTTTTCCTTTTCCTTTTCCTTTTCCTTTTCCTTTTCCTTTTCCTTTTCCTTTTCCTGCCTGCATTTTTTTTGTCCCTCTCCGCCTTAAGAATTGTGAGCTATCCCACCTGTGGATCATACACTTGTTCTCTCCCTGAGAAACGCTGTCTGCCTTTCAGGTGAAAATAGCAGGCTCCAGGAAAGCTTTTGAGGTCTTTTATCTTACATCTTTATACCTACGGATACATATTTGCTTATATTTCCCTAGGCGGGAAATTACTAAAAATTCTAATAACAGTGTGACATAAGGAAAGCAACTTTCCTAAGCCTCAGATCTGTTTTTTAGAGATCTACTTTAGTTTGGCTTTTATTTTCAAGCATTTCCCCCAATAACGTCTCAAAAGCGGGAAGGTAAATCCTAGAAAAGACATGGCCCGTTATTAGTGCAAATTGTCAAAGCCACAGACGCTCTGGGGAATTTTAGTTTTTTTAAGAAGAAGCTGTAAAAAAGGGGTTTCATATGGCTCTCTTATAGACGGTCGCCTGAATTCTTGGCGCTACCCTGGGCAGACCCTTCTTGCATAGTATTTTAAAAATGAAATGTACTATTGCACGCTTCCCGAACTGAAAATTAAAAAAAAAAAAAAAAAAAAAAAGCAAGAAAGAAAGAAAAAAATGAGCTAAGCGGAAAACAAGTGACCATAACTCCGAACAGTCCACCTTTTAGTGCAGGTATTACGGGACGAAGTTATATAGCAGTGTTAATAAAAGCAGTGACCGAAATATTGAAAGAAATCTCAGGGAAGGACCTTCCATGAACAATTCCGCTGCAAGTGCTCGGGAGCGCTGGAGAATCCATTGCCACAGCGCCCCCTCCCACACGCGGCTTGAACTAACGATCTTATCCCGAAGACGGCCAAAGAAAAGTTCCTTCTTTTCCTTTTTCACTCGCCGTTTTCACCGGTCTTCGCTTTTACCCTGTGAACAGCTCCACGAATGGCTCGCCCAGCTCACCGTGTCTCCCCACGTTCGCACAGGTCGCTCCTGTAAAGCACCTCGTTCAGAAAGAGCCCTGCAAACTGGGCTCCTTTTACTAGAAAACCGGACAACTCCGCTTGCACAGTATGCGTGTGTCATTTGTTATTTTTAAATACAATAGTCTATTATTTAAAGTCGTTGTCTCCGGGAGATGGTGGCGGTCCCCCATTTCATGAGAGAAAGGAGAAAGCATTCCCAGACCATTGTGTGGTTATGTCACAGGAAACTGTTTCAGCTGAGCATTGTGTTACATCTTCAAACCCCACCAAGTTCCACTTCTCTTTGCTTGAAAAGTTGCTGTGACCGGTGTCACGACAATTGGGCAATTGGCATTGTGCGGGTGACAGGCGTGTGCGCCTCTCCGGGCCGCAGGGAGCCCTCCCGGGGAGGAAACCTCTCCTTCACCCCAACGAGGCTTGTGTTTTTATATTTTCTCTTCTTCTTTCACTTGTGTAAAGCTGAGGGGTGCGGGGTCCGGAGTGAATGGCCCCCGGACAGACGCCCGAATGTCGGGCAGCGGCAGCAGGAGCCCCATCCTCGCAGACGGGGCTTTCAACTTCATCCGCCCGAAAGCTTCAGCCTCTCTCACTGGTGCAAGGAAATGTAGCTAATAAATGACAAAACGCAAAATCTGTCTCCCAGGACAGCAATGAGCGATAGCAGGGGGTGGTGGGGGAGCTCTCGTCTACCTTCTTAGCTCTGCTGGAAGAAACTGAATTAGAGAAGACAAGGCGAGGTCGCAGTTTAAAATCTGGAAAGGTAAACCCTGACCTAATGAATAAATTATTAAAATACAAAACACAGTGTGTAAAGTCCTAATGTCTCTGTGTAGGCATGTTAATTTGCCACAGTTATTACCAATAAAACGCGCATGTAATACTATTCTGGTGTTTAACAGCGCAAGTTAGACGGCTTTGTATTAGTAACGGGTAGTACTGTGGGAAAATTAGATTTCGGCGGTTGAGCCAAGCAAGTGAAAAACCTCTTCCCTGCGAAAGGCATTCAAATCCAACAGAGATAACTCCGAGAAGTTATATACAGACACCTACACTGATGGCTGTTTAGAAAAGTCATTGAAACAGTTTTCTGGTTTGTGTATTATAAAGCCTTCGCCAGCTATATTTAAATGACCTCACTAGCTATTAGTCCTCCACATTGTGCAGAGTCAAATTAGTGGTGTACTCGTAATAAAATGCACACCGGCTCCTTGCAGTGGCTAAATCCATTCCTTTCTGAAGCCATACAAAAATTATGCAAATCAAATCAACGCAAGAACTTGTCTTTGAAATGATAATATTTTACTTCATTAATCTCTGATTGCGAAATTACCCTGTTTCTGTATATGAAACAATATTTTTGGACTGCACAAATTAAAACATCAGAAATATAATCTGTTGCTCTATCCGTCTGGAGGAAGGGGAGTAATGTTCCTGATTTAAACATTCCTCATACCAAAATCACAAAAAATTTATTCTCGTAGGCGAAAGGCATGCAGATGGAGGCAAAACCAGCACCTACGTTTTACACGTATGGCCACGTAGACCTAACGTGTGTAGCATATGTCTATCCGTGTAGACATGTATGGAGATTTGTATCTCTCGTGTGTGCGTGTGTGTCTGCGCGTATCTACACACACTCCGAACTGAATTACATCAGTTCTCCTGGGATCACGGTATTTATTTAAGTACTCTTCCCAGGTCATAACTGTAACACTCACTTAATAGCATTAATCCCCTGTTATAATGTAAACACAACGGCCATTGTATTCCCAATCTGTATTGTTCCACTAATTATTAAGGAGGAAGAACTAAAAGCAATCAATTCGTGAAGACAAACACCACTTCTTCTGGAAAAAGAACAGCTTCCCAAATAAAAATGCAGAGAGTATAGCACATTTTGCAAGGCATGCAGGTTGGCTTACAGAGATTCATGTATGACTTTATAATGTTATAATTAATTTTGCATTCTCGGCTCTCCAGCTGCTGCTCCTTTCAGAAGCAGAGCTCATATACTTAGAAATCGGTCTGCGGAACATAGCAATTGACTATTCAGATTTAGTCGCATGATATCGATTATTCCATAGAAACACTGAAATATGAATATGTTTTATATAAAGCCCTTGTTTTTAGAGTTTCTATTTTTATTTAATATATGCGCATTAATCACCAAGCAGGGAAGCAAATGTCTTTTCTGTAATCTGTTGCACTGAGTTTACCAGTTGTTTATCACTCTCTTATCAGGAAGTCGGGAGTTAATGACAAGAAATACCTGTTGGTGTTAACCTCCTCCCCTTCACCTGCTTTTTTTAAGGATTGCCTCTTCTACAGGCCAGATGATAGATCTGGATAGGAATTAATTCTGTATGTCTGGTGGCCAGATCTCTGCTGCTGCTTGTAGTGGCAGGGGTAAACTGGTATGTGGGTTTCACAGAAAAAGAAGAGAGTATAGGAGAGATAGAAAAAGAAAGCGGAAAGCTCTGATTGCTTCGGACACTTTACACATCCCGAGGTTTGACCGTAGTTCCAGCATGGCATTTTCCCCGCTGTGTGAGCCAAGCTATTGAAACGGCTTCTTCAAGTGTATTTTTTTTTTAATCAGCTGCATGTTTAATTGATTAACAATAGGCTGTTCTGCATACCCGCAATTTTTCAGCTACTGCCATCAGCTCCTGCTGGTGGCCAGCCGATTCCTCGGCATCATCTCCATCCTACACAACTGAAACTACTTGAGGTACTTCATGAAGAACTCGGCCATAAATGTCAAGCAACTTCATTTAGGTATGGAATAAGTGCCCTCTCATATATGTTGATTATAAACCACAATTCCATTAAGATTTTTTTTCCCGAGCACCTAAACAATATTAACGAGGCTGTTCTGGGCTGATAACTTGCTGAAGGTTGCAGGTGAAGGGCTTGTGGGAAGCACGGCGGCTTCCAGACTTGCAGCCCCGTGCCTACCTGCCGGACCGACCCTGATCCTGCTCCGCATGGACGGCGGCGGAGTTGTGGGGCGCAGGTGCGGACCAGGATGGGCAGAGCGGCCTAGCACGCCTCGGCCCCCTGCAGCGGCTTGGTGGGACGGGCAGGGCCCAGCTCCGTGCCCCGGGGCTGTCGGACTGAAGGAGTGCTGGGGGAGGAGAGCCTCGGCTCCACTGCGGGTATGGGGACGCCGACACAGGGGACCGCCGGCACCGCGACTCGTCCCGAGAGGCAAAGGGCAGAGCTTGAGTGCGGGCAGCTCGCCGTCGGCTTCGGAAGGGACCTTCTGGACTAACCATTAAAGAAATGTACGTGCACATAGATGTGTGTATTTAGGCTTGCACTGAAGAGACAAGAGCTGTGCCTCCGCCTCGTCCTCCTGCGCCCGGGCCAGAGCAGCCCTGTCACTGAAAGCTGAAAGTGTCCAGAGCCGAAGGGAGAGGGCAGAAGAAATTCATTACATAGAGATTATATTCCAGGAGATTTATCTGATCTGCCGAGAGGAGGAAGGGAGTGGGGAGAGAAGGCAGATAGCCCCCCAGAAGGAGTCACCCAGGCCTCTTCCCCACGCACCAGCGAAGGAAGAATAGAACTGAAAAAACATGGGGGATTTATTTTTCCTTCATGTGGAAACGCTTTGCATTACTAGATCTTGATTCTTTGTGGCAACTTATAAAACTGTAAAGTTCACGCTGCCAGGAACAGCGCGATCTGGATCTGCTGATTTGAGCAGTTGCTCTTCTCCCTACCATATAGGGCAGTACTTTTACCAAGTGCTCCTTTTCCCCTTGCACCCTGCCCGGCTCTGCCGAGCCCGGCCCTGCGCGCACGCACGCCTGCGAACGCACACATCTCTCATGCGGGTGCGCGCCTGCAGTGCTTCGGAGAGTGCGTAAGGGAAGGGATGCAGATATCTATTACACACATTCTTCTCCGTTGCCCCTGTGGATACAGAAAGAGGGAGAGAGGCTGTGTAATGGAGAGAGTGCGGAAGTGTATTTCATGGCTCCGCGTGTCCGGAGAGGAGCTGATGAACGGTATCATCACTTGGCTTCAGCAGCGCGCTCGCAGTCGGAGAAGCTGCCGTGCATTACAAAGCCTGCCTTCCCTGACTGCCTTTGCTGTCTGCCTTCCCTGCCTGCCTACCGGCCGCTGGAGGAGATGGAGCCGGGGCCGGGGCCGGAGCGGGAGGGGGCGGGCCCGCCGGGCTATGCAGATGAGCGGCGGTGACGGACAGCTCTGTTTTCCAATGTCCCTCAGAAACTCGAGTGCTGCTTCCCTCAACTCTTCACTCCAGACTCTATACTTCCCCCAAAATACAGGCTCGCAGGCGCTGGGGGAGCTGGCTGGCTGACTGGGAGAACTCCATATACAGCAGCCACTTTTCTGATTTCGGGGGCTCTCTTCTCTCTC
>VWYI01035858.1:43098-68311 GCA_013399455.1 Anthoscopus minutus
GCGGGGGGGGCGGGGAGCGCGCCCCGCCGGCCAAGCCCGCCACCTCCTCGCCGCTAGCGGCCGTGGAGGCCCCGCTCCTCGGCCACCCGCACGCCGACGCCGCCCGCAGCGCTAGCAAGGCGGCACTGGGGCCCCGCGCCTCCCCCGGCCCCCCGACGCCGGCCAGCAAGCCCAAGCTCTGGTCTCTGGCCGAAATCGCCACCTCGGACCTCAAGAGTCAGACCCTGGGCCAAGGCTGCCAGCCTGCGCAGCTCTCCTCGGCCACCCCCGCCTCCGCCCCGCACAGCGCTGCCTACTCGCCCTCCTCCCTCCTAGGGAGGCATATTTATTACACCTCACCTTTTTATAGCAATTATACAAACTATGGAAACTTTAACGCTCTGCAGAGCCAGGGAATCCTGAGATACAACTCCGCAGCAGTGGCTTCAAACGAGGGACTAAGTCAGACTGTCCTAAATGCCAGCTCTGTCCACAAACAGAGCAGTGACTCTTTGAAAACGATCACTAACCAGCTAGAACAACATTACAGGCCCTCTAGCTATGACTCTAAGAAAGGTAGGTGACTTGTTTCTTCCGCTTTCTTCCCTCTTCTGCCTCCTCCTCCCCCGACCCATAGATGTCCCCTATGTGCTGTGAGCACTGAAACCTTCTCTGGAAAACAGCGAGGTAGCTCGGTGGCACTGCTGCCAGAGCGAAAATGGGCACTCATTTATCTTGGGGATTAAAACCGGCATGTCGCCGTCGTTTCGATACCTAAGAACCGCGAGAGGAAATGTGAAAGACGACTTTTAGATCCGCCTCACAGGCTGCAGATGCAGCCTTGAAAAGTAATTTTCTTAAAAAAGAAAAACTACACACAAAGCTGTCCAGAGAGCATCGGTGTCATTGCCTGTAATTTTTTTTTCCTGACAAACTGGTTTGACTCTCTTTGTTTCCAGTATTCTCACGGGGTTTTTTTTCAGCTTTGGGTTCAGATAATTGCTGACCTTGGACGTGAAATTACGTGGAGCATGACATTTTTTTGTAACTGTTTGCTTCTTAGTTTGTTTGGATTTTGGGATTTTTTTTTCCGAAATAGTTTTGAACTAATATGGTTGTCTTCTTATTCTACAAAAAATACTCAAGACACAGGCAAATACAAAATTGGCTAGTCTTTTAAACGACCCAGCTACGAATTCTGCACCAGTGAGGGTTGGGACCTACACAGACTGTATAATCTGGTTAGCTGGCTGTGTCCTGTGACTAACTGACGGTTATATTTTGACAGATCCCACTGAAGTCTGCACAGTAGGAGTACAACCATACCTATAGAAGTGCAATCACACAGCAATGCAAGTAAGTGAGAACATTTTCTATTACACTGATCATTTGGCATCAGGTCTGAGATGTGCTGCACAGTTCTAGACTTGCTTAACGTTAATTTCTTGCTTCATGTCTTGAGTTTGGTCACAAAGTAAAATATTATTTTTTTCTGTTGTTTTTGGAAACCTCTTATGAAGACTTTTCTTCCTTGGGTTTGTCTTAATTTTCAAGCCAGGTTAGACAGTTCCCTCACTTTGCACACTCTTCACTTGTGTAAGGCAAAGCTGTAGGGCCTACTTAAAAGTTATGGAAAGAAATCTTTGGGGAAAAAAAAAACCTTTGAAGATATTGTTATTTAAAAACAGAGTGCTTGTGCTCATGTGGCAGTGCTAAAATTGTATTTTCTGAGTGGGACTTCACGCAGTGACTGCATATTTAAAATAAAAAGAGACAACTGTAAGAAACCGACATGAATCTTAAGCAAGGTATATTATCTGTGACTTGGCTCTTGCCTAGCTAGCAAAGGCACTCTGAACAATTCCACTATTTAGAGATAAACAAACAACAACAACAACAAAATCCCCTGGCAGTTATTTTTAAAAACTAACTTTTATTTTTGTTAGAAGAAATTAGATGAGTAAGAATTTTGCCTTACTTCCTTTCCCGCCCACCCGGTTTAATGGTGTTAGAGTTTAATTGAAGGATTTTTGGATGATCTGGTTTTTTCCTTGGTCCACAGGTAGGTGTCACAATTGCTTTGAAAAAAGTCAGCAAGCCATCATCTCTCCCCGAGCTAATATATATAACAAATCTCTAAATCCGGATCACATCTGGTGCCACTGTATAAAAGAAGACCACAGAGCACTATTAAATCTTCAGAATATAATTATTAAACCAGAATTTTGTTGGACATATGTGAGTTTGCTGGTATAGTATAGTTTCCCCAATGTATGTGTGACTTTTGAAAACAGATCTGTTTTTCTCAGGATATCTTGAATTGATCACTTCATTGCCACGGTATCTATTCAATAGATGTGATAGGATTTATTGTAAAATTTATTTGTAAAAGATGTATACAGTAGAGATAATAAAGACGTGATTGGAGAACTCGAGTCCTTACAAAGTGGAAACAAATTTGATATTTATTTTTGTAACGATATAAAGCTTCTAGTAATTTATGCAAGTTGTATTGCAATGGAATCTGAACTTTTTGTAAATAAATTTTGCCTGGTTTTTATTTGAGACATTGATGGTTATACAATCTTTGGTTGTTTAACAAGAATTCTTTACTAATTTATATCTCTAATTGTAAATAAAAACAGACTAGTCTGCAACAACATTGTGTTTTTCGTTCATTTCCCTCAAAATACTAATTTATTAATTAGAAAAGGAAGAAATTTCTAATTTCAGTGGTAGAGCTAAGATCATAAAATGAGTAAGCAATTTAAACATGTTGCAAATATATACTTTGCATAAATTAATTCCTTCTAGCTTGTTCCGTTATACTTAAGTTTTAAATACACTCATACATACAAATACATATTTGTATATAGATGTGAATATGTGTAGAAAGGGTGATGAGAATATATGCATGTTTTTTATAAACTATTTATACTGGGTGTGAAGTAGCTCTTTATTTGAGTTATCATTCTTTAAATCCACTATTTCTAGGGGAAAAATATCAACTATGGCTTACTCCTAATTATTTTGTTTTGGCTTCTGGCTAAAATATGCAAGGAAAAAAAAAAGATTAAAAGTCCAGTACCTGTTTGGGTTTTTTTTATGGTTTTCCCTATTTATATCAGTTAACCATACCTTTATAGTTACATTGGAAACCTGCTTTGATTTGAATCATAAAATTAGCCAACTCATAATTTCAATTTTTAGTAAAAAAATGGAAATCTTCATATAATATAATTTCAGAAAAGAAATGAACAATCATTTATTTCCTCCGAAAGATAAATTGAGGGAATATAACTTACGGTTATAAAACAAGAATAATAGCTTCTTAGATTGCCCTTTAATCAATCATACACTTATTTTTCAAGAGGCTCATCTATTTTATTCCATGATTAATAATGTTCCAGCGTGAGAGCATTATTAGATCCCAGCAGGGGAGATCCTGAATGCTTTTAGCTGCTTTGGAATGGTCAGTTGGGGTTCATTATGGTCTGATATTGAACAATTTATAAAATCTTGTCTAAACATCTGCCAGCTCAGATAGGCTGATGTGTCTGAAGATGGGAAATTGCTGGACCAGTTGATATTGACAAACGGATCTCTCTCCAGTGGCTTTTTGTTCAGTGAAAATTAGTGGCCTCTTGCTCAGGTCTTGTTAGAAAGGGCATTTGAAAGTGATCTTAGATACTTCAGGCATCAGCCTTGGGAAGGTTAACTGGATAAAGAGCCCTGCTAGTCTGGAGTCTGTAAATATGTTGTGATTATATTAAATAGGGGGAAAGGAAGCTGTTTTTCTTGAATGCATATCCACAATTCCCATGTTCCATCTTCCCTTGCACACCCCCCTAACTCCCCTTTGTAATTTACTCCTATAAAGACATCTAACTGACTGAGAAAATGTGTATGTTTTTCAGCTGAAAGGGCAGAAATTAATAACGTTATCCTGGAATACTCTAGGATCTGTCTAGCTAAATAAAAAGAAGTGAAGATCTTTGCAGCTGGAGGCCTACTCATATTCTTATGCTGTTTGTGGAATTATGTTTCTTTGCTTCTATAACGTCCTCTTTTTCATTGAGGTAGAATGCAATTTTATCTGCATGTAGTGTGTAGTACAATTAGGCAGACAGCTAAGAAGTAATTATTTTTTTCCCCTCCAGTTTAGCATATGATGTAGATTGCAAATATTTACTATAATCATCCTCTACCGTCTGTACTGTGCAGTCCAGGAAGGCTTTATGGAGGGATTTTTATGTCAGGAGAGATGCCTGAACTTTCTTTCCCCCACTCTTGCTCCTATTACATGAGCCCCCACTACCCATGTTATACGTCCCAGGTCTCTGTTGGACACAAAGTGTACATTTCAATTGGTAAAAACCAAAAGCTGTGGCAGAGATTAAAAAAGGCTAATGACATTCCTTTGATGTTTATACGCCCAAAGACTTATAAAAGATTTCCATAATTTACCCACCCTTGCTAGTATTTAGACCTGGATTTCTTTCTGGAAAGAAAAGTAGAAAGACTCGGAAAACTCGCTTTCAAGTATTCACTATGTATGTAAAACCCAATGGACTTCTCTCATCCTCTGAGAAATTCACAAACGGCTCATGGATGCAGATGGGCGCCATTGAAATGATTTGGCATATGAATTTATTTTTTTAAACAAGAAACTAATGGGCGAGAACTGCATATTCAACATCATTTGAGATTTAGTAATCAAAATTGAAAGCAGGAGGAAAGTGTAGCCTTGCTAGATTGTTGGCAAAAACAATGCGATTATTTCACTGTAGCAAGAAAGAGGGATGAACGATAAAATACATCACTCTGTGTATGGTTTATTTCATAACGATACTAATGAGCCCACTGGGATTAAAAATCTCACACCCCTTTCTATATTTATTCCCTCTTCTCCCCNCTTCCCTCTTCGGGGCCAGAGGTTTCATTAGAGCTGATTTATTGAAATTCAGACTTTAATCTCAGGTGGGATCCCGGAGGAATTGGCACTGTTGTCAAATAGGAAGAGGGTCGCATTCCACTTTACACTTCTTGGGCTGCTTTCTTCCTCACTCCCTGCAAATGTCAACATTTGTTCTCAATAAGAGAGTTATTGTTTCAGGAAAGCTGCTCACCAACTGCCTTTAGGAGCAGAAAAAAAGCGTCACCCACCTTTGTTCTGCCAGGAGGCTGGGGAAAGGGACGAGGAAGGACGGAGGTGACATGCAGCTCAGTCCAGCAGCGGACAGACAGACAGACATGGGAATCGCTGCACACCAGCTGTCGGCTGGAGGGAAACGGGTCCGGCTAAGGAAAAAGTTAATGCAAAGAGCAATGGGCATCTGCGTTTCTCTCCTCGCTCCACTGACGTATTTGCCCCCAACTTGCAGCCCTTCTAACAGAGAGACAGGCTGCAAGGAAAACAAAAAATTAACAAAATCTACCAACGCAACAAAAAAGGACTGCCCTCACGGACTTCTACCCGCGGAGATCAGGTCTTCAGTTTTGGGGAGGAATGGCAGGGTGATCTTTCAGGTGAAGAAAGAAGATGTAAGGTTAGCTGTCTGATTCAGCCCTACCTGACGGCAGCCACCTCCCTAACGGGCCATCAATCCGCTCCCGACACGGCGGGGCCGCCAGCCCCGCGGCGAGGAGCGGGAGTGGCCCGGGACCGGCCAGCCCGGAGCGGAGCGGTGCAGCCCGGCCCGACCCGCTCCCCTCCGCTCTGTGGTGGCCTCTCCGTGTCCATCCTCACGGGAAAAAAACCACAAGCCTGTCACCACTGAAAGTTTCTAGTTCCGTCACATGTTACATCTCACTTGAAGGCGGTTCAGACTCAGTGCTCGTCTGAGAGACCGTGGCAGGAATGTAATCGATACCGGGAGGGTTTTATTGCTTATTAACTTTTGAAACAAACAAACCACCCCTTCCCCCAACCCCCCCTCACCCCCACAAAAAAAACCAACCAAGCAACCAACCAAATAACCCAACCAACCAAAAACAAACAACACCCCCCCAAAAAAAAAACCAAACCAAAAACCTAAAAAACAAACCCACACCAAAATAAACCCCATATCCCAGAAAGAATTTATATATAGGTCGATCTATTCTTTGCCTTCTACATTCAGACATAACTCGGGTACTTAGGCAAGCCCTACGATCCAGGTAGTCGAAAAGAGCCTTTCCATTGTAAGAACTGAATAATGACGGTAAAAATAAAATACTGTTATTTGAGTAATACTCCACATTAAGTAATACGATGTTCATCCCTTTGTTTTTAATCCAGTAACTAATAAATTAAGTATGTTTCCAGCTTCTAAAGGAATAAAAGCGAGGGGGCAAAACAAAAAACAAAGGGATCCATGGAATGCCTGATTATTATTCGGCGTCTCTGGAGCAGAGAATTGAAAGTACAGAGGGCAAGCGCGGTCCGCGGGATGCGCTGGCATACAGGTAGCTCGGAGCTGCAGGCAGCGACCTGGAGGCAGGCAGGCTCTCGGGGAGTGTTTTACCTATGAGCGCCCTGCCCGAGGTGATAGCCCCGCTCCAGCAGCCTGCACCCGTGCTCCCCCTCCCTAGCCGTGACTCATGGAATAATGTCACCATTTCACATCCAATCCCGACCGAGCCGGCTGCATTTTCCTTGAGCAAAAAGTAAGGGACAGAGGGATTTGGCCACTCGGCCTCGGGGGTGGTCACCGTTAATCTGGGTCCTTTCGGGATTTAGGGGCTGAAAGGAAAGGGCGGGAGGTGTCATCCCGGCCCAGCCGGTCTCGGAAAGACAGGAACGCACACAGACAGAAAAAAAATCACTTCTTCACTCGGTCTTGTGTCATCCGTGACGGGGGATTTCAAAATACTTTCGGATATTTGTGCAGGGGACAAAAAATATATTCCTATTGCTCCTCGCTCGGCGACTGTGTGGATACTGTTACCGCTTGGACTCTTAAAGAATGCCTAGGAAGTAAAATAAAAATAAGTATGTGCATTTTTATAGGGAGATAAATTGACAATTTATTGTGTATAACTTCTGATCAATTATTAAACGTTAGTGTCAACAGCAGGGTTATAATTACCTTCAGTTATTTAAAGGGATATTTATTTTTTCTTCTCTCTGATCTGGTAATTAGTTAATGCTCTGGAGTAATGAATTCAAAGCTGATTTGATAATGATTGAGACAGGTTTTTTCCCTCTCTTTTGGCAGTCCCCCCTCTCAGGGAGGGGCAGGGGAGGAGGTGTCTCCCCCCTTTTGCAAAGAGTCCATGTAAAGGCAAATCACTGCGCGTTTCACTTTTCAGACCATAAATAACGATTATGGGAGTAAAAAGGCGAAATGACAAACAAATAGAGCGCAGCTGGGATGAATAAGGCCGATCAAAGTTAGCGGGGGCCGACGCTTCCCGCAGCCGCCACAGGTCTGAGTCCCATAAAGGTGCCAGCAACTCTTACCTCTCTACCCGAGATCAAGGGAGAGAGGGCGAGCAGGACTTTTTAACCCCCTGACATCTTCCCGCGAGCGGAGGAGGGGAAAGAAGGAAACTGCATATTTCTTGTTTGGGGGAATTAATGCCTTCACCATAGCTCTAGGGAAGGGGCTTCACCTGGAGCCCGTGAAGCTCCCGCCCAGCCCGCGGAGGATGCACGGGGAACAGAGGGGAGAGGCGCAGCTCAACGCGGGGCTGGCACAGCTCCTCGGAGCTGCAGAGGGGCAGCCTTGTGCGTGTAAATGATCCGCAACCCAGCTCAGCCCTCAGGATGGGGAAGTAAGAAATAATTTTTTTTCCCCTCCTTGCGGGCGCTCGGCAAGGCTTCATCGTGAAGAAAAGCAGCAAAAGAGCAGCCCGCAGGAACCGTGGCTGCCGCCTTGCTCCCATGTCTTGGGGCGTAGGTTACCCCCTCCTCCCCGGGCCTGGGACTCGGCAGCCCGGGGGAGGTAACTACGGAAAGCTCCCCTTCCCCCCCGCCCCAGAGGCGTGTGGAGCTGAGCCGAGGTAGAAGCTCCATTGTTACCTCCCTCCCCACTTTCCTAGATCTCTACTTAATCAGGCGAGGTCTCGGAGCCAAAAGGGCTGGGTTTTTTTTGTTTTGGTTATTTTTTTATTTTTGAAAAAGGTAATTTATTTATTAATTTTTTTTTAGCGCGATGGGGCTCGTTTTACGGCTGCTGCGAGCGAGATGGAATAAGTGTATATGATATTATATGTAACAGTTATACGTTTATATATAAGAATGTTTTCCCAGTGCAACTAAACTGCACTGGGAATTGCAGTGCAAAATGCAAGTTTTAAAATTAATTCATCCTGACAGGTCTGACATCGCCCGGCTCCTTTTTTCCTGCAACTACGTCCGCAAATGAATGCCGCCTCCAGAGTGTATGTTTTAATTTGTCACATCAAGGCAATAAAAGGGAGCGATATATACTTAAGCCAGTTAACATTGTAATAACAGGTTTAAAGGAGCAATTAAATGGTAGTGAGTCGCATGTCTGACTTTCTATAGGCATTACCACATCAATGGTACCTTTTAGGCTGACTATAACTTAGCATGATTGTCTCAATTAGTTTAGCTACATGATAGTTATTGTGAACTCTTTGTGAGTAATCAATGTTACGCAAGCTTATGGGAAGGAGGCTTTAGTAGGGGTGAGCAGCAGTTAAATAACACGAACCTCCTATTTTAAGAAAACACCTTTCTCTCTCTGTGTCTTTCTCGCTCTCTCCCTCTCCTCTTTCTTTCCTTCAAGTCCCAAGAAAGAAACGGTAATTTATAGACTTATAAATCTGTTTCCGAGATCGGCGTAGTTGAACGTAGATTTACAGGCAAAAAGCGGCTTCTACCGCGGTTTATCAACGAAAGAGCCCAGCGCGGATGGCGAGGCACCCCCGCTTCGCCTTTCCTTGGCTTTAGTGGTGCATGTCGTGGCTGTTCACTGTCACGATTAAGCACAGAGCCACAAATAACCTTGAGGGACGCTCAAGTATCAAATGATACGTGTGCGCAGAACTCTTAGGGGCGCCTGGGCTTCTTTCCCCTTGCTGATCCCGGAGCCAGTCCGAGCGGAGCGCTGCGGGGGCAGACACGCGTGTGTGTGCGAAACAGAAACGGGTGTACGCCTGTGTGGGTGTAAAGACGAGGGGCGGGGGGAGGAATGACTGTAAAGCCGGGTTATAAATGCGATTTAATGCAGAGAGGAGTCCCGCCGGAGCAGGGCCGCTTGGTAACTTGTGAATTCTTCACTTAAAGTCTCTTGCTAAATACTGAGCTAAGAGGAGCTAAAGCACAATACAGAGTGCTAGAAATTAAGTGGGAGCTGCTTGAATTGCTTCAAAAAACTAACAAGTATGTACTGTTTTCTGTCACGGGGGAAAAAAAGAGCAAGGGAGCGTGTGCCACTGAAATTTAAGATAAGCAAAATGCAGGGATATTTCTGTTGGTGAAGTTATTCTCATTAGTCCTAACAATGTCTTGCCATTAGACAAGGCTGGAGTCAGCCTCAGTAGCAAGATTTCAGATCTGCAAGCTTTTTTTTTCTTCTCTTTTTTTTGCATGCACATTACATTTCTGTCATGCTTTCCAGAAGAACACGATATCCCCAAAGAACCCAAAGAAGAAAAAAAATACTCTGACAGCAACCATTAGTTAAAAGTGCAATGAATAAACCCCTTGCACAAGAGTATCAGGACTAATTAAGATTCTGTTTAGCAGCCCTGGATGGAATGTTAATGTAGCTTTGACTAACTGGGAATAAGCAGGGGGGAAAACTGCATTTTAAGAGGAATGCTGGGGTGATAACATCTCTCACTTCTTCTGTCCAAGGTCTGCCCAAGCCTGTTACAAAGTCATTATCTCAAATTACTCCTGTACTTCATTTTTAGAGGGTTTGGGCAAGATCCCCTGGCGTTGAAGCGCTGCCTAGAGCCTCACAAAGCCAATACTCTCTAAGGGGATAAAGGCTGAATCAACCCACTATCTCTACCTTCGAGAGTTTGCTGGTACCAGTTTCTTGGACAAATACAGCCAGGATTCTGGAGGCAGATTAGGATCTATTGCTGGCGTCTCCTCACAAATCCCTAAAGGGTTTTTGACCCTTTGAAGTTTCGTCTATTTTGCTTACACAGAAGTTTACATGATTAAGTCAGGATTTTACAAGGCTCAACAAGGCGAATTTAGTCACCTCGGAACACTCAACACCAAAAAAAAGTAAAATATCCAGTTGTCCTGCTACTTGTTTAGTTCCAGAAATACTAGCATACTGTCATATTTGGTGTGATTAATTTAATAAAATAGAGAAGTATCCACAAGACTGCTTCAGCAGGGAAGGGTAAAAATTTCCCATCCCCCCATATGATTATTATTAAATTATTTTTTCATACTTTGATATAGCGTTCCTTCAACCCCATTCCCAATGATCTTTAATGCAGTTGTGTTTATCAGAGTGGATAAAACTTCCTGAAGTCCTTTCTAGGCTTTTAACATTTCCAGCCTTCCTTTTCTTCCCCTTATCCAGACAAGTTACATTTTTTTGCTGTCAAGCAACAAGCCGCCCTAATCCGTCCCTCTGAAGTAAACTTTTGCAAACGCTTTACTCATTAAAAGCAGCCTCGAATGATGCAAATCTTCTTTTCCTGGAATGAGGGGGCTGGGAACTGACAGCATAAACGGGAGAGGAGGGGCAGAGCTCCTTCTCAGGGGACTAGTTACCTATTTAAAGAAGTCTTCTGCAGTCAGAGCAGGAGTGCTGTAGCCAGGGACTGTGGTTGTAACTCGTCCACCCTACTTCCATGGCCTTTTGTGGAACACAGATTCTTTCTCTCTCTTTCTCCCTTTCAATTTTCCTCTCTCTCCCTTTCTCACCAGAGGGAAGATCACTCTGCTATGGAATTACTCCTGCAGTTATTATCAATGAAGGAAGGAATTATCTGTTCAATTCATCCTGCCTCTGAAATAACAGTAATAACAGTAATAATAATAATAATAATAATACCTGGCAGGCTGGATCATTGAGTAGCAGGGACAGCAAGGGCAATCAGGCGAGCTGCAGATTTCTCTTCCTCAATTGATTTATAATTGATGAATGGATTTTCTCATGCAGCTGCAGTGTGGTTAAAATCTATTGAAGAGGTAGGTGTTCTGAAAGGTGTTATTTTGTACAGGAGTCTGTTAGAAGTAACTGGGTGCATTTATCAGCAAGAGATCTGAGCAAGCAACACGATTACATTGCTGTTAGTGGCTGGGATTCAACTTTCCATAGCACCTCCAGCACCTGCAGTCTTGTAGGTGACTCAAATGGAGATGGTTCCTGCCGGCCACATGCTGCATCTGGGCATTGATCTGGCACAGAGTTACTCAATGATTTTGGCCAGGAATGCTTTGCCCTCCTCCTGACAATCCATTCACCAGTGCTGTGCTGGTGGAAATTGTTCAGGCCTGGTTTTGTGAGGGAAGGGAGAACAATGTCTTGCAGCATTTCTCTCACACATTTTAAGGAAGTGGAAAGGATTTTCATACCTATTAGTATCAGCTGTTTTCCTGCTTCAGGTATGACATTTACCCCTGCCTGTAGGGATGTACCTGGTAGTGCATTTGCAATGTCTTAAAGAAACAGAACTTTAATATAGGTATCAAGAGATATGCAAAGCTGTTATCAAGCCTCTGGATTGTGGGTGCTTACCACAGATCTGGATGAACTTCAGGACTTGGTCCCTGAATGGGGCGTTTTCCACATGTTCTGGATTTACATTGTAAACCATGTGGGCTTCAAGGTAGTTTTTTGTTGCTCTTTGGGAATACAAACCCCAAAAAACTATTGCCATAAAGGACAGGCCTCCAGACATCAAGACCTTCCTTTACTGCTTGTAAAAGGGCTTAAGGCTATGTTCAAGAAGGAGACAAGGTGTAAATGGGATAGAAAGGTCTTACTTGGCTTCTTATCTTTGAGAACATTAGGCTTTAGGATTGTAGTATTTTTTGACCTTAAACTCACCCAAGAAATCAGGTGCTGTTTTCCCCTCATGTCTAGAAAGGCTGACCCCAGCACTGTGACCTCATGTCCTTTAAGGGCTCAGCAGTTATCCCCTCCAAGCAAGCCTCAAACCCTAGCCCCTTGCTGGAGGTGGTCGCCCTTGCCTTTTCCAGCTTGGGATGGGGTTGCTCTTGTTGGTGGGAGCACAGCACAAACCCAACACAAAACCTCTAAAGTAGGAACAGAAAATGTGACTTAAACTCCCGGCCGTGCAGCCGTGTCTCTGCGCTCCCTCTCCCTCTAGGGAGCTGTGCCTCTTTCTGCGAGCCCCCTCCCGCCCCTTCCCCTTTCTTTACCTCTCTGTCAGGGAGAAGGCACAGAGATTTCACTGGAGAGGCGGGCTCCAGCATATGGACATTATCTTCCCTGAGCTGGGAGCTGTGTGTGCCTGTGAGGGGAGTACATTTAAGCCACGTTTTGCAGCTCTTTGCCTTTTGTATGGGATGTCTGCACACAGGCGAGGTGGCTTCGTGTTCAGGGAGAGGGCTGCTCCTGGGCAGCTGCTGAAATGCAGGTGAGGCCCAGTCCCACTGATGGGGTTTTAAGAGGGAGTGCGAGGGGAAAGCTGAGGGATTTAATGCCTGTCTTTCTCTTCCTGCTTGCTTTTCTGCTGCATGAGAGGAATCTTCTTCTCAGCACATGTTTCTCCTGGGAAAAAACAACCCACTTCAAACCCAAAACCTCCTGTGCCGTGCTCAGATCTGTTTCTTTCTGCAGATGATGAGACATTTATTTTTTTCTGGGGATGGGTTCATTTGTCTTCTGATTTTTAAACTTCTTTCACACTAGATTTTACACTCTAAGCTTGGAAGAGAGGTGTTAATTTATAAAATCATGAAATGTGGAATACTCATTACTCAGTTCCGCATTCTGGGGCTTAGAAGTGAAAAACTCTCCCAAAAAATGAACATGAGATTTCCCTTAAAACACTGAAATCTCACTTGACTTTGAAATATTATTATTGTCAGCAAAGCAACTGCATCATTGCATTTCTATTTCTTTATGTTTAGTTGGTATTAATGCCTGTAAGCTAAATCTTCCCTCATCATTAGCCCACACTTTTTAAAAAAAGTCTTATTACAACTGCAAAATGTGCTTATAGAAGAATAAAAATCTAACTTATTTGAATTGTTTTCATAGTAAATAATGTGAATTGCAGAATATTATTGATGAACATGTAAAAACACGTGATTTATCTTTCATATTTGAATATGGAAAGTTTGCCATATCAAACAAATTGTTTCAATTGTTTTTTACAACAGTTACAAAGGATATATAGTGGAATTCTCCAAAACAGTATTGTGCAAAGCTCCTTCTGAGTTACAAACACACAGAATTCTACTTCAGCTAACTTCAAGTGAGTTAAATACTCAAGAAGTAGCATTAAAAGGAAATTTTAGTTATCTATAATAGCAAGAATGAAATTATAGCCCTGCAATTGACATAACAGGGAAAAAAAAGTTTACAGGAACTAATAAACAGAAGAAAATAATCAGTTAAAACCACCTTTTTGGGGATGTTTTAGACGACTAGAAACAATAAAAATGTCCAGGGAAATATGGTCCATAATATCCTTGAAAAATCCATGCAGCTGAGTCCAATTTCTATTATTGTATCCAGTCCTAAAAATCCTGGTAAAGTTGAACAATTCATCCTTAAGTTATTTTAACGTAGCATGTTTATAATATTATTTTTATTAGTGGATTAGGATTAGGTTTGTGATTCTGAAGATGGAAAATCCCAGTGTAAATCCATAGTAAGCTTGTTTTCAACGTTATGAAACGATTGGACAACAGATAAATCTATATTTTGTTTCTCACTTTTTTTTCCCCTTTTTTCTTTCTTTTATTCTGATCCCTTCCATAATGCCTAGGAATACTAAATATGAAGGCATTATGTGCTTGTGTGACTGGTTGGATAATAGAGCTTCAGTCTTCCATTATCTCAGCGTTATTGTAATAATATAATAAAAGTATATATTGGATAGTCTGTAAAAAAATCAGATGTATGAAGCAACCTCTTTTAAAATATGTGAAATCACTCATTACTCAATATGGTAAACAGTTTCTAAAATGGTTTAATTGTGAATTAGATATTTTTGCATTTAAGGATAATAGAAGAGTATGCCGGTTCTAAAATTCAAAATCTAAAATGCATAATTGAATGCAAGCCTAAAAATTAAACAGAAAATACCATCTTTCTGGTGCAAAATTCCTACCATGGATATCCACCTTTGTACAGAATGAAGACAAGTGCAGGGAAATAAATCCTGTGTGGTCAAAAAAATAATTACTTTATTGTAAAACATATGCACAAGAGGATAAAAGTAAGATCCCATAGCCATTATTTATGTGGTATCCACACTACCAACTGCTTGAATTGAAAGAATAAATAAATATTTTTTTTTTAGTTGTCTATTTTTTGGTATACATAGGATTCCCTGAGCTGCATCATGCAGTGGCCAAACTCCAGCTACCTCTGGAACCCAAGACTGTCATGATCATGCCTTCCATGTGACAATGAAGGCTATTATCCTGATCTGGATCTGGGAGTGTTCCGGGTTTTTCTGGAAGAAATCTGCTGTGGTGCACTCTTCCATCTCCATCTCTTATTGCTATAGCTTCTTTCTCAGTCTGTGGTTCCAGACACAGCTGGTTAATACATCACAGATCAGGTCAGGCAATTGCATTTGATGTGTGGGGGGTCATATGTAAGACCCATATGTAAGAGAGAAGGATATCAGTGGGGGGAGAAAGAAAGAAAGAGAGAGAGAGAAAGAAAAGAATCGCTCCTTGCAAATGTGTGAGGCACAAGCACTGTTAAAGGGCAGTATGTTGGGAATCAAATGGTATGAAATATGTCAGATCTGATATTTCCTTACGTACGCTATTTCTGTACGTATGCTTTTCTAAAAAGAGATAAAAATAAGTTGTGTTGTAATAAACTCTTATCACCTATCATCCCCAGAAAGAATCTGGTATTTTGTGTGTACACATCATCAGCTGAACTGAATGACTGATACATTAGCTAGTGTCAGACATGAAGATCTGGGACTGTGCTGACTGTTGGGAGCTAATCCTGACTACTTTTTTTTTCACCTCATCTGTCAAAGCTATCAGATATTTCTGGAACAGTCTCTACCTGTGGTAGAGATAGACTTCTTGTTCCTTGTTAGACAGTCTAGTCATTGCAGCAATTATTTCATGTGGGAAGTAAAGGAGGGCAATTTTTGTGGTCTTCCTTTACTTTCCCTCTGAGTGTTCTCTAGTACTGAGAACTCTCAAGAGTAAAGTGGTTTGTTTATAGGGAGGAGAATTCAGGAGGAAACCGCAGTTTTACCAAAATCAGAGTTTTATAATGTTCAGACAGGATTTGTCTATTTGCTGAACTAGAACTATCAACTTGTAACATAACATTGGCAATGCCCAAGTTAAAGGAAAACAACAAATTTTTCAAATATTTTTTACACTGAAAATGTTACATCACATTATTGTAGTTCTGCATGGTTACACGTTAAACATATTAATCTCTTCAAATGTACATTATCTTCATGCTAATAATGCATGAATCAATACAGAAGGATCTACAAGTTGACTTTAAGGGAATACAGTTGCCTTTATCTAAGAATGCAAACACATTTAGAGGTTTAATAGACAAATCATAATGAGATTAGGTTTTCAATCAATTAAAGATTTATGGTTGCAACTTTTGTTGTACTCTGTAAGGTTCTCCTACATGAATCCTGTGTAAGGAAACAAAAAAAATAAAGATAAAAAAATTTAAGATATTCTTTATTCAATTATTCAGGCTTTATTGCAATGTGCAAAAAGAATGGGATAGACTTTATAATAATTTGGGGAAAAGTTCTTCTAAATGAGGTGGGTTTTTTCTTTGTTCTTAAACTGCCAATAAGTCAGGATTTGCAGTGATAAGTAACTATCTGCAGCAGGATTTCAACAAGTCCGTTCAATATATGACCTTGAAGAGGAACTTGGAGCACAATAAGATGTTCAAGTAATTTCCATCTCTGAACTTTTAAACGCATTTCCATTTTTACATGAGTATAAATCATACCTTGGTTGAAAATAAGCACTCATGTTACTCAAAAGAGACTGGTGAATTTGTTCAGATATTTTGTCCTGATGAGTTTTATGTGATTTTGACAAGAGAAACAGATCACAGATTTGACATGATTACATGCAAATGCAGGTAAACAGAAAAAACTTTGAAATGCATACAAAATAACAATGCTAGCAGGTTGTTAAAAATAGATAATGTTCAATAAACACTTATATGTATATATATGCTACAGATGGAGCTATAAGATCCCTATTTAAAGATGGATAACATTTTCTTATACAAGATTCTGGTTTTGTTCTTATTCTTCTAGTCCTTCAGACACGAATTTTTTATGACTGATGTCAGCCTCGCAATGCATGTCTTGCTTTTATATAACAAGAAAACTTCAACAAAACAGTTTAACTGTTTCCAGGAATGATAGGGAGAAATTGTTTGGTTTGCTAATGTTAAAAATCTGCGTGACCTTACTGAATAAATTGCTTTACAGTAAATGATCTAAATTTAAGGAGGAGATATCTTGAAGCCAAAAGGAGGTGCATTTTTTTCTTTCCCTGTAAAAATATACACCTATTTGGCAGAGTTATCACTGATATAATAGCTAAAAGTTTAATTATTTGTAGATTTTATCTGTAGTGTGTGTGTTCAAGGCTGGCAGTCTCAGAGCAGAGCTAAGCATGTCATTCCTTATAATTGTTTCTTTTATGAGCCTCAGTAACTCTAGAAGTGAGGGCAAGAATACTGTCTCTTTTTCTGCTCTCATTCTTCCTTCAATGCCATCCATATCAATTCAGGGCAGTCTGAAGAAGGTCAGATTAATCAGCCTTGAATCAAAGTCTGAGTGGGGAGCAGAGCTGGGATAGGGCCAGATGTCTGCAGGACTTGGGATCTGAAGGAGGAAGCAAATGGCTCTAGAAGAGGCCATAGACAAGGTCGAGCAGTAGAAATAATAAAAAAAAATAGGAAGAGAGATAGAACAGCTTTCCAGAGGAAAAGATAAAAGTGAAATACTGGGAAATGTCTGTGACCACCAAAACATCTCATCTTTCAGGACCTAGGCTAGGACCTAAGATTTCTATTTTTCAGAGTTCCTCTTCTACTTACTAAATAATTGGGAGGTCACTGGCAGTGTATATCTCTTATTCCCTATATCAGTAGGGCCAAAATCACTGCTGGTTATTCCCTTGTTTCAGGTGAAAAACTTCTGCTGGAATTCAGATTCCAGTGCTGTAGTCCACAATGTGAGAATTGGAAAAATTTCATATGATTAACATTTTTGTCAGACTGAGAAACAAAGAAGTGATTATCTTTTCTCTTCCCTAGGTCTTGCATCATCCCACTTGATTGTCTGAATAGACAGATCTCTCAGAATGAGGCACTGTTTCGAAAACTAGCCTTCACTAGTGGATTTCCTAACTTTTAAATGTCTGGCCTTGTGGCCCCAATGTTTTGTTTAAACTTGATTCTTGAATCAAGCAGCAAGAACAAAATAGCACAAGCGGTTTCTTTGTCACTCATCCATACTATGATTGTTTAAATGTATATACGTGTGTATGTGAATTTACACATATATGTGCTTTGTATATGTATATGTATATACACACATGTGTTCTCTCTCTTCATATATCTTTTTTGTGAGCTGAAGATGGAAAAAAATGTAGCAGGGAATTACATAATCCTATAAGCAGTTGTGTTGGTGAAGTAATTTACCTTATTTGAGTGAGATCCAGCGTGAGAATTTGTGACATTGATGTTTTTCAGATGTGAGAGTTTCTAGGACTGCAACTACTGGCTGTAGTTATTTGGAGACTTTCTGTTTCTTCCAACTGTTATTGCTGCAATACGCTGTAACTAACCGATTGCAGCAAGGCTCCGTGCTAAATTTACACATACAGAGCTCCATATCTGTCCAAGAATGTACAGACATAGCTAGTGTCATTGCAGGCACTGAGCCTGTAAGTTTAAAGTTACTGATTTACATTAATATTTGTAGGATTTGCGCCTTGGTTAATTTGTCGTCTTCCTAAATGGGAAAGGGATATGGACAAGTCCGGGCTAAACTGACAAATCTGTTAGTCCTGCCAAAGCATTCATAGTGTATCTAATGCTTTTCTTGAGTCAGTTGGTCAGTCAGTCGGCAATTTTTTCCACCAAAAATTACTCCTAGAAAGGAAAACAAGCCTAAGAACTTAGCAGAGAGGGTATGTATTAGAGGAGAATTTATTTTTTCTTGCTTCCTTTCTGATATAATGAACTAACAAACATCTAACATTTGATGAGATCCAAGAAGGGAATGTGAAAATAATGAATCATATGAAGTAAAATTTTATGGAACGTGCAGTTCAAGACTATGCTGATCAGTAGTCACGTTGGCAAGAATTCAGATGTCTGTTTTTCATGTATGTATACATATATCCCTGTTTCTCCTGGTGTTTTACACAAATGCTGACATACATGTGCAAAGACACTTCTCTCTAGCATAACGGGGACTGATTCTTGTGCAAATTGCCAGGGTATTTTGACCTCAGATGCTGTGCTTCAGAATGTTTGCTAATTTTTGATTAGTATTTATAACATCAGAAGAATTATATCAAAGAATTTTTTCAATAGTCAACCAACAGGACTAAAAAAAAGTATACCATAAAAATGCCATCAATCTCAATAATTTATGTATCAGATCAGGAGAGCACAGTCTAGAAATGATGCCAATTTTAGGAAGGCAATTGAAATGTGCTTGAACAGGCAGGGGGTCTGTGAATTTACAGTTAAAAATTTCTTACTGTAATATGCTCCTGTCTTGCCAGTAGCCATGTGTTGGACTTCTTCAACACTGCATAATAAGGCTTTGTATGTTTTAAAAAACTGTTGTCTGGGTACAGGAAACATTGAGATAACATGCAAGAAAAATTTAGGGATAGTTTATCTGACCAAATGAGTGCCTTACTTTGCCACAGGGGACAATGACCTCCAGTGCTTATGCCTGCTATGACTGTCTCAGGGACTACGAGATGCAGCATCCAGGGGTGAACCTGGCTACTCCTTGTTGGAGATGTCTTTCTTTTCACTAAAATCTTAGGAAAAAAGCAGTCTTAGGCTGAGCAAAACCCCTGCTCCTAAAAGAAGGTTGGACTCTAAGCGGGCAGTATTGTGTTTAGTAGCATTAATAACAAATGCAAAGGGACACAGAGGTCTAAAACGTGCAGGAATTCACAGCAGAAATTTTGAGGATTTCTTCAAGATGCCTAAGGATGTTCATTTGGTCTAAGGTGAAGGGGGAAATCCAGTTCTGCCTTCCCAAGTCTAAGGAACTTTTGCCTGACAAGGGGACCTGGGACTCAGCTCTGGGAAGGTAAGCATCCAAAATCCTCTCCATCCAGAAAGGTGGGAGAGTTGGGACTGCATCATTTGCAGCAGTGTTCTTGGTTTCACTTTCACCCTCCCAAGTGCATTCCTTTAACAATCCCCTGCCTCAGGCATCCAGATGCCTCAACTGTTTATTTTGCCTTTATCAGTTTTATTAAAAAAATAAATGAAAAAAGATGGAAAATTATCAAATAATAGATAATGTCTCATAAGAATCCACCATAATATTCTGCTTGAATATGTCTAAATTTTAGAGGTTCCTCTTGATAGACATTATTATTGTTTTAAACATCGGGTTTTCAAATATCAGAGCAAATACTATGGATGCTTAGGTTATGCTGTTACAATATCCACTTGTAGACAAAAATGAAAAATAACAGAAGCTGAGCAATGAGTACAAAAATTCAAATACTGTTGGAAAGTTTCTTACACATCATAAGAATATTGGAAACTTCGAGAAATGCAAAAGGGAAAAAATAAGACCAATCTGATACAGTATTTTGTGATTTTCCCCTGAAATTTGTTGACACTATTATTTTTAATTACTTCATTACAGTCTTTGTTACTGATACAACTGAGTTCCTCACTATTTCAGGTTAAGCAGTAAACTCCTACCAAACCCAACACATAACATGCAGTAGGTAAATGTGACCCTTTAGACTTCTGCCTACGGATTAAATTCAAGTGGGTTGTGCCAGGCCACAGACCTTACTAAAAGTTTACTGGAATTGTCAGAAAAATCTCTCATTTAATTGAGATGTGGATGAAATTGTAAGTGGAGGTATTTTTTCATATTTAAAAAGGCCTAATTAAAATAATTTGAGTTGTATTTTCAAACCCTTTCTTGCCTCTGGAATGGGAAGCGGCTAATGTGTGAACCTTCCAGCTGCTCAGGAGGATGATACAGTCAATGAAACTAGCCCTTTTTAGTTGTCAATGACAGATAAAGATGTTTATGTATGCTATAATTTGTTGAGATTGTTTGTTAAATAGCTTTACTAGTGCCTTTAAACAATAATCTGAACACAAATGTGAATATTCAACATATTGAATTCTGAATTTTTTCTGAAATTCCTTTCAGAACCATGTGACTGGATATCAAAGTGACTTGACAAGATTTAGATGTTTTAGTTGAACTCAGTTTACCCTGGGGTTTTTTTCGGTTGTTGCTCATTTGTTTGCTTGTTTGCTTTATTTTTCTTCTCTCTCTTTTTTTTCTTTCCTGCAAAAGAATTTCAAGTCTCGTTTGATCATTTGACAAAACATACTTAGTTCATGGCTTACATTATGAAATGATATAACTGTAGTTAAGAGGGAGGGTGAATTCACACAAAGTGAATATTTCTTGTTAGGTAAATCTGGAATATAGATCAACTGTAAGTACCAAATGATGAAAGTAAATCTGGAATATTTTATGTCTTCTCTAGTAAAACATAAACAGATGCAAAATGTCCAACATAATATTTTGGTCACTTTTTGATGCCATTGTTAAACCTTAATTACCAACATCAGGATGACTTTCCCGTATATTGAGAATTCTATATTGTGCAGCTTCCCAGTTTTGTTCTGAAGAACTTTATTTAACCTACCACCACTCCGGAATAACCCTCTGAGCTTTATATTAAAACAGAACATTTAGAGGGTCTTGACAGCAGAAAAAAATCACTAAGCTTATTTACTTATTTAGGCATTTGTATATACTTGGTTGAAGTGAGACACCAAAATAAATCAGTTAATTTGTGCCTTGGTTCAGAGCCTTTAAGGAGTCCTGTAATACTCTTAATAACACAAAGAATTAGAACTGCCAAATAATTTTTTCCATAATTTAAACTTTTGTGTAAGTTTTCTCCCTAGTTAAATCTCACATAGAGAGATTTTTCAGTACAATCATATTTCAGTAAATCCACACAGGAATATTAGTCGTAGTTCATTTAATCACCAAATCCTAACAACTAAGTATTCACTTCATTAAAGACACTAAAAAATTCTGGCCAGCTGTTTCCTGCCACTTGGCTGAGGAAAAGGTGGAGAAAGACAAGCAATTCAATCCTCAGTAACTCTCAGTTGTGTACAGGATAATTCTGCCACATAATTATACTTTCATAATTTTATTCCTAAACTAGAATCTGAATCCAAGGGAGGTCCTATGACTTACAGGCTTAAATTCTGACATATTTAAATTCATGTTGTAAACACAAAAATTTTCACAGATTTTAGTAATCAACTTAGACAAATGCTTTGTTTTGTCAATTGCGCTTTCTCTTTTTTTTTTATTTTTAATAAGTTTAAATTTAAGTAGTCAGATTGAAGAGGGAGGTATAATTAACATACTACTTCTATATACAAATGATAGATTAGTTATTTGTTCTGTTCTGGAAAACTGTTTCCTGTTCTGGCACATACATGAAATTCTGGAGCATTAGGAACTCTTCATCAAAGATCAAGATGACTGTATTATGGTGGTTTTAAAGCTGCTAGCAATTTTTATGCACTGAATGTAAAAAGAAATACTGATTACAACCAAAGAGTAACTGAAAAAATTATCCATTTGATTGTATGAACAATCAGGCCTGTTGCCCATGAAAATAAGTGGCAAGGTACCAAATAATAAATCAATATTCTAAGGCCAAAACCTAAACAGACATAGATCGGCGAAGTTATACGGACTTCTGCTAAGCTGCACTTATTTATACAGCTGGGTCTGGCTGTAGGGTGCTGCAAAAATGACAAAGTTATCAATTTGATCATAATTCAAGAGAACTCTCCCTGGAAACAGAATCTAGCATTCTGTACAGCCCAGAGAAGATTAGGTATGTCAGGACAGGATCAAAACCCATCCACTGGCCCAGGAAATGCTGAGCAGGGCTGTGTGAAACCCTGCCTGTCCCTGGGGTGCAAGCAGCCCAGCCCAGGCATTTGTGGCCACTTATACACTGCATATTTGTGTCCTCTCTCCAGTAAAAGGCTGTTGCTGATTTTCTTTGGAAGAATAAGCAGGATAAAGTCTTTTCAATAAAAGAAATCATCTGCTTACAGCCTAACAGCTGCAGAGCCAGCAGATTTTTGCAAATTTCCTTCTCTCCTCTGTGTAGTTCCTCTCCCAGTTCAGTGTCCTCAAGCCCTTGAACCAGGGGAGTGGGATGTACTGAGCTGTAGACTCTATTCCTACTGCATGGGCTAATTAATGGGAAAAAGTGCATTCATTTTGCCTTGCCCTGGGGTTTTAAAATTGAAGCACTATTTCTCATGATGCTGCTGGCAGCTTGATTTTATTAGTGCTTCCTGGGCATACTCTGTGGGCTGTGATCTGAGTCAGGCTGCTCAGCCAGTAGGGACTCATTCAAGGGGAAAGAAAAGCTAAGCTCTTACTACAGAATCCCTGAGGGGAGTCAGGACTAATTTCGGATTCCTACCAGGTTAGTAAGCAAGGTGCCCAGATCCTCATCCTAGCTCGAACTAGAGCAAAGCCAAACCCTGTGAAGTTCACATTGCCTTCAGAGCCAGGCACCAGCCAAGGAAAATTTTTGGGTACTAATTCTGGTCTTATATTTAGCCTAAACTCCACTCTGATGTTGTGTTCATAATGGGCTCACTTCTTTAAGCATTTCACCTCAAGAAGTCTTCAGCATATACTTATAAATTAGGCATAAAGCTTAAATATTGCCTTTGAAAAGAACACTAATCTTTGTGAGTCTAACCAGCTAGAGCTTTAGGTAAGGATCTTTGAAGGCAGTGCACTGATTTCCTCCTGATACACTTCAAAAGTTTTGTAGTCTCATCTGCTCTTTACCTTTCTGTTTATAATTCCTGGGGTTTCTTTGCTCTTGGCTATATGGGTTTTGGGAAATGTGTTCTATTTTTCAAATAATATTAATATTTATTGTGTTCTTCCATGTTATATGGTGGAGACAGAAATTGTAACCCAACGCTTTTGTGGGAATTTGTAAATGAGATTAGCAAAGAGGAAAAGTAGGCAGGTGGCACTAATAGTAGTCTGAAACTACTCCATAGACTTTTGTTTTTCTGTTGTAGTTACTGGGCTCATACCTACCTACTTGCAGCAAAGATGAGTATCACAGGGAAGTGCAATAGTATTTGCTCAAGGTTTCTCTTTTTTCTTCAAATCTCATTGTAATGCTGTAGTTTTTCCTGTTCTTGTTCATTTAATCAGTAGTTTCATCTCAATGGGATTTCATACCCTGAAGAAGTATGAGGGCTTACAAGGATCGGATGGTATAAGGATACAAAGCTAGGAGACTTGCTTGCTTCATAGATGAGCCAGGAAACTGCAAAACTGTCACCAGCAGTTTGCTAAAGCTTAGATGTTCTCAGAACACTGTCTTACTTTCCCAACAGGACAGATAAAAATCCAGAAATTTCGAATATGTCTTTCCATTTTGGATCTTTCTGTTTCTCTGAAGAGAACTTCCCAAGCAACATGAGTGGTAATGATTAAAAGGAAAATAAAAATTCTGCTGGATCCCTGAAGGAATGGAAGGAGGTTTAGCAGCCTGTAGTCAGGTGCTGGATTTTTTGTACAATGTGAGTGGGACAGTCTCCTTAGCCCGACTCTAACTACAGCCACTGGGCAGATCAAAAAAACTGTCCTGGAATACATAAAAGAGAAAAGAAGCTTTTCTCTTTTGCAGGTACATACTCTGCTGAGCACTCTGTCAGGTCTGTGACAGTCAACAGCAAACAAGGAACTGCAATGCAGAGCACAAATTGTCATTATCAACTGAGACATTCCTTCCAAAAACAGATGGAGAGAGATGCCACTCCTTATTTTACAAAATGCTTATTGAGAAAGTAAGTGGTACCTGTGAAACTTCCAGCAACTCTTTGCAACATTTATGACCTCTGACTAAGCATTGTGTCTTGCCAAGAAGAAGACAGCTTTTGAAGTGCACAGCGGGACTGTGAAAGTCTAGAAAGCTCCATTTCAGAAAGTTCAGATCCCCACAGATTTTTGTTCTACATTTGATATCTGACTGGCAGACATTAAAGTCTGAGATAATCACCCTGAGCTCCTTCTATAGTCAGTAGTGGGACAAACTGTCTCTAGAGCCTTAGCTAAAAGTTGGAGGACTTAAGTGCAGTTTCCTAGATGTGCAGGGAAGTACTGAAGGCACTTATGTTGTTTTACAGAGCTGAGTTCTACTCATGCCCTCAAAAGATGCAATCACAGACCAAATTATGTAACCTATCCAGGCTATTTCTGTCCCGAGCTGCAGAGGTCTCTAAGGTCAGTGTCCCTTCTCATTCGTTCCATGGTTTTTGAGAAGATTTCTGTCTGTAATAATGTTTACAGGGACAACAATAAGAATGTCGTTAAAATTGACAACTAGTTGATATACCCAGGCTGCATATGACCTGAGAGATGTCAGACTTAACAATTAGAAGACTATCAGAATAACAGAGAGAGATCAGAGGCCTTGACAAGGTTAGCAAAATTAAAGAATAGGAATTATACAGATAAAATGTTTGCATTTTCATGATTAATTTATTAGAATAAAGTTTTGCTTTTCTGAGTTCACTTTGTTTTAATATTCCTTTGAATACGGCTTCAATATCAAAGTGAAAGGAAAAAAAATCCACACCAAAATATCTCACCCCAGATAATTTTTATGTGTGAAATTTGAATCACTCACAGTTTGGCCCTACAAGTGAAGGAAGGTGGTCCTGTTCAGCTGATGGGTGAGTTAAACTCAGTGGGTGCAACTAAAGCTTGTAGAGGCCTGTGAAGGATAACTACTTTTTACCATGCTTGTCACCAT
>VWYI01035862.1:0-15978 GCA_013399455.1 Anthoscopus minutus
TTTAGAGTCTTATCTCCACGTGTCAGTATAGGAAAGTATTTTCTATGGCAGAGTAAGGACCGCTTAATGCATTATTTCTGAAAAAAACCAGAAAGAATTAACATTTTTTCATGAGTCAGAAATTTAGACTAGTGGTCTGGCTGCTCCTAGAAAAAGGGATATCTTTGAAGTAAGAATTTTCTACAGATCACTGTTATGTGTTGTAACTGTATGTGCACTTGTGTAGCAGTGAAGCTAAGAGGAAAGCACAACAGGAAGAAGATACCATTTTTTTTCAACAGTATCTGTTGTATGTGACAGAATGCAAATTTTTCAGTCAATTTTTGTCATGTTATCATTTTTGAATAGTTTACCAAACACAATTGAAACATGAGGTTAGAAGTAGAAGATATTAATCATAGAAATTAGAAGGTATTGAATAGTAATAGGCATATAAAATAATGAATATTGCTTAGAGCCACATCCTTAGGTTACGTGAGACTATACCGTATCCTGGCCTGTGAGAAAGGAAGAAACTACATGCCAGAGAGCAAGAAGAGGCCTGATAAGGAGGAAGAATGTATATGAAAACAAGATACAGGGTGTAAAAAATGGAGCTCCTTCTGTTTTGAGAACAGATGGATCCTGACCCCTGGCTTGAACCGTGACCAAGGAATCAAGGCGCATGTGCAAAGCAGCGGGGTCGAAAAGTCAGCCCGAAGAAGACCATTCTTACTTCATCCCTTTAGGACCCCCAAGGTCCAGGACGACCACCAGAGACAGGTGCGCAGGCGCAGAGGACTGATAAGCTGATTAGCATACAGAGCGGAGAGGGGGAGGAAACCAGGAAATGACCCATGGTAAAACTTAATGCATATGTAACATTCCAGGGAATAAAAGAACACGTGTGTAAGCAAGGGACACGCATGTATTTGTGGAAATGTCCCACATGCGTCCGGCCGAATAAACATACCTACTTTAAAACTCACTCTGTCTTTGAGTTTTAGAGTCTTGTCTCCGCGTGTCACAATCACTCAGGGACAGTCATGTCTCAGTTGCCATGCAACTATGTAATTTGCAGGAAAAAGGAACAGATGTTAGTCTTACATAAAAAACATAGTTAATGAAAAACAAGATGTAAATAATTATCATGGCCTTTTTGTGAGACATTATTTAAGTTAAAATGTCAAACAAAACATAACATATATTTCAGTACAATATATGTTACCTAAATATGTTATCCAGGTGAAGAAACAGAAAGGCAAAAAAACCCAAACTTGCGGTTCAGAATGCATACTGCAATATTGGTGCAATATGATGTCATGAAATGTGTTGAAATTTGCTATTGATCTCTAAGAATATGAAATTAATTAGTCAAATCTGATTGATTAATGCCTTGTTATTATGCAGAAATAAATTGACAGACTGCAACATTTTGTAAAATAACATAATACCATGAAACTTTCAGCAGTTGTCATATATTATAGTACCTACCTTCTTCTAGGTGTTGTATTTTGATCTGAACTCCATTGTTTGGGAATCAAACAAGTGAAGATATTTAAAATTTAATTTTAATAGGAATATACTATGCTAGAATGTAATTTTCTAATTTCAGGTCAACAAAATTTTACCACTATCACTCTCTTCAAGTGACTTAACACCTTAACAGACACTATTTGGCAATGCAAAGGTGTGGAAGATTAGTTTCTTTTGCCAGATTAAGAGTCACATGAAGAATGTTAGGTACAACCTTACTGTATTAAAATATGTGTGAACTATAAATATTCCACAGATAGACTCTATTGTGAAGCAGAGACAAAATGAATTCAGCATCCATTTCTTTCTAGTTATTAAACAAAAATCAACCCTCTGATATCACCTTGAAAGCCTACCATTCATCTCACCTAAAATGTGGACAAATATTCTAAAATTTAGTTACTAGTTGTTGAAATGCCTAAGTCCTTACTTAGTTGAGAAGAAATTTAGTGCAGAATTTTTTTCTACTTATCCTGGAAATCAAATGTCTTTTGAGAAATGATGTATTTTTCTCAGCTGTAAAAGGACTTTTGGAAGCTAGTTTCAAATGGATAATGGAACTACAGATAGCTGGGAAAGGTAAAATCTATTTTGAGCTCTGTTATTTTCACAGCTCTAACCATTGTTTATGTAGATATGTATTAGAAAACCTGTGGAATATTTCAAAATTATGTTTGAAGAAAAAAATAAAAGTACAGTTTACATGTTCAGGGAATGGAGTTTGACTCTTTACTTGAGAATTCCTTATATTGAAATAGAGTGCTCTTTTGACAAAAGTACAAGGAAACATGAGGATGTGATTGTGTATAATCTAAAACATATTTCCTTAGGGTATGGCTATTGTTAAAAGATATTTTCCTAAAGCACTTTTTTTTTTTACTTGCAATTCTTTCTGTGAGGTCAGTTTGAAGCTTTTTGTTCTGTGTGCTTCATTGGTTGCACCTTTGGTAGACCCAAGTATCAGTAGGGAGATATGTATGTGCTCTTAAATGTTTATCAGACATGAATGTTAAATATGACTGCAAAAATTGGTCTTTCTTTGGACCCTTGGTAACTAGTCTTTCTTGCTGAAATAATATATCTAAGATTTTTCTTCCACAATTTAGATAAATAAATAAGTGATCCTTACCAAGGTTTAACAAAATTAACTTCACAGTGCATCCTTCAAATGCCATAGAATCACAGAATATGCTGAGCTGGAAGAAACTCACAAGAATCATCAAATCCAATCCCTGGCCCTCCCCAGGATCATCCCCAAAAGCCACACCGTGTGCCCAAGAGCATTGCCCAAACACTTCTTGAACTCTGACAGGCTGGTGTCACTTCCCACTCACCTGGGAAGCCCATTCCAATTCCTAATCAGCCTCTAGGTGAAGAACTTTTTTCCAATACCTAACTTAAACCTCCCTGACACAACTGCAGGCCGTTCCCTAGGGTCCTGTCACTGCTCACCACAGGGAAGAGATTGGTGTTTGTATCTCCTCTTCCCATCATGAGGAAGTTGTAACAGCAATGAGGTCTCCCCCTCAGTCTCCTCTTCTCCAGGTGGAACAGACCAAGTGACCTCTTACAACTTCCCATCAAGGCCCTTCACGATCTTCTATATAGGGAGTTTTTGTTTATTCAGAAAGATTTTGATTTTAAGGCATTCTTTTCTGTAAGGAAATGACATGGTATTTTTGTACAGCAACATTTATATTAGTAATTATGCTTAGAGTAATTATGCTTAGTAATTATGCTCTACCAAAGAATAAAATGTCAGTGTTTGCATTTAAACAGTTAATAATTTGAAAAGCATAAATCTCACAGTTGTCCAGTGCTTTAGAGTCAGGTTGGTAAATCCTAAAGCTGTGACATTATTTTTAAGGTTGATGCTGTTGCTTTTCATATTCTACATATATGTTTTGCAGCATTCTACATCTTTAATCCTCTATTTTCCTTCCAGAATGAATATCTGAGGTGTGTTAAAAATTAATTCGACTAGGGAGTTTTTAGGTTATAGGGTTTCTGAAAACACTGATTATTATTTTCCCCTACTTCTTCCTGTGTCTTGCACTTTTAGTTTTATATCTCAGGAATGCCATAACTATCTTTGACCTGTAGTGAGTGAAAGACATTTACAGTTTCTCAGCATCCACTGAAGAAGTCATATGGGTATGCTTATTTTATTTAACACAAGTATTTGATTAAGTTAAAATCTAAAATAAAAGTTCCTCTAAAAACATTTGATTCTCATTTCTGGTAAGAAGAAAGGAGTATGTTTAAAGCAAAACTCAGGTTATATTTTAAGTGGTATTTTTTTCTCTCTAACTGTAGTTTAACACTGATATTTTATCATGTTAACAAAGACATGTAAGAAGGTTCCCACAACACAATTACAGATAATAGAAAATAATATGTTTATGCAGCTGATTATAATGTTGCTCCCATGAAGTTGCACAGAGGAAGAAAAAAGACTTGTTATATAACATACCTGATGAACATGACTGTCTCACTGTATGTGTTAGTGAGAAATATCACTGTACTATGTGACTTGGTATGTGTAAAAATTATATTTAGAAACCAAAATAATGCATTATATCAATAAACTCCAAGGGAAAAAGTAAATATTGTCCTCTAATTAGTAACCAGGAAATTTCCCACCATTATTTGACATCCTGGTGAAATTATTAATTGGCTTGGGTTTTATTTTTTTTCACAGAATAGAGTTGAAATTGTAGCATGGCTTTGCATCATGTTTTCATATGTGCCAAATATACTACAGAAAACCTATTTTTATTTTTATCAGGTTTTGTCATAAATGCAGGAAGGGCAGATTTCTAGGAACGTAACACAGTAAATATAGGATAGCTCTGATAGAGGAGTCAACCTGAAATATATTCTAAACCTTGCTTTGTAATCACAAGAGCACCTGGATGCCCCTATGAAAATTTGACAGGTATTCTTGATTCAACAGGGTTCATATTTTCTATTCTGTCTATGTCTTGAAACTAATTTATTATGCTAATTTGTGAAAATACAGGTTTGAGGGAATCAAGGAATAGAAATATTTAATATTTAGGTTAAGAGAAAACATCTGCAGGGTCTTTTACTTTCAGAGTAATGCCATCCTAAATGACTAGATATTTTCCAAATAAATAATCAAAATTAATATATTAGTATTTATGTAGTTTCTGAACAAATAAACATTTGCCAGCAGTGACTGCTATAAACCAGCTGCATTACCCAATTAATTTTTGCAACAATATTAAAATTTTATCATTAAAATCATGTTGCACATATATTAGTGGTAACACAACTTAGTCTATTCAAATATAATATATGAGTAATTTAAATTGAAAAACATTTTAATAATAAATATGTAAAGAAATGCTCACTAATACGGAAGAACTTTTAATGTTCTATTAGACACCATAAAATAATAATATTATTTGGGATAAGGTTATAACCATCACTTTATCAAATAAATCAAATAAATATAGTATCTTATTTTTTTTAACCTTGGGGTTCCAGTTCCTTATTTGTCTTTTATAATAATAAGATATGATATAACAGGTCAGCTATGAACTCTGTTATTAGAGAACTGTCAAATAAAAATCTACAGTAAAGAAATAAGGATTTATTCCTTTATTCTGAGTCTGTGTTACTTTACAGGAGTATAATATGCAACGTTTCCTTTTCACTTAAGAACATACCAGTTAATACATTCTTAACTCAGAGAAAACAAACTTAAACCCTGACAGATATATAATTTTAATTTTCTTAGAAAAAAATGAGGTAATATAGGGCCAAATGCCATAAAGTGTAACACTAATAAAAAATATGGTACTCCAAATTGTTTCATAAACTGTTTTCAAAATGTCATTGATTTGTGCTGAGAACCATTGATAATATGCTGGAAAATATCTTCACCTCATCCTGCATACAAAGCATGTCAACGTTTTACACAGAGCAGCTTATGTAGCTTATGTAGCTTATGCAGAGTTCTACTTTAAAAAAAAATGATGGTACCCTATGGCTCTCTGCTCCAAAAAGCCTTTTTGTCTCCACTTCCCCTGCTGAAAGTTGTTAATGTCAAAACAGATCAAGCACAATGTCACTGAAGAAAATTACCTTAAGGCAAAGGAGGTTACATAGAAGGCAATCTATCATTTAAAAGGACAATTCTCTTATGCTTTTTCAACATTTTTTTATGTTTTGGAATTTTAGAATTTGTGGTTGACGCACTAAAGAAAGAATTAAACAAAATTGTCTGAGACTTACCTAATTTATATTTTTCCATTACAAAGTGGTTGCCCATGAAGAAGGGTGTTATCCATTCTCATAGTTTTCTGCATGACAGAAGTCGAGCTACATTTGTAGACAAGTCAATATGATTACCCACTGAATGTTGGTGCCAGCCCCTAAATCCCACTCAGTCCCATGATAGAACTTCAAGTAAAGATTTCACACAAGTTTTCTGTGGTTCAGTTATACTTGCAAGTGTCAGTAATCCTTAATCATTTATTGTCTTACAAACCATGTAGAAGTTCTGCTTCAATGCCAAGCTTCTCTGTGCCAAAACATAGGAAGAAACAGCAGCTTCCTCACTGATTAAACTTTCAGAGGAAAGGTATAAAAAATAAAGAATTGGTGACCATAAAGTCATATTATTATACACTGAAGTAGTGCAGTATTCCTCATTATTCTGCTGCATGGAGAGCTATTTTTAGTATTTCAGTCCATGGAAAGCAATAGGTATTAGCAATGCTTATAATTAAAGACTAGTAAGGTCTGCTAGACTGACTTTTTTTGAAGTACAGTTTGTAAGAAATGGTTGTCAGGTATGATTTGGCTTCTGATTTGTCCATAATGTACCAGAAGGGAAGCTGATGCTCAGAGTGCATAGTATTAAGGGCATTTTAAAATTTATTCATGCCAGTGGAAAATATCTTTTATTCAAATATATTTTTCAGTTGTGTGCTTTTTAGTTCATCATTTCTGTCTTGGAATGCATTCTTGGTTTAAATATGGAATAGGAAAATCATGTTTCTGATGGGAGAAATGTTTTACTCTTGGTATTTATATTTTTCCTTTCTGCATGACTCCATGTTTGTAAACATAATTTATGAACTTGCATCAATATAGGCTGAATTCTCTGAAATTTACAGTTATCTGAAATTTCATCCTCAGCAGCTGAGTCATGAATCTTTCATACTTTGTATAATTTAGTCATCAGTGTCTCAATTTCAATTGGTTGTTCAATATTCTATGTTATATTAGGCTTATAAATGGAATCTTAGATCACTGTGCATAGAGTATAATACAAGTTCTTACATTTTGATTGCAGCAGCCAGAAATTGCTACATAAATAATTTCAAAACCTGCAAATCAAATAGTATTTTGCCATTCAAACTGTAAACAAAACTCTATCACCATAAAAACCCATAGTCTTTTAGTTACACTGGTATAAACTGGACTATGTAGACTTTAGAGACAGCAGCATCAGCTTATAAATTTAGCACATCTTAGTTTTTAGAGGAAAGAAAAAAAGGATATTTATTAGGACAAAACAATATTCAGAACCGGAAGGTTTTGGGGTAGGATAGAAAGGGTCCCATATTTAGAACCTGACTTCTCTTTTGGACAAGGGCCCATAATGAATTGTAGCATGCCAGGCCTGGGTGTTACCTCGAGACTCTAGGCAAGAGGTCCTCCAAAAGGTGAAGAATAAAAGAGGGATGGGCACTGCAGGGTTCTGTGGCTGTAGGATCAAGCCCAGGGAGGTCTGGTGGCTGGCATGAGACACAATGAGATGGGTCTCTGCTTGTTTAAGCTCAAAAATTCATTTACTGGGGTGTCACCAATACAGGAGCAAACTCAGCTTTATCCAGAGGCAAAGAATGCCAAACAGGGGCAGGGTGGTGAGTTTTATAGAGGAAGGGTGAAATTTTGTTTTTCCCAGGCTTAGAGGATACCTTCCCCAAGGCAGAGAGGTGCATTTAACAATGCTTATCTAGTGTCAGTTTACCCCGACATGCGGGGTGGCCTACCCTGGCCAACTCCATGAGTTCTTTTATTTATTTTTCTTTGGCTTTATGAATGAAGCAGAGGAATTTCCTTTTCGGTCTTCAGAGATTGTTTATTGTTTCTTATCATAAGTTTTGAGCCAAAGATAGTACAGGCTTTGCTCTCTTACAAACATGAACCGATTCTGCCCACAAGGAGACAAAATGTCCTCTTATATACAAAACAATTATTTAACACTACATATTCTAAGTGTATATTGTTATTACTTTACTACCAATAAGTGGTTATCAATCTATTCACATAATGTGGCACAATGGCAAACTGTATCCAATAAGATTGTGCTCTTAACACTACAGAAAACAGAGTAAGTGAAGGAGAAGAAGTGAAACAATCCTCCATTTTGAACCCTCACTTACACCCATAGTATATAAAACCTAAAGTATACATCTTCCACTAAATGATAACAACTTAACTGCACTAATATCGAATTCACACACTCGTTGTTTCTAACCCATCTGAAAGCTTTGGAAGCTTTTTCCATGGACAGAGGTTGAAAGGAATGCTTTCCTGAGGGTCAGGAGTCCTCAGGACAGGCAGAGAAAGATTCTTTGTATCCTGGGTTCCCACAATCTAGAACCTAGATTGTATATAATACATAGTATATAAAACCTAAAGTATACATCTTCCACTAAATGATAACAACTTAACTACACTAATATCGAATTCACACACTCGTTGTTTCTAACCCATCTGAAAGCTTTGGAAGCTTTTTCCATGGACAGAGGTTGAAAGGAATGCTTTCCTGAGGGTCAGGAGTCCTCAGGACAGGCAGAGAAAGATTCTTTGTATCCTGGGTTCCCACAATCTAGAACCTAGATTGTATATAATACATAGTATATAAAACCTAAAGTATACATCTTCCACTAAATGATAACAACTTAACTACACTAATATCGAATTCACACACTCGTTGTTTCTAACCCATCTGAAAGCTTTGGAAGCTTTTTCCATGGACAGAGGTTGAAAGGAATGCTTTCCTGAGGGTCAGGAGTCCTCAGGACAGGCAGAGAAAGATTCTTTGTATCCTGGGTTCCCACAATCTAGAACCAAATCTTTGCCTCTCTGGGTGGGGGCATCCCGCAACTGTCCTATTTTTATTAATTTTTGAGTAGGAGCTTAGAATGTTTCTAAAACTTGCCTAATATAAAACTTAACCCCCCTACAAAGGGGCACGATTCAGTGACCCAAAACAAAAAAAATTTAATGACAAAACCAACAAACATAGAAGTCGAACAATGTATGGGGTGCACCAAAAAGGCCAGGGTCCAGGGTAGGGAAGTCACCTTTATAAAGTTGGTTGAGGGTGGAGTTTGAGGGAAAGGGACCAATAAAAAGCAAGGATTACGAATATATAAAAAAATGCACCAAATTCTAACCAATAATAACAGAGAAACTATAGCATTTTCTAGCACTATTTACATATAACTTCAGGGAGCATTGTGGGTGAGCTTTAGCTCATCCTAACTACAGGCGAGCTTTCTTCTCAGAGCCTAGAGCAAAGTCCCCTCCCCTGACAAACTCCAACATTGACTGGTCTCTATTATCTTCTTGTCCTGCTTATCCTTGTGCATTGTTTCCAAGGAAAGTTGATGTATTACTTTCTCAAGTAATAAGATCGGGACAACTACCAAGAGTTGCTCAGATTCTTCTTGATTTTCTTGAATGTAGACATAATTCATACTTCTCAGCCCTAAGGGAATTCTGCTTTTAAGCAAGACCTCACAATGATATAATCCAGTACTTCTAACCATCCTGGGCACCTTCTAACCATCTAGCTAATTACATGGGCTTGTAGAACTCCAGTTAGCTTAAGTGGTCTTTATTTAATTTTTCTGCTATGGGTTGTTTTCCCCTATGCCACACTGCCTTGAGGCTGAGATCTCGGAGGATTGAAGGCAGATTTATCACCAAAGACAGAGACAAAGAAGCTAGCAAGAACCTTTTCTATTTAAGTGTCTATTGTCAAATAAAGTTCTCTAGGGATAGGAACATACTATTTTAGTCTGTCTTTGGCAAAGTGACAACAGAGGCCCTCTCTGTCCTTTTCTTCCACTGCCAAATTCAACTGCAGTTTGCCTTTTGTTATTCTTTCTCTTCATGCCTGGGTGATGTTTCTGTACTCTTGTTCGAGCCTGGATCATTAAAATCATGTTAATTTGGGCACAGCTATGCTAAGAATTTATCATTTGTAAAAGACACTGATATATTTTATAATTATCTCAATAAAACTTATATTGCAAAATGTTACAAACTGATGATATTATTATTGATTATTGTTGATGACTCAAAGCCCAGAATCTCTTAAAGGAGTCATCTAATCATGTAGATTTTGCATGTATCATGATATTTGTGTTTTGTTAATGAAAGACAGATGTGGGAAATTATTATAAACATTATGCTCACATATGTTTCCCTTTACTTCATTATGTCACAAAGATTTCACAGTTTTAAGTGGATTTAAGCAACAGGCATAACTGACAAAGCAAATGAACTGAATAGTCAGGATGCACCTAAGACTTAGAAAATGTCTGTAAGTAAGGTTCAAATGTATGACCTGAGACTGTATATGTTTAAAACAATAGTATTTGGCTTGTTTAAGCAAATCTAATATAGAGCAGTGATTGTGCTCATGTTTCTGTCAGTGAGACTGATTCTGCATTCATAAGTGGCATTTAATACCCTACTTTGTATGTAGCCCTTTGTGAAATTAAATCTGTATAATTATTTAGTTTAAGTAAAGGTAACAGATTTGAGCCCAGTGGGATTGTCTCAAGAGACAGCCTATAATTTGTTGACTTATTGATACTTACTGCTTGCTGGCTTCCATCAGGTTCTCAGTTTAACAAAAACTTTGTTTGTGAAGTTTTTAAATGTTTCATTCTGCTAAATTTGTGAATGTCAAATTCAAGACATGGATGAATCAAACAATTGAAATGATAGCAAATGATAAAAGATTAACGAAGTATTTCTACTACTGGCAGTTTATGACTAGTAAATATACCTATTTTCCTCAGCATGAGCTTGTGTTTATGACTTTACACTCTGTACAGACCCAAGATTTGTACAGATCCTTTTTTTTGCTGATATCCATGTTTCCGGTTGTGCTGTGTCTGGCTGTGGTAATTTCCTTCACAGTAGATAGAACAGGGCCATGTTTTGTATTTGTGTTGGCAACAGTGTTGATAACACATTATTGCTGAGCAGAGCTTATGGAGTCAAGGCTTTTCTACTCCTCATACTGCCCTGACAGTGAGAAGGCTGAAGGTCCATCATCTGTTGGGAGGGAAAACAGCTGACCCTAAATGACCAAAGGGACTTTCAATACCATAGTATGTCAAGTTCATCACAAAAATCTGAGGGAGGAAGAAGAAAGAGAGGGACACTTTGAGTGATACCATTTGTTTTCCCATGTCGCTGTTAGGTGTGATGGATCCCTGCTTTCTTGGGGATGACTGAACATGGGAAGGGGTGAATTATTTCTTTTGCTTTGCTTGTGTACATGGCTTTTGCTTTGCGTATTAAATGATCTGTACCTCAACCCATCAGTTTTCTTACTTTTTTGATTCTTTGACACTCCATCAGGGAAAAGTGAGTGATTGGCTGTGAGGAAACCACCTGGGGTTAAATTGCAATACTGGTACTGCTCTCCTCTTGTTATAATAAACTTTGAAACTGTCAGATAGAACACATAATATTGGATATTCGTGAAGATACCTTAAAACCATGTATTGCAAGACTGAGACTCATTTCATCTCCATTCTTTTAAAAGACTCAAGATAATTTAATGAATGATCAGAGAAGACACATTGTTTCACAGGAATACTTTAAAATTAGGCTGAAGAAATTCACACATTTTATGTCAAAAGCATAGCAACAGCCATCTTCTTTCACGGATGACCATCGTATCTGCCCCTGGGTCTATCATGCCCATCATTCCTAGGGCTTCACTGCCCCGTTTCAAATGGCATGAAATGATGGGCTTGTTTTCACCCACTACCTGACTCAGTAGATTTGAGGTGCAACATCATCTACTGGGATTCCTGATGGAATGGGGATGGCCTGGGCGATGACTTGCCCCTTGGCAAGGTAAAATGGTGGGTGAATGCATCGTGCCAGGAGAATGAGTCCGTCTAAGTCAGCCAAGAGGGTGACTGGAGCGATCCCAATCTCCAGGGGTGTGTGTTTTGTGTCCCCAATGACAACTTACAGTTCAGATCCGGAATCAATTTTTCACTCAGTGAGTCCACGACAACAACAGTCCAGTGGCAGGACCTGAAAAAATTATTTTTGATGTTAATTAATCTGAACAGTGATTGAGGTTGCCATACTTTGCTGCACCTAGTTTTATTTTGGTGGCTGTCCTGGTTTAGGACAAATTTTGGGAGGAAACCTCCAAATGAGGTTCCTCCAGGAAAAAACAGATTCAAGCTGCCCCTCCCCCAAAGTGGTTCGGGTAAAAGATTTCCTTGAAGGAAAGTGGAAAAAACTGTTTATTTAACAAGCAAAATATCCACAAGCATACAAATGGAATAATATTAAACAATGAAACCTCTCGCTGTTCAAAGAGATGACAAATCCAGGAAAGTCCTTGCCATGAGGTGCAGCTCGGCTCGCTCAGTCTCTTATCAATCTCTCTGGCGCTGGAGAGTGCTGAGGCCCAGGCCCCAGTGGGGCACAGGCGTGAGCTCCTGGGGTGTTGTGGGTTTTCAGTCCAGAGCAGGTTTGAACACATACAAGGAAAAAAAAAGAGAAAAAACACAGTCCAGGGAACTTCCCCGCTCCAGCTAGCTAAAACCTAACTAAAAGCAAAGGAGAGCTCTGTCCTGCTGTCTGTCCATGCTGCAGACAACACAGTCCGGAGAGAGCTGTGGGGGAGCGTATGCTGCTTCTGCAAACAGTGTGCTTCTTCTTTCCCCACTTTGTTCTCAGAAACAGGTGTAGAACTTAATATGTAACATAAACAGAACATACGATTGGGGATAGAAGCATCATAAAGTCACCCCAGGACAGTGGCAGAAGTAAGTCTGATGAAAAGTGCCACATTTGGTGTTGGTATTGTCATGTCTGGTCCCCCTTCCTCCTGCAACTCCTACTCCACTTGTATCTTGGCATGGAGCAGGTTTGCGCTGTCCTACTAGGTTTTTGGTTTTGAGGTCCTCCTCTCTTTTCCCTATCCCCCTGTCCTGGCCTGTTGGGATATGGCACAGGGCAGAATTTTGCAAAGTGCCCTAGTTGTCTGCAGTGGTGACAGATGGGCAGTTCCTCTCAGAGTTTCAGGTGGTGACAGTGTCAACATCGCTGCGGACACAGTCCTCCCTGATGTTTTCTTGATGTCCCTGGTCTTTGGCGCTTGGGTGGTGACAATGTCTGTGCACATCTCTATCAGGGTGGTCAGGATAGGTGGTGGGTCTCTGGGCAGCACCCTGATCAGTGCCTGGCAGGCCGCGTTGGCATTGGCTCAGGCCATCTCCAATACTAGGTCTGAGTGCAAGGTGGTGTTCTGTACCTGCCTTTCAATCTGCACCTTTAGTCTATTTATAAAATCTACAAATCTTTCATCAGAGGACTGCTTAATTTGGACATATAGGATAGAGGGTTCAGGGAATTGAACTGTAAGGAGAGTTTTCTCTGCAGCTCTTTTTATTTCTTTCAGGACGGGCCGTTGGTAGTACTCGGACCTGGTCCTTCGCCTGGCTCCACTCCCATTTGCCACTCAAATGGTCCATTGTAATTATATTACCAACTGCATCAAGGGTGCGGGAGGTGCTCTATAATAACTCAGCCCAGAGGGCCCGCAACAACTTCTTCCATGCCCCTTACCAAAGCAAATAATCCCTTGGGGATAGGAGGCATGAAAACAAATCTTTTAGGTCGTATGGGACCAACTGGTTGGAGGAGATGGTTGCTTTTAAAAGTACTTTGAAAAATTCACTCCCCCTTCCAAATTCTTTCAAATTTTTCAGAATTCCCTTTTAATTTGGAAAGAGAATGGCTCCCATTCTGGGTGTAATTCTCTATGACCATTAAAAACAACAGGAGCAGCTAGTGGAGCAGGCCTCTGTCACAGGTTCTGGCTCTCCCACTCATCACTTTTGGTGCCTGGAGCATGGGAACCAGAAGGAGGAGCATGGGAACTTTTGGCCCAGGGGGTGTAGGAACCAGAAGCCAGGAGGAGGTGGGTGGGGCTGCAGAAAGGGTAGGAGGGGTCAGGGGCAGGGTGATATGTGTGGGTGGGACCTCTGGGAGGTGGAGCTGAGGTGGAGAAGGAGGGGTCCAGGGGAACAGGAGGGCGAGGGTACATAGGCAGGAAGGGGTTAAGTGGGGGAGGAGGGAGGAAGGGGTTGTGGGAAGGAGAAGCACAAGTCGGGGGGTTGACCGTGCAGTCCCCACCATTTTGTGAACCCTGGGTGTCATTTTGACTAATGAATGGGGATGGAGGGGCACTGGGGGCAGGGCAAGCCATGTGGTCCCCTCCATTTTGAGCTCTCTGGGGGCTATTAGGAGGGAAAGGAGTAGGGGGATGGGTNGAAAAGTCAGCCCAAAGAAGACCATTCTTACTTCATCCCTTTTATGACCCCCAAAGCCTGGGACAACCACCAGAGACAGCTGCACAGGCGCAGAGGACTGATAAGCTGATTAGCATACAGAGCGGAGAGGGAGGGGAGCCAGGAAATGACCCATGGTGAAACTTAATGCATATGTAACATTCCAGGAGATAAAAGAACACGTGTGTAAGCAAGGGACACGCATGTATTTGTGGAAATGTCCCACATGCGTCCAGCCGAATAAACATACCTACTTTAAAACTCACTCTGTCTTTGAGTTTTAGAGTCTGTCTCCGCGTGTCAGGGTGAGAGGGTTGGGGTGAGGGGACAGGGGTAACTGGGGTAGAACTTGGTGGGCATTTTTCCATTCCCCTTTTTCAGTCAGTGCCAGCCCAATTAAAACAAATAAATGAATTAATTTTGCTGCAGAGCTGTCTCCAGCACTCATTAAATTAGTTAATTTTATTCCCACTCTGTTCCAGAATAGAACCGAGGACACATCGACAAGGGACACCTCAGGGAATTGGAGAAAGACCCACCGAATTAACTTTCTTAACATTCCCTTAGAAAAACATTTCCCCCCCATGCTCCAGGATTCCCAGAACTTGGGTATAAATCCCCCTTTGTGCCACAGACATACTTGCACCCATTCTTACTTATGTTTCAGGTCTGTCACACACACTTCACCAACAGCCACCGCAAAAGTACAATTTAAAAAAAGGATCTGGAAGGTAGACTGGATGGGACTTAACCTTACCCACTCCCATCCACCCACATTCCACTACTCCCCACGCGGGAGGCTCACAGCCTTCCGGACTCTTGTGCTGCCGTCCTGATCTCTGAAGCAGTCCCTTGGTGCTTTCGGGATTCTTGCTTCTGTCCCCAGGAGAGTTACTGACTAAAACGGTGGAATTCTCTCTCCGGGGTAGCTGACATACTCCAAAAGTGGTCCAATCTCACTCTTCCTTGGGGCTGCTGCCCCTGGAGGGATTCCCCATGTTGGGCGCCAACTGGTGTCGTGCTGGTGTAAAAGCAGGCTAGCTCTGAGTCTCCAGCACCACGCCAGGAGGGAGCCAGGTCCATTCTCGACTTTAGAGCTCTTAGCTCTACTGTATGCACGAGTCCGAGATCGAGTGAAGAAGCAGGAGGAGACTTTTTCTGTTTGCAGTCCATGAGTTTATTCCGAAGGGAGGCAAAGTCCGAGAAAAAGCCCAAAACCCTGCTAAACTCCATCTTATAAAGGGTTAACACCCAGGGAGGGAAGGCAGTCGGAGAACCAGTCAGGAAGTATGCTAAGTCTAGCAGGTCGGCTTATAAACTTTCCACAAATGGGGTACAGGCAGGCAGGGACATGGGATAACAGACACAGGGATCTTCTAATGAAATGTCGGGGATTAGGGATTCCGCAGACGGGACGGAGAGAGGGGGGTGGAGAGACGGACGAATGACTCAGAATTTGCGAGAATTGGGGAGACAGGTAAAGGGGAAAGACTTCATTATGGATTGACACCTCAGGGATGGGGTACCCAGAACCTGCTAGAAACCAGGGATGGGGGCGGTGGAGCTGCGGGGGATGTGAAAGGGGCAGTTCTGATTCAGCGCGATGGGAACGGCGGGCCCAGTCCGGCCCCGCTGTTCCCGCCTTGAGAGTAAAAGTGGGGCAGGCAGGGGAAGGAGGGGGAAACAGAAACTTTTAACTTAACAAGCAAATTAAATATCCACCGCAACCAAATTGCAATACTGGTACTGCTCTCCTCTTGTTATAATAAACTTTGAAACTGTCAGATAGAACATATTATATTGGATTGACACGCGGAGACAAGACTCTAAAACTCAAAGACAGAGTGAG
>VWYI01035862.1:16066-33542 GCA_013399455.1 Anthoscopus minutus
AAGATACCTTAAAACCATGTATTTGCAAGACTCGTTGAGACCCGTTTCATCTCCATTCTTTTAAAAGACTCAAGAGAATTTAATGAATGGTGAGAGAGGATACATTCACAGGAATACTTTAAAATTAGGCTGAAGAAATTCACACATTTTATGTCAAAAGCAGAGCAGGATAATGAAAAGTGAAATAAATATTCAAATCTTCTTTGTTCTGCCACCTCTTTCTCAGTCTTACCTCTTCCCTTGCAGTGGCCCAGGGAGACAGGGGATGGATGAGGGTTATGGTCATTGTTCCTGCTCTGGCTCACGCAGAAGGGTCTATCCTCTGCTTCAATGTAGGGTCCGTCCTACAGGAGATAGTTCTCCATGAACCTCTCCAGTGTGAGTCCATCCCATGGGCAACAGTTCTCCATGAATTGCTATAAAATATGGATCACTCTTTCATAGGGTACAGTGCTTCAAGGACAGCCTGCTACAGCATGAGTCCCTAGTGGGTCGCAAGTCCTACCAGGAAACCTGGTCCAGCCTGGGCTCTTCTCTTATTGGGTCTACAGGTCCTGCCAGGAGCCTCCTCCTACCTGGGCCTCTCATAGAGCCACAGTCTCCTCTCAGGCATGCACCTTGTCCAGTGTGGGTTTCCTCCATGGGCTGCAGGTGTAACTTTGCATCTCCACAGTTGTTCATGAGCTACAGGAGGACAGTCTGCTATCAAAACCTAGACATGTAAATCCAATATATCATCTTTCCATGGATTATGTAAAATATAATGTAAACAGGATAAAACAGTATTTCTTTGGCCCTGATGGAAAAGGTTTGATTTCTTCTCTGGAGTCATCTTTCTAGTAGTCTTTACAGAGCAGCTTTATTGTTTCAGTTTTTTACCCTTATATGGAATAAAAATTTTAAAGTGTAATTTATAATAGTGTCCTGTATTTCTGTTTCTAAAAGTAAATTTTCATACAAAATTAGAACAGGCAGAAGATAAGCACTAATTTTTTTCTGTATTATCTCTAAGGAAAAAAAAACCTGTTTATAAAACGGATTACATTAAAATATTTCTATTTTCCAATTGCTAAAACATTTTATTTGCTTTTTACTCCTAATTCTTTCCCCACTGTAGAGGGGAAGAGAGGGTTATGAAGACAATATTGCATCCAGGTTAACTTTAATTCTCTTGTACTGCTTGTTTGCTTTAAGAAATTCCAGTCAAGGTGCCATATATCCCTTTATGTGCTAGAAATCCCTGTTTGAACAAAATTTCTGAGGCACATCATAGGAATCCCTCTGGGGAAAGTGAGTCATCAGGACCTGAACAGAACTGTAAAAGGAAGTAAGTATTAATTAGTGTTCTTAATGAACATTATGACCTGAAATAAAATTTTAATTTTGTGTAAGTTAAAATACAGAAATCCTACTAAATATTTGCTCAGTAGAGACAGGCTTAGTAAAAGCAATATTTTCCACACAAATCTTGTGGGAAACCTGTTAACTTATTCTAATTATCACAGGTTGTCTTACTCAGACATTGTTCTGAAACAATGTATTTTGAAATAATACAAATAAAAGCCCTCTGATTACAAAGTGCATCAAAGGCAGTGCTTTGGATAGTGTTTAATTTTTTAATATAGAGATTTTTAACATAAAGGTGAGAGTGATTTTGTTTTTAATTTGGAAACAAGCATACTGTCATTCTGCTGCTCTGAGAAGGAAAGAATGAAAAAATATTAGAGTTTTATATTTGGACGGGTAGATTTTCACAACAAAGATCAAGAATTCTGGAAGAATTAATTGTTGCATTAACTTCTGCATGTTATTAATTATCTTGATAGCACTCATAATTTGCATTTTCCTGAAATATGACTTATTAAGCTCTACCTGTCATTTTTGACCTTACTATTTCAGAAAACTACTCAGTAACCTTTTCCATGTCTTCATGACATTGCACTGGAACTTCAATTTCTGTTTGAAACATCAAAAGAAAAATAAATCCATGGGAAGCTTGTCAGAGTTGTCGATGTCACATTTATGTTGGTTTCACATTTATGAAGGAGAAAGGCAATTTGTTGTTTTGGTTCAGGTTTTGGTTTTTTGCTTTTTTTCATTGAATTTAAAATCCGTGTTGTGAGCATTCTGTTTATCTTCATTACTGTGTTAAGCAGTTTTGGACAGGTAGCATGGATCTTTCTTTTCAAGCACTTATTGAGCGTTTCAACAAAAAATCCAACCCAAGAGACAGTATAGCTCCACATGTGTCAATAGATAAGGGAAATTTTATCCAGCTGCACATTCTGACAGTGATTTCAGCCCAGCAACACACAGTTCCTGTGTGGTAAACAGAGAGTCAAAAATGTAGCCAGCACTGCCTGCACAATGTTCATCTCTACCCTGCCACAGGCAGTGAGTTGAATCTGTTCCACACTGAGGAACTTGTGGTTTATTCAAATGTATTAACACTTTTTAAGGAATCCTCCATCTCTGTGAGTTTCTGAGTGTTTTCATTCTAAGTAGGCTAGGCAGATAACATTTAAATCATCACTAGAACACCATTGTGATTAAGAGAATTTTTTCCTCACTTTGAATCTATGCAACTTTCAAATTTCTTTATCTTCATATTGCTTGTAAAATCACTTGATAAAGAATCTATGTTAAAAAAAACTATTAAAAGTGTAGATTTATTTTGTCTACATTTCATATGTTTGATAAATAGACTTTACTCAAATAATCATCTTTATGTATTTTCCTTTTTATACCTGTTAATCTGTAATAGCCAATGTTTGGAACTGCTGGTGGGTAGATACTTGAACAGTTGATATGCAATTAACATTCAATATACACATCTGAGAGACAACATTGAAACTTTTTCTACTTCAGCAAAAGATTGGATAACAATCAGAGCTAGTGTTACTGGGAGCAAAGTGTTAGGAAAACAATCAGCAGACGAGCAGATGAAATTATCATGGAATAGTATCACATATGAGATGAGGCTGAGAAGTCAAACAAAGCTAGAGAAAGATGGAATGGGTGTGGAGAATGCTTCTGTCACTGTATCCTCCGAACAGCCTGCACTACTTGATATGACCCTGCTGAAGAAAAACTGTTGGACTGTATCAGAGGGAAAATTACTCTTGCCACAAAGACAGTTTTAGAACTGCCTTGTGTGGCATTGCAAAATGATTGTCTCATTTGTCATGATTTTCCTCATTAGGTGAATGCAATATTATTTGAACTATTTGTTGGTCTCAGAAGTCTGGGACAACATGCATTACATGAAACAGCATCTAAAAAAAAGCATTACTAAAAAAAGCATCTTACTCAGAAAAAGTAGTCTTGGAATTTTTTTTAAACTGAAAAATAATTTTTAAAAGCTTGAATTAGTTTGAAAATTCACATTGTCTTCTTGGTGAAGGATTTAATGAAACCAGATGATTTTGTATATTCAAGGAACTGATAAATTATTTCTGCAGATTAATTTTTGACAGTTCGCTACAGTCTGCAGTAATTATTTATTTTGGTGTGAACTTCAGTTATCTTACAGGTATGCAAGTCCAGAATAATTCCAATGATTTTTTGTTGACTGACGCTGGACACAGTGAACAGACCTTGTTTACTTTTTTAAAAATTAAGCAGCTAAACTATAATGAAATATTCTGTAGGGGGGGGGGGGGTTTATTTTTTTATTTATTTATTTTCAGTCTTTTGAATAAAAGATGGTTTATAACATAAGACCTCAGGTAAAATAATTCCAAAGTTTTACAAGTCAAAGCTATTGTTCAGTGATTTTCTTAGACCACATGTTATTTCAGTGTTTTGTCTGGATAGATTTATTACAGTATAAGTCCATATACTGAGATTTGTACTGATGCCTGTATCTTCTAGGATTTTTTTTTCTAATAAATGCACAGTACTGTGATGAATTGGTGAGTACTTATGCTTCATATGAGTGCTTGAAAAAGAAATAGAAAAAGAAATAATATACTTCTCTTCCTGTTTAATAGAATGTCTGTTGGGGAAAAAAATTCCTTCAGAGCTAGGTGGCAAAGGCAGAAGCAAGTAATCTACTCCATAATTTACACACTGCAGTGTCTCCAAAAACTTGTGTGGCTAATCATTAGGACTATGTATTCATCCTTCTCAGTGCAACTTAAATTTATTTCAATTTTTTAAATAAAAGGTTTAAAACATTATTAAAGAAATACCATTATGCTTATATTAATTAGTTTAGTGTTTAAGGCAATAATCCAGAATATGGAGACATCTGCATGTTCCTAATCGATCTAATGCACATACTCACTAAAATGGCTACTATGATGTAAAATATTCTGGGAATAGGAGCTCTGTTAAGAGCTGACTTGGAATAAATAACTATAAAGAAGCATGGTTTTAGGCCTAACACAGCAGCCACATAAATCTGGTAGAGCCTGGGTCAGATCCCATCCTCTCATCCAGGAACAGCACCTCTGAACTTGGAAACACAGAAACACAGAACCATACAAACAACCCAGGCTGGAAGGTAAAAGTAAACATCATCCAGTCCAAATTTTCATGAGAATGAAATCAGAGTCTGGATGAGATTATCCAGCAATCCAATCATGTCTTGAAAACTTTCAGTGACAGGGACTCTATCAAACTCCTGGAGACGTTGTTCCAGTGAATAATTTTTATCATTGTTAAAAAAAAACAAAAACGTTTTAGGATAAATCCATGATGAAACCAAAAGCTGGTAAGACTCTTCTTTCCAGTGGTTTCTGCAATGAGAACATGGAAATAAAGAAGCATAGTTGTGGGGGGTTTACCCCCACCCAGGAGTTTCTGTAGCTTTGCAACCCCTGCTGAGTTGTGTGACCCATGAACGAAGCAGACAGGCTTTACTTCGGTTTTCAGAGGTTGTTTATTATTTTCTTATCACAAGTTTCAAGACAAGAATGACACAGGCTTTGCACTCTTGGAAAACACGCCAGCAAAAGCCTCGAAAGGCTCAAAATGTCCAAATTTATACAAGATAAGGTAACTAATTACTTGATACCGCTTTCTAAAAAGTCCATTGTTATTACTCTACTACCAATACCTAATTATTTGTCTATTCACACAACAGCTGCACTGCAACTAATTCTATCCAACAATTTTGTGCTCCCATCACTGCAGAAGATGGAGTAGGTGAAGAAGAAGGAAAACTGAGGCAACAGCCGCAATCCTCCATCTTGAATTCTCACCTACATCCATACTATATAAAACTCAAAATATACATTTTCACACAAAGTGACACACTACCAACTATACTACTTTCTAATTCACAAACTGGTTGTTTGCACTCCATCCCAAAAGTCTTGGAAGCTTTCTCCATGGACGGAGGTCAAAAACAGTGTTTTCCTGGGGGTCAGAACCTTCCAGGACAGGCAGAGAAATATTCCCTGTGTCCCTGACTCCCACAGATAGTCCATTTCAGGTAAACTAAATAAATCCATCAAAATTGGTGAAGAGTCTGGAGGAAAAGCACTATGTCAGAACCATGGGTGAATGAAGTCAGATTGAATCAGTGTGTCCTGCCAAACCTTTCTCTAGAAACAGGTTTCTTTAGGAAGACATTTTAATCTCCTAAAATCTTATTTTCTGGATAGTTAACTCTCTCAGCAGGTACATGATATGCCCGAGTTCCAGATCTTGTTCCAAGTAATGTTTCCTGATTGAATATATCAATATGAAAGTTGCTTTATACCCTGGCAGGTAGTGCATTTTTCTGGGAGTTGGCACTGTGACTTGAAACATTTCAGAGGAGAGCTGGAGATCTTAATACCCTGACCAGAGATCCTGCTCAGTATTTATTAAGTGAACAAAAAGAGAAGAGACATTTTCTTCTTGCCTGAAAAGGTAATCCATGCCCTTCTATTTTTCCACTGAAAGCCATATCTCAAGTCAAATCATGTTCTATGGAGGAAAGCCTGTAGAACATAAGAAAAAACCCCCCAATATCTAACATGTAAATTGTTTATGAATTTAAATTAGATTAACAGTTTGTTATATTTTGGTTTGAAATATTGCTGTCAGTTATTTATTAACTGATCGTAACTCTCTACGTTGGTAGTGGTTTATGAGAAAAAAGGGTGAAGTTGAAGTAAATGAGCATTTATGAGGAAAAAAGGTGAAGTTTCCTGTTTTTTCTCCTTCAGCCTTTTGAATGAATGACTGCAGCTTGAAAGCCTAGGGTAGGGAAGGAGCTGCCTCAGGCTTGGCATGTCTCTTGTAGCTCCTTTGTTGAAAAGGAGGGGCCTGAGGACATTGATTCAAGTAATCTGGGAAACATGAAAGACAGGTTTATCTTAAAATAAATATATTACTCCCTGCCAAAGCTGTTTTTCCCCTAAAAATGCTGTAAGGCAATTTATTTTGATGCTAAAGGTGTGCTCAAAGTGTCTTATAAATATATGAGAGTAAAAATCAATGTATCTGATAATATAGGAAAACATCTTTGTTGTTGCTAATCGTGGATATTAATTATATGCAGACAGGACAAAGTTTTCTGTAATAAATATACTGAAAATATATTCACCTTAACAGTGTTTTACAGATATATAGGAATAATCTAGAATAGACCAGAAGGGCATTTTGAAAGATAAAAAAGGATATGGATATCAGTTTTAATCTTTCAGTATGACTAGATGGCTTTCTGGACTAATTAAGGATCACGTGTCTGTTTTCTTTTCAAAAAGATTTGCACTAAAATTTTTAATGATAACTTCCTGTATTAGATGTTTATTCTCTGACTCTGTAAATCAGAGCACACATCTCTACACTTGGGGTAATTTTTACTTAATTAATAAAATTCATGGATAGATGATCTTTAATTGCACTGAGTTGTATACTGCTCTGTTCTGCAGTAAAGATGGACTCAATCCAAGAATCTTTGGGCAACTTAATAGTGTTCAGTTTCAGATTTTCCGGTTTCAGAAATGAAAGAACAGTTGACCCAATTTGTCTGTAGGCGGGATAATGTCATATGATTCATATGACAGATACTTAAATTTTCAAATATGTATTATTTAGTTATGCTCATAGAAGTATTTTAAATAAGCTTTGTTTTATAGTTTCTGAATTTTATTATAGAGATCTGGTGCTTTCAACAGAAAGTAAATAAGACAGCACTTCTAGAGTTCAGAAAAAAAAAAAGCAAGCTGTTCAAGGATGTGTAAAAATGCAGAATGACATAAATTGAGTCAATATTACAGAAACCATTTATACAAAGCAAATATCAATGCCATGATAAACAGTAGAGTGAATATAGGGAAATGACTGTTTTATTTATAGTGAGTCACATTATTATTTCTGTTTCTATTGTAATGTATATTTGATTAAACATGGGAATTTTGGACATCATTTCAAAACAAAACCACTTGCTGTAGAGAAAACTAAAAATCAGAACTAAACCGTGTCACTGAGACTGAATAGCTTGAAGTATGAAAAAGATAAGTTATCTTGATCAATAGAGTAATATCAATTGATTTGTAGCATGCCAGAATATATGATGTTTCATTCTGCTTATCAGGTAAAAAGATACATGGATTGAAGATGAGGGTAGAAGCTCAAATCACAAAATTTACAGCTGATTGGACCTGAGATATTTCACTAGCCTTTCAGTTTTTGCTCTGTAGTCAGCTAAATGACTGTGTTTCTTGGCCTTAAATTTCACTGTCAGTTTTATTGCCAAGTGGCTTCCATTGTAGCCTTTATGGTACTGTGCTTGCTTTCAGTGTCTTAGCAGCTCCTTCCACCTGTCCTCATTAGGGCTAATCCACTTATTTCACAGTTAATACTAAAATTCTGGAAGGTATGCAAAAGCTTTCTAACTTTAGAATAATGGAAATTCTCCCAAAAAATTACAGTGCTCCTTAACAATGTTTTCTAAAAATTCTGAAAACAGGTTTGAATAGGCCAGTTTCAAAATGCCTCAGAAGTCTGATATTTTTTCAGTTTAGAGAGCTATACTTCACAGTATTTCTCAAGGAGAAAGAAATTAATTTTTTTTCTCTATATTGTTTGTTGTCACCAACGTATTTAATATCTTTCCGAATGGTACTGGTAAAAACCATTAATTCTTCACAATTGTATGTTGAATGTCAAGTAATCTTTGTAATATCAGTTCTCTCTTTTTTCAAAATCACTTCTATGTAGGACAGCATGGATGTTGGCATTTACGTGATATTAATATTGATTATATTCTGCTGGAAATCCTGACCACTTTATTCCTCCTATTTTGTACGTGAAGTCTTCTTTCAAAAAAAATTATCTTCTTCAATCACACCAGCTTATCTTCTTCTACATATTTTGTAAAATATTTTATCACTTTTGTTTGCTCCACCACTAACTAACTGCATCCTCTGTGATAAAATAATTGAAATAATTTGTCATTGGTAGTGTTCTTGTATTTCATACTGGTAGTTCATATCTTAAATTCCTGATAAATTTCCAGGCTATAAAACAGATTATTGTGATAGATCTTAGAATTTTATGGTTAAGCAAGTAAGATTTCTATGGTCAAACAATAATAGAGTAGTAAGAAGCACTTCACATGTCCAAGCAATTTGTGTGTTGTCAGCACAAGAAAATTGTTTAATCATAATTGACAGGCCAAGATATTAGTGGTCTTTCACCATTGAGCTGCATTCTACCGAATATAATCCAATAATTTACGACAGATTTTGCCTGAGAAAAGGACTGCAAGTCAGTCTGCAGGTAGTTAGGGATTGGCGCCTGGAAGATCTCGCGCTGTATGGGAAAGCAGGAATTCCCTTTTCTCCTTGAGTTACTAAAGATGCTTGCTTTATTGAGTCAACCAATAGCGGATGATTTCTGACGTAAGCAGGTGGAAGTTATGTCATAAGCCCAAGTTATATGATGTTCTAAGTTCCATTAATAAATGCCATTTTGCCATCCACCACATTGGTGTTCGTGAGCTAGTGACCTGAGTGACCTGGGCGTGGTCACCATGCCATTCCCGAACCAGGTTGCCACGCCAAGTGAAGGCAACAAGTGGTGCTGAAACCCAGGAAGTTTTGCCTGGATGGGTAAATGGCATCCGGACCGGCTGGACCAGCCCAGTAGGGAGGACAGTCCTGGACCAACGAGGACAATGGAGCCCCTTGTGCAGGTCGTATAACAAATACATAAGCAGTGGGGGATAGACTGTAAGTCTAAAGATTTTATACTCACAGTTCGAGGCTTTCGCAAATCAAGGTCATAGACCGACCAGTGGACATACTCCACCCAGAAGTATGGGATAAATGTACCAAAGCCTTAGCGAAGGAAACTATTATTACAGGCAGTGGGAAATATCTTTAATCATGGGGCAAAGTTGTGCAAGCTTTACAAAAAGCCTTACAGGAGCAAGAAACCTGGAAGGCTGCACAGAACTGTCTGTGGGTCACCCCCAGGTTGGGAGTTGGAGCATCCATGCAGACCTCAAATGACAATGATTCTGCCAAGCAAGATGGCTTGCAGATGCAGGACCACTCCCCGCTTCCCTCAGGCCCTGCCCCGCTCACAGAGCAACAGGAGCAGGTGGGATCTGCTTGTAAGGAACTAACTGGAAACACTTGGGAAAGACCTCTGCCCAATGCGCCCCAAGATGGCACCAAGGTGCAGGACAAAGGGCGAGGTATGGGCACATTGGGCCAGGGTGGAGTGGGACCGTCAAATATTACAATGGCCCACGAACAAAAAAGAGAAGTAGATAATGAAGGGAGGGGTGGCGGAATTCACCACAGAAGGGGGGAAGACATGAACGGAGGGGAAACCAATCAAAGTGCTCATGCTAAAACATGCCTCATAAGGTAAAAGCCTCCATAAGTGAGAGGTGGGGTGAGTCTAGGGGGAAGGAGCGATCCACCCACAGGAGGAGTGGGCGGGGCCAGAGTCCAACAAAAAGGTACCGAAGCCTGGAAGTTTCTAGTCAGTCAACTTCCAACTCCGAATTGAGTCCTAGCTGGGATGAGTAACCGGTTAGATGATGCAACTGACTCAGACTCAGATAAAGAAAGAGCAAATCACTAGAAGTCAAATCACTGAGAATAGAATAAAAGAAATCCCCCTCACAGACTGGAGAAAAATCAAAACTGCTTGCACCGACTGGGCTCCTTCAGCCACTCTAGCATTTCCAGTCCGAGTGGCAGACGGAGGGCAAAGAACTTACTCACCCATAAATCCCAAAGATGTACAAGCAATTGTCAAGGCAATTGCAGACAAGGGGATAAACTCTGCCATGGTTTCCACTCTAATAGCCTCTTTGGAGGCGATGATATGCTCCTATTTGACATAAAACAAACTTGCAGGCTAATTTTCCATGGGGCTGGAATGATCGTTTTTAAACAAGAATGGGAAGAAAACTGTGCAAAGCAGTTAGCCCAGGTGACTGGAGCAGAGCATCCATTGCGTGGCTCCAGCCTACAGTGATTAATGGGTACAGACCCTACAATGATTATCCCCCAAGCACAAGCCCAGCACCTATGAGCTGGCGAAGTAGCAGCAACTCCACACGCAGCCAGCGAAGCTATCCGTGTAGCTTCTAGGGTAATTGCCAAACCATCACCCTGGTCCACAATAAAGCAAAGCGAGAGCGAAAGCTTCACTCAATTTGTAGCTGGCCTCCAAGCAGCAGTTGACTCCTCGGCCTTGCCTGCAGAAGCAAAAGGCCCAGTGGTAGCAGAATGCCTTCGCCAGCAGTGCAACTCAGCCACTAAAGACATTTTACGATCATTGCCAGCAGGATCAAACATTGCGGACATGATTAAGCATGTCACAAAAGAACATTTGGCCCCAATCCAGGCAGCCGTCTGCACCTCAATAGCCAACGCAATGGCATGTTTCAAATGCGGTCAGGCAGGCCATGTTGCGGCAAATTGCCTTCGAGCAGAAGACCCAGCGCCACCACCACCTCCACGTCAGAATCGGCCCAGAGGGCATGCTGGGTCTGTGGAAAAAAAAGGACACTTTGCCAAAGAATGCAGATTTAAAGCCCAGGGAAATGGGGGGGGGGGCGGTTGGGCTGCATGCAGGCCCCTCCAACTTGGGATGTGAGGCAGTCTGACTATGCCAACCCCAAATGGGGTGCAGAGCTCCTGAATCTGCTGCCCCCCAGGAAGCCACCAATTTCATGGCCCAGCCAACGGCCTGGCCGGACCCTCTTAACATCCTCAAAAGTTTGGCCTGGCCCTCCTGCATCTCCAAGAGTCCACCTAGATCCTCACACATCCCAAGATGGAATAACTCCTCCCCGGACTGGAGCCAAAACCCTTGGGTGGCCTTGGTCATAGAATGTGACAGCCCTCCCATGGTATGGGGAATTTGCTGCCCTTATGACAGCTCCATACCCCTAGAGAAGATCACCTCAGATGGCATCACCATTAGTGTCCCCTTTTTGATTGATACCGGAGCGGATGTCACAGTTATTCCAGAGACAAACCGGCCTTTGTGTTGGACGCTAGAAGAAGCCCCCATGGTGAGAGGTGTTGGGGGATTATCCAGAGCTCAGAGAAGTGCCCAACTGATTGCAATAACCTCCACACTGACGAGGGGCCTGAAAAAACTCTCACCCTCTACCCGTACGTCATGACAGGAGTCCCACCGCTGTTAGGAAGAGATGCTTTGGCCCAACTGAAAGCCAGAGTGACAAATTTATAATGAGGGCCACTGCCACATACTCACCTTTGCCAATCAGATTGATGTGGAAATCATCCAACCCAGTGTGGGTCGAGCAGTGGCCCCTGCCACAGCCTCGAATGACTGCCCTTCTCAAATTAATTAACCGTGAGCTACAATGAACCATATAGAGCCCTCAATTAGTCTGTGGAATACCCCAGTTTTTGTAATATCCAAAAGAACCGGCGAGGGCTTCTGTCTCCTTCATGACTTACGTCAGGGAAATAAGAAGATCCAACCAATAGGTCCTGTCCAAACACTGCTGCCCATGAATTCAATGATACCGGTAGGGCAGCCTTGTGCTGTACTCGATAGTAAAGACTGCTTTTTTTCAATACCTTTACATGAACAAGACAAAGAGCGGTTTGCTTTTTCTGTAGCGTTCCTGAACGACCAGCACCCTAATTTGCGCTTCCAATGGAAAGTGCTGCCCCAAGGAATGGTCAACTCCCCCACTATTTTCCAGATCACTGTAGATCGAGCGCTGACACCAATCCAGTACAGTAACCCGTCTGTTACTATCACCCAGTACATGGACGATATCCTGATCACCATACCATCAGCAGCTCAGGTGGAACAGCTTGTGTTAACCTTCTCAGAAACCTTGAAAAAAAATGGATTTGAAATTGCAAGAGCAAAAATTAAGAGGGCCATGTGTAACGTTTTTAGGAGTAAAGATCACAGACTCCTACGTTACCCCACCCCAAATAAAAATCCAGTGGAATATCAAAACGCTCCACGATGTGCAGCGGCTAGTGGGATCTCTACAATGGCTCTGTAATATGGCTTTAATTCCCCCCGAGATCATGGCCCCTCTGTGTGATCTTTTAAAAGGATAGCACCCATGGGAGCAAAAAACTCTGACAGCAGAAGCGGCAGACTCGCTTGACTTCATCAAACAACAAATATCATCATGCAGACTTTCCAGATGGAATCCAAGCTTGCCACTTGACCTGCATGTTCACTTTACCAAAGTTGGAGAAGTTGGGGCGTTAACCAAAGAGCCTCCTCAAAAAGCCCAACCAATACAATGGGTAGTTTTGGGCAAACCATCACGTGCATTCTCCCCCAGAACTGAATGTCTTGGCAATCTTATCATGAAAGGCAGGAAGCTTGCTCTAAGTCACTTAGGCATCAAGCCCACCGTAATATACCTGCCCTTCCGCAAACAACTTCCAGCTCAATCAGTGGCAGTGTCAGAATATCTTGCCCTAGCCCTCCTAGGATTTAGTGGAGAAACTCGGTATGCTGCCAAGCATCCCTGGATTCAGCTGCTAATGATCACAGACATCGATCTCCCGTGAAAGGTCATGGACCAGCCTCAACCAGGACCAACAGTTTTCACAGATGCATCGTCAACGACTTCAACCGCGGCAGTAGTCTGGCAGTCCAAAGGACAATGGCAGTGTGTTAAGATGACCGACCACTCAATCTCAGTTCAACAGCTAGAAGCATCAACCATGGGGCTGGCATGCAGATTGTTCGTGACAGAACACCTCAACATCGTAACCAACTCGATGTTGTGGCAAAACTCTGCTTAGCCATGTCAGGACCCAGTATATCCACATCCACAGCTGCCCTGATGCTAGAAGAAGCTCTTTTCTCCCCAAAAGGCACCGTATCAATTATCCATGTCAACAGCCACGATCCAATCAAAGGATTTTTTCAAATTGGAAAGGACAAAGCAGATGCTGCTGTGAAAGGACTGTGGACACTCAAAGATGCCTGTCAGTTACATGAATCTCTTCACATTGGAGCCAAAGCACTAGCGAAGAAATGTGGAATCTCGACCACAGACGCGAAACATATAGTCACTACATGCCTTTACTGCCGGAAAGCGCTGCTATGGTCTTGTGGACTCAACCCCCGAGGCCTCAAAGTCTCTGAAGTCTGACAAACTGACTTTACGCTCTGCCAATTGCTAAAACCCCGAGCGTGGCTAGCAATAACTGTAGATACATACAGTGGACTAATCATGGCCACTCAACACCTTAAGACTAATTCTAAGGCAACCATTCAACACTGGTTAACAGGCATGGTGTGGCTTGGCATTCCAAGCCAGATAAAAACAGATAATGGCCCAAACTTTACATCTAAATCCATTCAGGCATTTGTATTAAAGTGGGGCATGGTATTCCATATAATAGTACCGGACAAGCCATAGTTGAAAGAGCAAATCAAACATTGAAAACCAAATTGGAAGTGTTAGCCAAAGCAGAAGGTTTTACCAGTGCTATTCCTCCAGCAGACCTTGCGTGTCTGTTGGCCACCGCTCTGCTAGCACTAAATCAGTTCTCCAGGGGAGAAGAAAGCAAATCCCCTGCCGAAAACCACTGGGCTACTCGGGCAATAGAAAATGGCCCACCAGTCATAATCAAAAATGAATCAGGAGAATGAGAAAATGGGTGGAGACTAGTTTTAGCTGGATGAGGGTACACCGCCGTAAAAAAAGATGGCAAAATTAAATGGTGTCCATTTAAGTCCATTAAACCAGATCTCCAGAATAAAACTAATAAAAACTGTGACAGAGACGGATTCGCCAGCATCCTGCGACAACCTGGATATCTTGGTGACAGAAGAAAAAGATGAATCGAAGAACACTCAAACAGATACCTATGACCAAGTGATGGTAAAATTTAAACAACACCCATGTTTTTGGTTGATTTTGTTTTTAAGGTTAATTACTGAAGCACAGGGTGAGTTAGGGTACAACCCACACCAGCCATTTCGATGGGCCCTTTGTAACCCTGTGGAAAACAGAATGATACAAGAAACCACGACACAAGGCCTCCCAAGGTTTGTAGTGTTCCTTCATGATATTCTCCCATTCGTAGGATCACCGAGGGGCAACCCTTGGAAAGAACTGTGGGGAACATACTGGTGCCCCAGCTCAAATCTGGGGAAAAGCTATTGTAACCAATTAGGATACTGGTTCTGTGGATATTGGGGATGTGAAACTATAGTATTGAGTGACAGATGGAAGCCGCCAAAAGATGATAAGTTTTTATGAGTAAGGTGGGGTCCTGATGGATGTAGCCATCCTAAATTTGCATCAGACTGAATTATATATTATAATTATTATGACAATAAATGGAACACCTGTTACCAAATAATAATAGACATTTTACAACCAGCTGATGTGGGGCGGGCCACGGGGAAAACGTGGTCAGTGTTCCGACACCAGATGGGTACAGACACTGGGACAGTAGTACAAATCATCAGGTTGCCGATGTCAGCACCCAAAGCAGTTGGGCCTAACACAGCTCTAGTGCCACAAAAAGCACGAAACAGATCTAACATACCACCAGCTAAAAATAACAAGGCTAATTTTACCCAAGCTGCCTCTTCAACACCGTGTAACGAGAATTGTTTCACCAGACCCCAGACAACTCCTTATGACTTATTTTACCATATGCTAGATGCCACCTTTGCATCACTAAATTTTTCAAACCCCAATTTTACAGAATCATGTTGGCTGTGTTATGATGCAAAGCCCCCCATTTATGAAGGTGTAGCCCTCAACGCCACTTTTACCTGGTCCCAAGAAACAGCTCCACCCCAATGTAGGCGAAAATCATCCCAAAAAGGAATTACCTTAAGTCAGATTACAGGTCAAGGAATGTGCTTTGGTAATATAACACTCGCAGCTCAAAACAGCGAAATCTGTGCAATCGTTATGAACATTGAAAGTACCCAAAAATGGGCAATCCCCGCTGTGTCTGGGGTGTGGGCTTGCCATTGCACAGGAGTAAGCCCATGTGCTTCTCTCAACAGTTTTAATGCCAGCATTGACTTTTGTGGACAAGTTGTTATTGTTCTCAGGGTCCTATACCATTCAAGAGAAGAAGTCGACCAATATGTAGAGCAGTCAAATCGACTCAGAGAGAGAGAACTATTAACTGGAATATTGATAGCAATGTTAATTGGTTTAGGAGTGACTGGCATGGCCACAGGTACCTCCACCCTTGTGACCCAGAGTCGGAGTCTATCTCAACTACAGATGACCATCGACGAAGACCTGCAAAGAATTGAAAGATCTATATCCTTTTTAGAAAAATCAGTCTCTTCACTCTCAGAAGTTGTCTTGAAGAACAGGCAAGGACTTGATCTTCTACTAATGCAACAAGGAGGTCTTTGTGCTGCATTATAAGAAAAGTGTTGCTTCTAAGCCGATCATACTGGAGTCATCAAAGACTCTATAACTGAGTTAAGAGAAAGACTGGCTCAAAGAAAACGAAAAAAGAAGCCAAACAAGGGTGGTTTGAATCTTGGTTTAATCAGTCACTGTGGTTAACTTCCTTAATATCCACTTTAATAGGGCCAATTACCATGATAATTATAGCTCTCATTTTTGGGCCCTGTGTGTTGAACAAAATAGTGTCTTTTGTCAAGAATCGCTTAGAAAAAGTTAACATTTTGCTAGTGCAGTGCCAAAAATTGCTTTTACATTTGCTAGTTTTGTATTTTAAAAGTTTAGAAGTTTAAAAACTTTAAAAGTTTCAAAGCTTAAAAGTTTAACAATTTAACTGTTCACCTAGTGTGTAGTTTTTACATTGTTATGCATACTTTTAAATCTTACCTTATAGACGCTTTAGCATATTTTGTTAATCTTGAGAAAGGGGGAAATGTAGGTAGTTAGGGATTGGCGCCTGGAAGATCTCGCACTGTACAGGAAAGCAGGAACCCCCTTTTCTCCTTGAGTTACTAAAGATGCTTGCTTTATCGAGTCAACCAATAGTGGATGATTTCTGACGCAAGCAGGTGGAAGTTATGTCATAAGTCCAAGTTATATGATATTCTGAGTTCCGTTAATAAACACCATTTTGCCATCCACCACATTGGTGTTCATGAGCTAGTGGCCCGAGTGACCTGGGCGTGGTCACCGTGCCATTCCCGAACCAGGTCACAACACCAAGTGAAGGCAACAGCAGTCACAGATGAATTCTGTTTGCCTGGTTTGAAATTCCTTTCATTTATCCAGATCTCAAATTGTATATAATCTCAAATATACTTCAAACACGTTCAATCCTGCCCTATATCAAATTTCATATCTGTTTATAAAAAATTAGTGAAAATGAGGAATGGAGGGTATTATTGTTCATAGGTTAAAGGCAAGAAAACTTATGTACCATGATTGCTCTCTCCAATATCAGTGGCACATCTCCAACATCTGTGGGAAATCCCGCACTAGAAACCATGCTTCTAACTCTCAGGTACCAGTACTAGCTATTATAAAATATTGCTTATGTCATTTAGATCAGAGATGCCAGGCTTATATTCCACTGCATATTTCAACGGTATAATGAGAGCAGAAATGTTTCTCTCATATAGAAAGGAGACTGACGGAATATTCACGGAATCCTCACAAAGGTAACAGTGAACTTCATTTATTATCTAAATAGGTACATTCTTATAGAGCTTTTCCACGGTTCTTGTGGCAACAATCTGCTATTGGTTAAAACTAATTAATTTACAATATACACTTCTACATGAATGGCTATATTCAAATACTGTGTCCGTCTCTATGCTAACTGTTTTGGTTTGTAAGACAAGTATCTGTCAAGGAAGGCAGGAACTTTCCTTGAAATGAAGAAAAAGAAAAAAATGTAAGCCCCCACCCTTTCCCTCCAAATTATTATATTTTGAAAACATGGGGCTCTCAGGCAGAGATATGGGAATAGGAATAACAGTTCTTTACTAATATATATAATAAGGTAAACCAACAACAACTACAGTATTAACAACAGAACAGAACAGGGACCCGTCTTGGCCGAGACGGGAAAAGTGGAGGAGA
>VWYI01035863.1:2315-14029 GCA_013399455.1 Anthoscopus minutus
AACCGGGCAGCTGCTGTTTTGTGAAGATGCAAGCCACAGAGAACTGTTCTTGTGGACATATCTCCAGAGTGTTGAAAAAGAAGACTCCTTGCCCTATGTGAAATAGAGAAAGATTGTTGTAGAAGTGATAACTGATTTTAAAAATCCCAGATTTCGTTTTTGTGTTGTCAAGTGGAAAAGAGATGAGTGGGTGAGGGAGGGAAGTGTTCTAGAGGTTTCATTTGGACTTTTCCTTGTTATTTCCTTTTTAGTTTGTTTTGTTAATAAATTTCCCTTATAGTCTTAAGTTTAAGCCTGCGTTTTCCTTTCCTCTAAAATCATATCTCACAACAGAACATAAGTAGGTTAGTGGGTTTTGGCTAGCTCTAAACCCACAACATTCTTTGGTGCATTGGCCGGGAAATTTTAAATTGGCAATTTTAAAACCACGATACTTAATTGGTGTTTCTGCCTGGTTCCAACTGAACCTGCCACAGGGACCATGAACATCCATTGGAACAGCTTCAGTTGACAAAGGACAGAAGCTGGAGCTGTGTGGCTCCAGGCCCAAGTGGGCATTTCTTTTACACATCTGTGACTTTACATCTATTTTCTTTCAAGATAAGGGCAAAGGCAGCATTTACATGAGATAGGAAATGGCTATTAGATGTATTTCTGAACATTACCTAAACAATCTTGACAACAGTTCAGGAGCTGATTTTGCATCCAATAACATGATAACATTCCTAAAGTCCAAAACAGGTAATCTTTGAGAATGAATCATTACAATTCTTGTATAAAAATTGAAGAATAAATAACTTGAGAAAGAGAACAGCACCCCCTCAGAGGCACACCAAGAAGGACAAGGAGAGGTGGACAGTGTAAAGCCCAGACTTACAAAACCAGAGGTGGTAAGAGATAGGAGCAAAAGAAACTTGCTCAGCCCAAGCTTGTGTAAATTTTCAGGAACAGAGAAAGAATAAGGTGACAAGACTGGAAACTGAGAAGCCAAAGTGTTTCTGCTGTGACTAAACAAAAGACTTGTAGTGACATCAGTGACTAAAAAAATGCAATGGGGAGAAAGTGAAGTAACAGGAGTTATTTTAAATTACTCAGAAATGGCAGAAATTAGTGGAAATGTGGAGACCAGATGCAGCTGTACTGCAAAGAAACACTCATAAAAATGACTTTTTGGTGCATTAAGGCACCATTCAGTACTCTAGCTGACAATAACATCATGGATTCATGCCTTTCCCCAGGTAAGTATCTGCCTGAACTGGCCTGGTTAACTGTATTTTATTAGCAAATACTATGTTTCTGAGGCTGACATCCTGAGGTTGAGACTTTATATATTGAGCTTCATACAGCCCATCTCCAAGGCATAAGTGAGACATAAAGTGGAAAGTAAAACTGAGACTCAGAATCCTGTGTTGTTGATTTCAGTGAAGAATTTCTTTTAAAAGTGGGGTTTGTGAGAAACTTCAAGGGCCTTGTTTGTTTTTAGGACAGATGGTGAGCTACGCAAGCCAGCAGACGTGGAGTATATGCATGAAGCACAATTGCTGACTGCATCAGCTGCTCCAGGTGCAGGGATGAACAAAAAGGAAGCATCAGCATCCATGGGTGGCCAAGCTTCCTGTATATAGAGGCAAAAGAGGGATGGGGAAGAGAGAAATAACTCTTCTCTTTTCCCCTGTTGCACAGATCATTTTAAGAGGGTTGGAGTACCTCTCCTGCAAGGGAGAGGTGGCCCTTCCACTGTCAGGCAGAGGTCTGGTACTGTGATTATTCCTTTCCAAGCAAAGAGCAAAAGCAGGCACCTGTGGCTCCACTGCTGGCTGCTCAGTCTCTCCCTGGACACTGCAATGCCCAGGGCTTCAGGCAAAGCCACATAGTAGCCACAGCTGTGCCAGCTAGTTTGCCCTTTGTGAGGCAAATGAGATCTTCACATGGGTAAAGAATCACATCAGATGATGTCCTCTACAGATCTGCTGGTGCTTTGTCTTTCTGTATGGTTACCTGCATGTTTGGACAAAAAGTCTTAAAAAGAATAGACAGTTTTTCTTCTATAAAAACTTAAATAATAGGTTCCAGATGTTTCTGAGTGATTAAGAAACTTTCTGCTGCATTGTAAGGACAGTGATAGTGTGAGTATAAGGCAAAACCAAGGTCTCAGCCTTGTAGCAGGGGTTCCAACACCCATATGGGTCTGTGAGCTCAGTCCCAGCAGCTTCAGACTGGGCTCTAGGCAGGGAGTGGGTACGTGCCCTAGGGCAAAATTTGGCTTTAGTTCTCTGCCTTAAGGAGACTGAAATGAGGGCCAAGATGAAGATGGTGTTAAGGAAGGTGAACCCACAAGCTGTGTTGATTGAAGCCCTGGGACTGATAGCAAAGGAAGTGTCTGATAGGAGTGGGAGACAGCATTGGGAAGAATCAATAATCTAATCGCAGCACGGCTGGGATCTGCAAACCACACCCAGCTGCCAAAGCAGTATTAGCCATTCATTCAGTCTTTTGCATCAAAGGGTAATTTCCATTTGTTTTTTCTAAACCCAAATCTCACCAAGGTTGGCCATCAGCAGAGTCCTGAGGGAAATGCATGTCACAGGCAGGAAGGGCTTGGCTCCTGCACAAGGCCAACAGCACCAAGGGGTCTGACCCCACTCCCCAGCCTTACTTGTCTTAAAATTCAGTTTAATTTCTCTGAGGACAGCTTGAAAAGAAAACCAGCAAGAGGCTTTAACGATATTTCCATGCAGCCTTCGAGCTGTTTAGTTTTCAGAAATTATTGCGTGAGGAAAAAGATTAGGTACTGGCTGTCAGCCCTCACCCGGTCACAAAAATGTTGTTATCAGTGCTTTTAAGCAGGCTAATTGATCACTTGTTAACAGTGGCCCTGACCATCAAGGTCTGGGGGGGGCAAACTTGTTAAAATGCTGGCTGCTGTTTGATATTTTAAATTTTGGTAGATAAAGCCAATTTGCCCATGACACGGGGTTTAACATGGTATTGTTTTGAGAAGAGCTGCGGGATTATTGGTGACCTCCAGAGGTCAGACCATGGTCATTTTTTCATGTCATCTCACAGGGACAGACCTCATTAACACACAGTCCAGGCAGCTTCTACCAGGATGTTAAATTAGATGATATGGAGGCAAGAGTGCTATCTGCAAAAGGTATGCTGTCATTTCCTCAGACTTGTTGCTTCCTTTGCCGTCTCCTTCACAATTTTCTTCAGCCTGCACACACATGGTAGAATCTACAGAGGGCTTTTTAAAATTGGGTTTGCACTCTTGTGCTGTCTCTTCATGAAGTTTAAGGAAGATTGACAGTTGGGAGATTGCAGTAACTGGTGGTTTTTCTCCTCTTCCCTCACCACTGCTAATTATATCAATTGTCAAGTTTGGGATACTTTATTCTGACAGGAGTGATGATCAGAGGGGAGAGGCTTAACTTGCTTACATTCAGCTCTCCAGGCATAATCAAATGATGGGTTTGCTGTATCTTTTACATGTTATTGTTTGACCCAAAACAGTGGTCATTTAAGTTGAAAGCAGTGGCTTGAAAACAAATAGAAAATAAGAGCTGTAAACTGACCTAAATTCCTCCTCTTGACTCCTGGGTCATCCCACCAGCCTCCAGGTGCCATGGGCTGTTTACATTAGACTTAAAAAATGAAGGCCTATCTTTGCATCTGCAACAGTGTTTGACCCAGTCTGCAGCCTCTGTTCCCTGGGTCAGAGAAAGGAAACTGCTTAAAAACGCTACTGGCTGGCTTACACTGCTGTGCTTGTGTGACAAAGCATCTGAAAAACACTAAAATCTTGACAGGATTATACTCAGATGAATTTTATGATAGGAGAGGCCAACTAGCAATTCTCCTGCAGCCACTACTGTCAGTTGCATACAGTTTGATTTTTATGCTTGAAGAGGGAAGGTGAGAGGCATGGGGCAGGGATGAATATGCAGAAGTCTGTCCCTGTGGTTTCAGGAGCTGGTGAGAAGTGCACTGTTTATGATCAGTGGCCCTCCTCAGCTGTTGCTGGCTACACAGATGTGATACAACAGAAAGTCTCACCCCTGTCAAAGCCTCATGGGGCCCAGATCAAGGAAGAAAGTAATTCACACAGTTGCAGAAAAGATAAAAGACTCACCCTTGGAGAGGAAGTAGGAGTAGGAAGAGAAGACAAAGGCAAATCAGTTAGCCAGGTAAAGGGAGAGAAGGGAGGATGTGACTGGTGTTGGGGACTGGGATATGGAAAGGAAGGAGGTGGAGGCATGTTGGGGACAGGAGGTGAGATGGAGAAAAAGCAGAGTAGAGATCAAGCTTAGATGGACCAGAAGCAGGAAAGTCAGCTTTGTGGGCTTTGTTCTCTGTTGCAAGCTTATCCACCAAAGGAAAAGAATCTCTGCAGCTCCTTGCTGCTTCACAGCAAGGGACAGCACAAGGAGCCTGGCTACTCCCCTGCTGATGACTCACTTAAAGGTCACAGTGATTCTACCTCCAAATGTAATAGGCCTGAGAGGTTATCTGGCCCATCCCTCTCATGGTATTCATTGGTATGCCTGTTTTCTCAGAGTGTCTTTTGAAAGCTCTGTTAAATGCACATCTAATATCCATTAGAGGAATGCTGTGTTTGCTGAACTGTGCTCTTTCAAATGGGTCGATTATTACTAATCTGCAGCCTGAGTGGAGATTTTGGGGAGCCATTCTGATGCAGTGTGTACCTCCAGCATCATAGGGATGCTGGTTGGTTTTTTCTTTGGTTTTTATGTATTAAAAAATTCTTGATTGCAAATCCAGGGCCATGGCCAGAAACTCAAGCCATCTCCCAAAACACAAATGCTTTGAAGCTAGCTCCATTTACAGGGTACAATAGGGTACACAAAATAATATTAATAAACAGGATAAAGAAGTGCACTTCCATCTGTCAGGCTGATCATGTGTATAAGGTCTCTTACATCAGGGCATAAACAGTCCCGCATGGAAACAGGCTCCTTTTACAAGAGGGGATTTCCCACCCGACCTCTGCAAGGTTGTGTGTCCTTGTAATGCTCTTTCTGAGCAAGGACTGGCAACAACAGTTGCAAGTTGCTAGCAAGCTTGGACAGCCTTGTTAAGGGTGAGCATTTTTGTTGCAACCTTCAGAAGAAAAACGTTACAGCAATGTTTGTGGAAAAAAGTTGCAATTTTTCTGTCGAACTTGTGTGCACTATGCGATTGAAACTGCCGGGTATTTCAAGATGCAATAATTGTCCTTGCTTCTGGAAGACTGGTTGCAAATTATCTTTTTAGTTCACTGTCTTAAACACAGATATTAAATGGAACAAAACCAGAAAGATGCAGACAAACTCTAGTGACCCGGAGACACACCACTCACTAACGTGCCACTAAGAATTGCAGATGGTAACTACAATACTTGCTTTGGTGAATATATGCTCATATAGTCAATTAAGTGATTTCTGTGTCTCACTGGGCCTCATGAAAAACGCTGGATATTTGAAGTCTTTTGGGAAGCTCATAAATCACCGAGTGCTGTATTGTACTTGTGAGTCAGCTTTCACCATTGTCCCCCCAGGCCCATCATTATACCTTTGGAAAGTCAGGTTCTTCCTTTCAAAGTAATGTACTTAACCTTTTGTTTAGCATGTACAAACACTTCAGCATCACAGTGTTTTTACATTTTGGGAAGGGTTATTTATAACTCTCCAAACTGGACAAATCTTTCTCTTTCTGACAGTTAATATTTGTATTTATTTTCTTTAAGGAAACATGCTCACACCCAGCTGAATGATGAACAGCAAAGAACCTTCTCTACATGTGGATAAAAGCCAAGCTCAGATCTGCTAGTGCAAGTTTTTTTCTCTGGACAATCAGCTCAGTCTAACTATACACGTTGTGAAAATACCCTGGATATCAAGAGTGAGTAGCAGTAGACAGAAAATGAAGGTGAGGGCTGGGGCTCAAGAGAGGTGATCCTGTTCTGTATCCCTGGCACAAACTTGCTGTGGGGCCACAAACAAGTCGCTTCACCTCTTCTCACCACAAGCCTGCGCAATCAACCTCCCTCTTGCTTGAACTTTCTTGGGCTCTGTCTTCTGCTTAAACGAAATGGCCCCTGTACCTCTTGTGGGAATAAAGCTGATGCCTTTCATCATTCTGATAACAGTTTTTAGGTAAAGAGGAGGATGTGACTGAAGGCACAGAGAGGTGGTTATGCTGCAAGCTCCTTCTACCTCCTTGCTGGATGACTGCAGTCATTTAGAGTCCTAGTATCACTGAAGTTAAAGACCTTTAAGATAATTAAAGCCAATGATAAATTTATGATGGCCAAGTCCACCACTAAATCTAAGAACCACATCTACATAAATAACTCCAGTGCCTCATCCACTCAAGGTCTCATTGTGACAGAAGACCATGTTCTATTCTCTTCTGTATGTCCTTAATTTTATGGAGATGGAATTTTGATTCCTACCCTACTTGAATGTATCACAAGGGGGATATTTGCAGCAAACTTCACATGGGCCTCCTTCAAACTAACGTCTTATAATGGAATTCCTTGCAGAGGACAGTCTTCTGTTGCACTGAGGACAATTGTGCAGCCCTGCTTGGAGAGGAGGGTGGAAGGTTCTGCTGTCCCTGCTACAGTCTGCTACTCAGAGATAACCTTAATAGGGATGTTGCAGGGATTAAAACATGAAAGGATAGTTCTAACTGAGACACTGAAGCAGACAGCAGTCCAAAGGGGTGACAGAGAGGCAGAAGCTTAGTCAACAGAGCAGCAATTTAGGAGAATTCCCATTAGGGTTAGGAGGATGTTCCAATTATAAATGAGGTGATGCAGCTGAAACTTTTTCTGGTACAGTGATCAGGACAGCTCTATCAGTAGATCTGTCATGGTTCAGGGTAAGGAACTGCTGTGGGAGTGAGGATGTAATGTGATGTCTTGAGCAAGAATGGAGGGAGAAAAAATCATCTGTGTGATGATATCATTTCTCATACAAAAATTTCTTCTGAGTCTGAGAGACTTTGATGGTCAAAGCCATCGGCTTACTAGTGAGGACTTGGTAAAAATACTGGAAAACACTAATGGATCAAGGGAGAATTAGACTGGATCAAGAATAATGTCCATAAAGAAGAATGAGGTCAGGAAGAATTTAAAATGAATTCCAGCACCACATCTCATATGATACCGGAGGTTGACTGTGCTTCATCCTTATGAGAGACTCAGGTAGATCTTTCATGACTGAGTGGTTCAATTGTGTTCCACTTTTTGGTGTTTCTTAAGATATCTTTAAACTCTGAATTTAGGGAATTTATGTCAATGTAAGTGAGCCTTGCAATTAGTATGTGGAACACTTCTAACACCCCCTCAGACAGGGCTTCATCCTCAGCTGGTGCAGCTCTGCTGCTGGGAGGCTGCTCTAGAGGTGGGATCGCTGCAGAAGTGACCTGCGGAATTTTTTAAGTGCTGTAGTGGAGGTCAGATTACAGCTTTTCAGTATATTTTTTAAAACCTTCCATTTGACCGAAAGGTCTTTGTTTTCAGAATAACTAAATGGAGAAATAGAGAATGAAAACAACAACTTTTGGGTGCCTTTGGTGAAGTGACAGGTGCAGAACTTTAATAAGGGCTTTTGGAGGGGCACACACCTTTCAGCTTCAGGTGAGTTTATGACTGCAACTGCTCCAGTGAAAAACAACTGGGCAGTTGAGCAAATCCTTCCTTGATATATAATATATGAGACCTCAGTAAAGATTATTCTGTCTTCCCAATTTTTGATGCTTTAGGCAGATTTGCACTGCTGTCATTCATCTGAACATGGCTGTGTTCCTTCTCCAGCAGATCACTTTACACACAGCAGCCTGTCCTCTAATCCTGCAAGGTTCTCAGAGGCCTGCTGAGAGAGAAAAAGACCTGTCTCTACTTTTGCTCACAACTACCAGTGCACAGTTAGGCCTACAAAGCTGCAAAAACGAGCATGCTCCCCCTTCCTGGGATAGTGCCTGAACTCGGTGACGTTTGGGGAGGGCAATTTGACAGAGACCAGCTGAGTTCCTGCAAACTTCTTTTGAGTGTCAGCAAGACCAGCATTTCCCACTCAACTGATAATCTGTTGTGCTTTGCCTTACTTGTCATTTTCAGTTATCTGTACCAACAACTGATGAGAGCACTCAAAGAGCCTGTTTGGCAAACTGATGATGTATCTCAGAGGAAGCACTTCTGAGATATGGTATCCCGGCAGAGATCCGGGGATAAGCAGTTCCAGTAAAACATAACTCCCTCGCCTTGAGATCAAGCAATGGATATATGGCAGGCCAGGATTTTGTCCATTAGGTTCCTTAAGTGCCACATAAGAGTTCAGGATTAATTCTAGGCTTTGTTCTTGTGGGTGATTTAGCCAATAAATTGCAATTTGAGGGTCTTGCCGAGATGGAAAGGAGATGTCTGCCACTAACACAAAGCAGTCAGACAGACCTGTGACTTCCCCGTGCATTTCTCAGGTAAGACTGAAGGGGTCAGACTGTGTCTCACTCAAAGCTGGCAGAGACATCACCTCGCTCGCCGGGAAGAAGCAGTCCTAAATCAGTGTCTTTATGTAAAAAATCTCCACCCAACTTCATTTAACCGTCAGAAGTTTTTACAATCCTGTTCGAGTGTGAACCGCAAGAGCCACTCCATGTCTATCTGTTGGTCAGTCAAAGGAAACGGGGCGTATTTTAGAGATTCCATAGTCCTTCATTCCCGCATTTATTTTGCTTTCCTCTGCAAAGTCCTAGAAGTGATGGATAGCTCTTGTTGATGTCTGAACTTGATAACTTTTTGAGTTGCATCTCATATTGGAGGAAAAGCATGCGAAAGGGAGCAGAAAATATTTCAAAGATTTTGTACAGTGGAGGTTAGCAGCAAACCATTAATTATGTGCAAAGGAATTAATAACAGCTTGATAGGCTTTTTGTTTTATTTCTTTTTTCCCAAGATGAGATATTGATCTGATATGAATAGCTTCTGCAGAACAATTGCAACCCATGTAGCCAACTAGGATTTTACAGTCTTCGTACAAAGATATTTTAAAAGATTAACATAGCTCTGGTAGGATGCATTAGTATGCTAGGATACCAAGGCTCTTTGGAAAGTTTTGGAAACTTCTTTCCAAGCTCCCATCAAATTACCTCCAAATTCTTATTATTTAGAGAGCACATTAAGTGCACACCATGCATTGTAACAAAGCTCTAGTCCCTACCCTGTAAATTTTACAAGTCTGAGACTTTGACAGTACCTGCTTAAATCTGTGGGAGTCTTTGCCTTGATTTCAATGTGGGTTGAGTCAGATCCTCATACAGCATCTAATGAGAATTAGAAACAGTTCTTTTACACTCTGGTACACCCAGTTAGCTCTCAGCAAATCCATGAGCAGTTCCCTGCAATGGTCCTGATAAATGCAATGGGGACCTTCACTTGTGAGTGGTTGAGCACTTACCAGCCTGGGTGAATGCAGCCCTGCTGGGGGAGAGAACAGAGAACGGAAGGACAGAGGTGACTGTGCTAGTTTGCTACTGGCTTTTAGCACCAGAGCAGCATGCATGGCTGAAACCACACTAGGCTAAAATTCCTTCCACGTGTTCTCTGCCTGAGTGCAAGCTGTGCAGCCAGCCCCTGTGGAAAATCTCTGAGGATGGGATTCCCTCCACATTCTGCCAGAGCCACCTTCCAAGTGAAACCTGTGCCTACACAGTCTTTGTCCCAACTTATTTAACTATTTTGACTCACTCCAGCTTACTGGGGTGAAGGGAATTTACAGCCTCTTTTCAGCTACCACAGCACTAGGCCTGCCAGCATCCAGCCTGTCGTGGATGCTTGTGTGTGCTTGTTTGGAAAGCTGCTTGTGTGTAGTTTTGCTTCAATGCAAATGCTTTAGGCCTCAGTGCAGTGAGGTAATCAAAAATATGCTTGACTTTAAGTCCATGAATGATCTCTGAATCTGGGCCTTTGTACTCAGAACAAAACCCTTTAAATAAAGGCATAGCTTGAATGCCAGAAGCCCAGCTGTTTTTGAACAGCCCTCCAATAACAAGCCCAAGAGCATTTGCATTGGTAGAAGCAAAAGTTGGATAAGGAGGCTGATTCACTGTCTGGCTTCTGAAGACATTTTATAAATAGCTGCAAGAAAAACACAGGAGTTTTTTTATTATTATTAGTTGATAAAACATGTTGACAGAATCCTTTTCAGGATTGTAACTTGGGGGCAGCATGTCTTTTTGGACAGCAGACACATGGCAAGCAATTTATTTGCTGAAGAAAGCCAGATGCTCCATGTCCTTGGCAGGCGATTTGTAAGATTAAGGAAAATCAAGCTTGTGACTAGAGTGTGGTAAATAAGTAAAATAAATAAATAAAGCAGTCACATTGCCCACAAGAAACTCTTCTGTCCTTTTTAGACAGCTGGTTTTCAGCTACTTTTCCTCACGGTATGTGATTGACAAGGATGAGTAGGCCACCTGAGGGGAGAAGTGCTTCTTGTTTGTCAGCCACTGCCCTCTCTGTGCTGCTGCATGAATAAGCTCAGACACCTCTGTGGACTTTCACAGCATGTCCCAGGCAAGATTTATGGTCACAGTGATGATCAGCTGAGAGGGTGAAAGGCACACACGAAACCAAGTACCAGGGCCAGGAATATATTTGTTGAGCATCCTCCATCAAGCAGTTGCCCAGCCTGCCTTTGAAGCTGTCATGCAGCAAGCAGAAACTTCTGAAAAACCTAGGATGGATAATAGCCCGGAGAGCAAGGACTGGAAAACAAGAGATACACTATGTCTCTTACATATAGGGCTCAATCCATAGCTGATGCAGATCAGCATCATGCCATTAGAAGACTCTTGTATAGACTGAAACCAGCTGAACACCAGAATTTCCAATAAAATAAAGTAGTTCTGTGAACAAACAAAATATTAGTGGAGGGAAAAACAGACACGATAAAGTTTGTGTTGTTTATCCTTCACACAGCTGGTCTTTTCCTAATTTTTCTTCAGCAGATGTTTGTGCCAGCACAGCTTAGAGTTCAAAATATTGTACTGCTTTCAAGCCATATCAGGGAGAAGGCAGGAGTGCTCTAAAATATCCCCATGGCCATTAGAGTTTATGAACCAATGAGCCAGAGAGACCATGCAGTAGACTTTTGAATGTCTGTCTGAAGCCTCTGAATTCCATATGCTCTTACCCTCATTGTGCCTCGAGGTATAACATTACTCCTTCTTTCATCAGGCTTCCTTTGCAATCAAAATACTGACACTACTTCAAATACCATTTGGATAATTCCTCTACAATGAGGAACATGGGGAGGATTCCCCCATTTGCTATTCTCTCCTGCGTACACTTTATAGGTGACAGTGTCCAAACACCTTCCAGTAATGCACTGTGATGCTGGCAGTATCTGTTACTCAGTGTTAGTCTCTTTCCTTTACTCCCATAAGAGACTTGTAGATGCAGTGAAGGTGCCAAAAGAAGTGAGAGGACTCAAAGTAAAAGGAAAACTGTACCCTATCATGGGGCAGCTCTTTCATACTAGTCTTCTTTCCTTTTTGTGCTAATACAGGCAGCAAGGAGGAATGAATTACCTTAGTGTCATCACATGAAGGTAAGCCAGAAATATTTTATAGTTGTTTTTATTATTTGAATAACATGTAGAGGACCCTTGTTGCAGTGTATGATGCAATATCCACGTGTTTTGGATCTC
>VWYI01035865.1:0-132551 GCA_013399455.1 Anthoscopus minutus
GTCTTCTGAGTTTTGCAAGCCCCAAAGAGTTTGGGAGCTCTGAGAGGCATCCATACAGTGGGAGATACTGCTGGAGTCCACTGCAGTCCTGGAGAGCTCCGAGGGCCTCACTTAGGACCGCCCTTTACAGGACTGCAAGACAATTAGCATTCGTTATCTGCAAAATTTCCCTCCTCAGGTCAGTAATTACTGGAGTTTCCAAAACAATTGGAGATAGTTTCCAATACAATTGGATATTGTTTTCAAAACTCCAGCCACAATGAATGGCAAACTTCTTTTTTGGCTATGGGTCAGGAGTGTTCCAGGGCTGTATAAGGCTATAATGGCTCTCTTTACTTGCAGTCTGCCACTTTAATGGTGTGTTGCCAATAAACCACAAAATATTACACAACTTAACAATACTTTCTACACAATTTTAGATCCTTAAAAAAAAATTTAAAATTTGGGTTTTCTTGGCAATTTTTTGTTGGGGAGGTAGTCTATTCCTTTTATAATTTTGGAATTGCACTCCTAAACCTGGAGATGAATGGCAATTTTCTCACAGAATTTTACTGCACAAGGAGCCCTAGATGTTTCACAAGACTACAGATGAATTAAAACCCCAAGCATACTAATTAAACTGCAAGTATACAAATAATTCTTGTGAATGACTTACTTCATACTTTTAGCTATGGTTTCAATGTGGAAATATCAAAACATATGATGAACCAGACTTTAACCTGGCTGCTTTATGCTTTCTTTTCTCCATAATGTATTTCCAAATACAGTATGGGGTATAAGTGTTGGAACCCTGTAATGTATTTTTCCTGTCTGCTCACAACACATCATCACAACATTGCGTTCCTATAAATTGTTTTTTTCAGCTTCACTCCCACATCATGTAATGTTTCAAACAGTTGTATGATAGCAAGAAAAGCTGATTAGGGATGTAGCTTGGCTTTGTGACTTGTTTCACCATTATAACAATGCCAAAAGTGATAGCTTCATTTTATCAGCTTGTTAGAGTCATTCGCCTTGTAATAAAAAAACCCATCTCAACATATTTATTTGTTGAGCTTTGGATTTGAAAATTAAATTTAAAATACAATTGAAATAATTATTTTCTGCAGTATTTACCTCACAGTGAGGAGCAAAGAGAATGGGACACAACATTATTGAGTTTTTTTTCCTGCCCAGATTTTAATACCAAATAAATAGAGGGTGTTTCTTGGCTGCTTTATCTCACCTGCAGCTTCACTGATTCATGACTGGCTGGAGACAGTGTGCATCCTCCAGCACCATCTGCAGTTAAAACACAGGTATTATTATATCCTAACATCAGAAATAATCACCAGAGGCCAAAGTTCCTGTCAGGGATATGATATAATCTGTAAAGTCAGTATTAAAACTCTAGTCACTCTTCAAAGCCATGAAAGTGTAATAACTGCTATTCACATTCCTCCTTTTATGAAAATAAAAGAACAGTGTGATGTATAAAACAACTTTCTCTAAGATGTTTTTGTAGCTTTTTGAAGCATTTAATTATTAAAATTCCAAGAGAGATCCTTCTAGATTAATCTTTAAACATAAAGACTAACTCTCCACTGGAGTACTGAGGTGAAATGAAGAGGGAAGAGCAGCCAGCAGGGAGCTGATTGCAGGTCCTTGATCTCCAACAAGTAGCCCCCACGGTATGTTTAAAAGTCATAAGGGTTACCTTTAAATGTTAGACAACAGATGTAAGCCCAGCATGATACCACAGCCCAACCCTTGTACCAGATACCAGCTTTGCAGCTGGAGAGCCAACAAAGCCATGAAGGAGAGTCTATTCTTTTCATTCTTAATTTTACCTTAGCAGACACAGCTCTAGGTTGAGGAAAGTCTTGAGAAACCTTAGTATTGCCTCAGAAAACCTGAACCTATCAGTTCTGGGAGATTAACTGAGTCTGCAAGAGTTTAACAGCACCTACCCATATCCTCACAAGGAGTGGAAAGGGAAAAAAATTATACATGTGGTGCACATTTGTAAGGCAAAGGCCACAATAGGAAATGTTTTCAGTTTGCCACATTTATTATTACATTTTGTCTTTGATTGCCTCCTGATTCTGCACTGAAGAACTGTTTGGGCAAGATGTTGCTGTGCACTGGGGTACTATGAATGCTAAAGGCTCCTAGCACGGTTCCTGACACAGGTTTTTGTACATGAAGGTACAAAACCCTTCATAAAATTGTCGGGAGCTTTGACATTTTACCTGGCTACAGGCCAGCTCTTCTGCTTGCACATCAATCTCCCTCACTTCTGATTTTTAAGAAAACAGCTCATTCTACTTTGTTTTACCTTCCTCAGAAAAGCCAGATGTTATAAGCAGAAAAATCTTTTGAAGGAGTTTTCCAGCTTAAGTCAGTGTAGAACAAACAATGACAAAAAAAAGCATGAGAGTAAAAGGTAAGAAAACTACATACCTACTTACACACATATATTGATATGTTTATAGGAAAGTGAGGAGGTGTGCCACAAGAGGATGGGCTGTGCTGTCTGCCTCTCTTCTCTAATTAATTGCCTTGGTGTCAGGGAACTCTCCCATCCATATGTATTTGCACAGAATGAACAGAATATTCTTAGTTGGAAGGGACCCACAAGCGTCATGGAGTCCAACTCTTAAGTAAATGGCCCATACAGGGATTGAACCCACAACCTCAGTGATATTAGCACCATGTTCTAACCAACTGAGCTTCAATTCTTTTAAGTTTTCTGTCACCACTTAACTACTATTCACCAGTGTCAGAAGCTGTTTTCACATATGCTTGCAAAAGCAGAGTTGTAGGGTACAAATAGATCATTCTGATCTTATTAATGGTGTTAGGGAAAAGCTTTATCAGTGAAAGATGACTTACTTCAGGTTCCTGTAACCAGCAGCTTATAAGTACAAGGAATGTAGGTATTCATGCTTCAGGGCACAAATAAAAATGTAACTAATGAAGTTTAGGAAGAATTTCTTCTACTGGCATCTTATGTCATAATTGGTCAGTATAAAATTTCTTGCCTTCGCCTCTGAATGATCCCATTTGTGGACTTCAACATTATGTGATACTCCATGCAGCTCTGATCTGGACTGGTTAGAGATACACTGTTTACCTGAGTTTTGCTGCCTTCCAGATCTTACAAAATGTTTTACTGATGTACAAAAGAAGCAAAAAATGTGGGTCAAGAATGGCAATGTAGTTTCTTTATCATTTCAAATATTAAAATTTAAGCCAGTGGAAATTAGAAAATTTCCAAATGAAAGGAGATGAGCTTTGCAAGGATTATTTAAGGAGTTAATGCTTTCCAGACATAAGCAGTGGCACTGGGAAGTCTCAGCTTTTCTGTCCAGGTTTTTCAAGCAGTTTTTAATGTCCAGATTAGCTTTTGGCCACTGCTGTGCTCTTAATTCTCATTTTCATGCACCTGTTATGTTTTTCAGATCCCTTTTTCTCAGATGTCTTTCCCCTAATTGAAAGGGAAATTCCCACAGCAATGGTAATTTGTGACCAAGGTATGATCTGGCACAGAGGACAAGAAGGCCCATCTGCAGAACCATTTAAACTAGATGGAAGCAAGGATGTCAGGGACAGGACTCTGCCAGGGAGTGAAATTTGCATCGGAGATAAGAAATGCTGTAGTATTGTCTTGTAACAATTGTGGAATGTGCTCAGGGGACACTTTTGGTAAAAAGACCTGGCAGTGAGGAATGGATCCAAGGCTGAATTGGTCTACCTCATGCAAATATCCACAGGACTGGCGCTGAGGTATGTAAGGAATCAGCTCTTGCTGCATCTTTGCAGCCTGCTTGCAGAGCCACTTATGGCAGTAGGGCTCTTCCCAATCCATTGTTTATCAAATCTCGGTATATTTAATCACAAATAAATGTTTAGTTTTTCTCAAGGGATACAATAAAAATTTTACAACTCAATTTATGTTTTCTAGTCTACCACGCTATGTGGAATGTTTGTTTTTTTCCACCAGTATGTGTCACTTTGTCTGGATGAAAAGCTGATGCAGTGTTTCCAGGTTATTTAGTGGCCTACAAGGCTCCTTTTCCATCTGTCTTGCTTTCTTTTTGATTACAGCAACTCTTAACTAGGCACAAAAACTCCTGGGGTAGAGACTAAATGTGAAGTTTTGAAATAACTCTGTCACTGCTATTCCTAACATAAACTTCATGGATTTTTGAATGTCTTCTACTCTGCTCAAGAAAAAACAAACCACACAAACCACCATACTTCACTATATTTTCTGAATTTTCTAGAATAAACTTATCCCACACAGGAAAGGACATCCTGACCTCGCTAAAACCTGGTTTAAGCACAGTTCCTAAAAGTAGACATAAACGTAGATCAAAAAAGTTACCAAGTTTGGGTCACCCAAACTTGAAATTATAACTCAGATCATACAGGTTACCACACCTTCTCCAAAAAAATTATTGATTCTATTAGCATGTCATCAGTAGGACTCAATGAGATACAGATCAAGTCAAACTCATTAGAGAGGTATGGGCAAAACAGGGATCACTTTAGTACTGAAAAACTGTCCTGACTTTTATACTGCTAGAAGGATACAGGGGATTGCAGAATCTGATTGCATTACTCAAAGTACTGTAAGTGGATAAAACAACCTGCATCTGTGTCTGATCTGAGGCTTTCAAGTTCATTTACAGCTGAAATGTTTAATCAGTTGGAGAGAAGAAGGAAAAACCTGGTGTAGAAATGCCAGCTGAATTAATCTGAATGCTGACCTCCAGTATAACTAGGAGTATCGCATGTCCTAATTTATTAACCCTTAAATCTTGCAGAAATATAGGCAGAAGAAGGAAACCTAGCCCTCAGATTAACCTACCTGGTAAAATGGAAATTCACTTACTTTTTGCCCGATATCTATGTCTGACAATGGACTGAGTTCTATGTTTACCTACTACGTGTGACTTACACAAAATGTTTTGTCCAAGAACCATATTTATTCCCCTGTTTCTTCATTTTTCCAAGCAAAAAACAAGATTCAAATTTGTAGTACCTGAAACAAGTTATAGATTATATGACTAGTGTTAGATGCTCAATGTTTAAGGAAACCTGTTTGCTTTTAACTCCCTCCACACCCCTACTACGACACATAAATGGAAAAATGAAAGACAAAAAAAGAAACAAAACAAACAAGCAGACACATTTTTTTAAGACCATCTTCATTCTCAGATCTGAGTTAAGATGGTTTCTAGTACTGAGTTAGTAGAATAAGTTCTATTAGGTTCTTCCTATCTCCCCCAATCTCTGTTAATAAAAGATGCTGTCCTGGGGAGAGTAAGAACCTTAAGGTTCAGTGCTGTAATCAGCACTGTCTGACATCTTCATTCACCACTTGGCTGATGGGACAGAGTGCACCCTCAGCAAGTTTGTAGAGGATACACAATTGGGAATCATCTGGCTGATGTACCAGATTGCCATACTGCCTCTCAGAGGCATCTCAGCAGGCTGGATAAATTGCCCAATGAAAACCTCCTCTTGCTAAACAGAGAGAAATGCCAAGTTCTGCATGTGGAGAAGAATTGTGCCATACACTTGTACTGACTGGGCACGGAGTGGCTGGAAAGCAGCTTTGCAGAGAAGGCCCTGGGGATCTGGGGAAAAATCAGCAGAACAAGACTTGTCAGCACATCCTTTAGCAAAGAAGGCAAACAGCCTCTTTGTCTGCATTAGGAGGACATTTGTCACTACTAAGCACTGGTGAGACACATCTGGAATACTGGGTCCAAGTCTGGGCTCCTGGGTGCAAGACAGATATGGACTTCTGGCAGAAAATCCATTAGAGGGCAGCGAGGATGATTAAAGGATTGGCACATTTGACATATGAAGACATGCTGAGAAAGCTCAGACCACGCAGCCTAGAGAAGACAATGCTCAGGGGTATCTCATCAAGATGAATAAATATCTGATGGGGGAAGATGTAGGAGTCTGTAAAATTCCTGGCAGAAGGCTGTGGGAAAACCTTTTTATCAGGGAGGTAAAAACTACCCATACTACCCTCTGTTCAGTTCTATGTAAATGTAGCTAGAAAGTTCTCTGTTTCTCCTGTTACTACTGGTTTGTTTTTGCTGCATTATTTTACATAATCCTAATCATCCTTCATTGGACCCTTTCCCTCAGACTCTGCCCCTATCCTAGTTTATATAAGCTGTTGTAACACCCTAGACTCTGCCTTTTATGTGCACCCCCATATGCTGGAGATTACATGTTTGTGGTTTCACTATTAAAGTTCATTCTTTTCGAGTCACACAGTCGAGCCTGTCCTGTTATTTTGCCATATCGTCTCCGGCCAGTCTGGTCTCAAGGTCATGGGTCCTCTGCCTGTGACAGGAAGAAAGTTTAAGAAGAGAGAGCCAGACTCTCCTCAGTAAGTGCCTGCTGACGGGATGAGAGGCAATGGACACAAATAAAATACATGACATTTTATCTAATGTGAAAAAACATTTTCTAGTGTGAAAGAGGTCAAACACTGGAATAGTCTGTCTAGAAAGGTTGTGGAATTTTCATTTTAAAACCTATTCAAAATATCTCTTGGCATGACCCTGAGCAACCTCATCTGGATGACCCTTCTTTGAGCAGGGGATTGTGCTGGATGATTTTCAGACCCGTCTCCTATCACCAGCTATTCCATGAGTCTGTGAATCCTGCATTGTTTCTTACAAAATAGGTTTTTCTTGTGTCTTATTAACACCCAACTTGCAAGGACAGTGAACATTCAGAACAGCTGCTGGCTTCCAGAAATTATTCCTTAGCAACTACATCTGAAAGTTCTCATACATTTTTTGAGTCCTGGGATGCTTTTAGTGTCATTGTCACAGATAGGAGCACAGGCCCAGTGGACATCATGGGGACAAATCTGAAGTTATGTCTATTTAAAGACTGTAATACATGGATTTCTTTTCTATGACATTTGGTACATCTGTCACAAAACAGGACATGAAAGAACAAAATAATATATTCTGAAAAATATATGTTGGTAGTCTGAGTTAAAATACTGGCGCAGTTTAGACATTTTATAGGGAAAAAAAGACAATGAAAGAAGAGTAGTTCAGCTATAGCACTTGTGTTTTTTCCTCCTCCCTACTTCCCACAAAAGGCCCCACCCAATATTTTCTAGGCTAGAAATATCTGAGAAAGGAATTAGAGACAAAAATCTCTAATTATATTTTAGAAGACTGGATTTTTCTTTCCTCCTTCACTGATATACCCATTTTTCCAGTCAATTTTTTAGCTCTGGCTTCAAGCATAGATGAAAATGTGTTCAATCTGACTTGTTATTCTGATAAGAATTAATTGGATTCGTTTTCACCTTCTGTTTTTCAATTTGTTTTTCAATTCCTTTGTACCACCTGTTTTCAGAATCTTTTTAGAGTTAGATGCCTCTCAAATTAGTTTTCCCTAAAGAAAAAATCACTGATTTTTATATGCTTGCCAAAAATCCATGATCCCAAGTAGTCTCACCTATTATCAAGATATGCATGAATTTTGAAAGAAATATAAAAATGGATAAAATTATGGGGATCCTGATCTAGCGCTACAGATTAATATAGTTTTGTGAAATTTGCTGAGTTATTTCTGTTGTCAATAAAGCTTCACTACTTTGCTAGTTGTGCTGATCTGAGCAGGTGGTGTCAACACCTTTTGTTATGTAAAGATGAAACACTGAGTAAATGAAAAACTTATATATTTGCTTCTCATCTTCAGAACTTCTACAGGAAGTTCAGGTTCCTATAACTTTGTCAAATCCTAAATTTCTCACATTTAAAAATTAAGCCAGAAGAGAGCAAGCTGTTCTGAGTAGAGCTGGATGCAGAAAACATTTCCCACATGGGCAGCTCTCCCATTCACTTCCACTAAGATAAGTTAGGAAGAGAAGAAAAGCAAATAGAAAAGAAGTGTAGCAGTTGCTTTTAGTCTGACTCAGGCAGTTTAATAACCATTAAACTGAATAAGCAACTTTTATTGGATGTCAAATCTGTAAGTGTGTCTTCCCCATTGCTCATGGAAGACTTTTATTTGTTAAAATTAAATACCCACAATTATGCTTTGAAATCCCCAAAGGTAACTACAGTTTTCTTCCAATGTGTTAACTCAAGCTTTAAAAGTTGTCTGAAGTTTGACAAGAGGAGGTGCAAGCCACTAACCCTTACCCTGAGTGTTAAACTTATCCTGAGAGGAGTCATGGAGGAGAACAGGACAGCAACAGTCAAAACAGAATAATCATTTTGCGAGTGTAAGCACCCAGAAACTGAAACACCAAAAAGGTATCCTTAAGGGCTAAAGTAGATCTGTCTAAGAGATACAAAACTATAATCTGCAGCTATTGCAACTGGAACAGAAAGATGCTTACACCAATGTGTGCAATTTTTTTCCTTTAAAATCATGGCAGCCAGATTTTTTTTGGCAAAGAAATCTGAACTTCATAGAAAGGCTTCTGTGTAGTGGTTGTTTGTTTAAAATTGGAACTAACAGGCTTTTTACATGGGCTCTCAAAAACAAAGCCTTCTGTGCAAGTTTCAGCCATTCTGCCCATCATACTTTTGTGTTCTCTCACCATCATGTATGGCCTCTCTTGTAGCACCTGGTTGAGCATGGACAGTGAGTATTGGACTCAACAGTGGATTCCAGCCTTCAGGTTGTGGTGTTGAGGAGCTACACTGGGAGGAGAGAGCTGGGGAGAATGATAAATCTGAACCAAAGCAGCTTTTGCAAACTGTCAAGTCTCCTGCACTGAAGAAGAGAGAATGAAATTTTCCAGCCCTGCTGAGGCATTTCATTCCAGGCTTCTGGATGCAGAATGAGCTCATGTGTCCCTGTCTTGTCTTGGGGAGGCTGTGGGCACAGCAGGACTTTTTTGGTGGAATGTTACTGAGCAGTCATCTTTGTTCTTTTGAGGGGTTCTTCTGCCTTTGGGAATGCTGTCTGAGCTGATGCGTAAGAACATGTAGATTGTGAAGAAAATATAAAAAGGTGCTGTGCTTCTTCCCTGGCCTGATCTGATGCAGATGTGTTACTGGCCAGGTCACCTGTGGTGGAAGCAGCATTGGAAGCAGTGAGGAACATGGTCTCTTTTATAAATACTGAGATCAATGCTCAGGACTGGCAGGCAAAACCAAAAGTCATTCCATAGGGCTTATGAAAATGTTGAAAAGATGTTCAAACTTACTCAGCAATCGAGGTCTCAGAAAAGAGCTGTGTTAGGGTAAAAACAGCAGACAGAGGAATACCATTTTCCGTTCGCTGCTGCTGCCGCCCAGCAGTAGCGTGTCAGTGGAAGCTCAGCCCTACAGAACCACAGAGCAGCAGCAAGTCAGCAATTGGATAAAAGGGTAATTGCTTTGTCTGTCTGGTTCTGCCCCATGTAAGTAAAGCATCCTGTAAAACATCTGTCCATGAAGAACTATACCAGTGCAAGCAAAACTGCACGTTTTGCAAGCAAATAGTTAAAGCTGTGTGGGAGAGACGAGGGCGATGGCGAGCGGTGGGATAGTGCTCCCTGGTGGAAGCAGAGCACCGGCTCTGCATCCCAGGGTTCTGTGTTTTCAGTGCGAGGATGCAAAAAGCAGGAGTTTAAGCTGCCAGGAATGGGATACTCTGCAGAACCGCTTAATCTGCTGGACGGCAGGTGGCAGTGGGAGCTGCAAAATAGTTTCGAGGAGAGGAGAGGAGGGGAGAGGAGAGGAGAGGATATATCAAAGATTAGTTGAAACTTAGGCCTGCATCTGGCAGGAATTTCAAAGGACATTCTTTCTGAGGTAAGACATCAAAGACCTGATCACTGTGCTTGGAAGTTGCTTGCTACAAAATCAGAGAGTAAGACATAAATATTATGTTTTATATTATAAATATTACGATTGTAATTTCTGTTTTCTGTTCTACTGTTAGGTAAATGACTACAAAAACAGTAACCACTCTGAACCTATGTAAGAACATAACAGGCAACATATCACCTAATCACAAAAATTTTGAAAAGTATTAATTATTTTTCAATAAACATAAGAGAGGTGCTAGTCTGTTAGACAAAGGTGTTATAAACTCTTTTTAATGTGCTTCATTTATTGGCAAACTTGTCTCTCAAGATTTGACTAAAAGGCACAAAGGCACATTTCCTTTACCAATGGGAAACATTACACATAGCTAAATGGATGGGATGAACAGACAAATAAATAAATATTAAACCAGATATGCATGTATGTATATATAAGTTCTTGGATTTTAGAGTGTTTCACAGCATTAGTGCCTACAGGCAGTGAATAGCTCAATGTGTCATTACTCTTCAAGTAAAAAGATCTTTCCTTTAAATACTAATAGAGAAAAGAGGAGCAAGCATTAAGTATTACAGCCTTTGTCAGAGCTCGTAATTATGTACAAAGGTCCTGAATCAGCAAAACACATAAGCACGTGCTTAGTTCTATTCAGTTCTTCAAATATTTTTATGTATTTTAGTGAATGTAAACAATATTAAGTATATGCCTATCATCTTCATTGGATGAAGGATTTTTGACTTGTTTACACTTAGAAAGGACTTGAACAAAAAAAAAGGAATCTGCCTGGGAGCAGCTCTTTCTAGTCCTACTATCTTAAACCCCTTAATCTGGAAGCTTTAGTCACCCAAGGCAGCCTATGCAAAGTAACAGATTTAGTATAATTCCCCACAGGAAAAAGAAAAGTCTTACATGACCCTACCCAAAAATATATGCTGGAAGAAAATTATATGGGAGGTATTTAGGACTAGACCATATCACAAAACTTCAACTCATGATTCTTTTGCCAGAGTGCTGTTGTTTGGGTCAATATTTGCGGTACAAGTTAAGGCTGGCTGAGCATTAACATGAAATAAATGTGTCTTGTAGTGATATCTGCCAATATTTAACAGGGAGTTCATACAAACCTTTCTCTCTTGGCCTTTTATTAACTGTTTCAAGGACTTGTGCCCCTGGTCACAGGAGACTCAGGACAATGGAAATTTGGGCATGTCTTCTTCCCTTTCTCGCAACCAAAGGAGAAAACAACAAGCCATCACAAAGCAGATATATAATCTCCTTGTTTCAGAGTACGTTGAAAGCCTGGAGGAAGTTTTCTGGTGCAACAAAGCCCATCTGTACTTAGAGGACAAAGAAAGACTTAGTAATTCTAGATATAGCTGGAATAATACATAAGATTTTTAAAATGATCTCTAAACTTGAAATATCTTTATGGAGGCAATACAATATCATTGGAGCAATGTGAACCTTGAGTAACAAGAAAATTACTCCAAAATTCCATCTGTCTGTGTGGTGTTATTTTTAGCTGGACATTCAGAGAAACTCCATCCTGCTCTGGACATATGAATTTTATTTTATGTGTTTTGTGGTACTAGTGTCTGGGAGAACCAAGTCATTCACAGTCACTGCAAGGTCAATGTGCCTACCTTCACATTTCAATTCATAGATCCTTGCAGGACCCTCATCTACTTTCTTTCTCAGATTTCCAGTTATTGAACAGTAAAGATAACCATGTCACCAGAAATTAATATTACCCCTTCTACAAATAAGAAAAATCACCATTTATATCCTTTATATTATTACTTGTGTTCATCCAAAGGAATTTAGAAACTGGATTTTCAGTTTATGCAAACAAGATGAATAAAGAAGTTGTTTACAGGAGCTGAAGGAGCTGAAGGTTTTCTGAGCTGTTTTCTGCTTTTTCAGGGCCCACCTGTTACTCCTGAGAGATGTCTAACAACTCCCTATTAAACTATACTGTCATTCAAATCCAAGTATATATTTTCCACATCTTTTCAATGTCATAATTTTCTGCCTATGAACTGATGTACGGGTACTGGGTTTTTCTAATTTATCATCAGTGGTTTTGAAGTTGCATAGGAATTATTTTCTTTTAAAAATTGCCTTTCATGCTGACAGATGAAATTCCTTCGCAAGGATAATTCCTGTACTGTGAGACAGGTATTGCAATGTAAATTGCCTAGATTTAAAACTATTTAATTCTGTAAATGAGGAGGAAATTATTCAAGGAATGTCCTTGAGAAAATGAATGTATGCACTTCCACAAATCATTTACAAAAAAATTACATGCAAAGTAAAAGCAAAAATTCAGTTTAACTTTTCCCTGTGTTACCACATGGTGGCCACATAGCCCCAGCCATGTGGGCTGATGCTTCAAGGACACTGAGAAACTCCTGATGACACCAGTTCCTGTTTTCCATGCACCCCACATGAAAAGATTCTATCTACACGAAAGACTTCTATACAAGTTCAACAAACTTACTATCATTTCCTAAAAGCTCAGGTAATATAATTCTGCCTACTATGTAGTCTGATTATTGGACTGATAATTTAGACAGAAACTAGATATAATCAAAATACCAGAAGCACAATCATAAATGAATGATAATTGAAAAAAATCTTGTAGAGATACCTAAACTCAGTTTTTCAAGTTCTTCAGAAAATGAGTGAATTTACTACAGTAACCTATGATATTTTAATATTACTTATATTTTACTTTTAACAATGACATGTAACATAAAGATCATAAATATATCAACAATGCATTCATTACACCAGTTTCTGTATTAAAATTGGTTCAATTTAAAACAAATGTCATATTTGATTTGTGGAAATATTTCTGCAGCAAACTAAGCTCAACTCTGATGCAGACTTTAGAGTAGGCAAACTTTTCTATTTACCACAGTGTTCTCCTGGTTCAGCATAACGCGCAATGCCCCCACTGGCAGCTGGGGATTTGGGTTCTCTAAACACCTCCCACAAGAATGGGACCAAAAGGGTTTGATACACATCACTTGCTCCCCTGGGATGCCTGAGAAAAGCTCGAGAGCCTGACTTCAATCAGTTGTCAAAACACATGCTAAAAATCATAAAGGATTACATATGAAGGCCAAATATGTGGAACATAAGGGGAAGTCCCCCTGTCAGACTTTTGACTAGGACCAATTTGAGGTTATTTGTGTTTCCCCAAGGAATCATTTGCCACACCAAACAGTGAATTAAAAACAATGCCGTGGAACCTTGTAATAATTCTAAGTATAATGCCACATACATCCACCATCTGCTGCAAGCAGGATATGCTGCAAAGGAGGCCTCTAGCTGAGAGACAAGGACTTACTAGTAGTCATCTATGCTGCATTGTGAAGAGGTCCTTTGGTCAGGAACTTGCCCCTGAAACTGTGTGGAGACTTGAAGCAACTGTACCCCATCTCTCATGAGGCACTGAGGTATCATCTGCAAAACAGCACTTCATATTTTTTGCACAAAACCCAGAATATTTTCAGGTTTAGGCCTTTTCCTTATTGGGTATAATTAAGTATTGAAATTTTCAATGGAGAGCAAATTCTTCTCTCAAGGCGCTGCTACAGTACCTTTATTAAAATTTGAAATAAATTACAAATGGTGATCTACTCAAAAAGTCGGAGGAGCCATCTGATGCAAAATTGGAAAATTTGCTGCCTTAAAGCAACCATATTTAAACTTATTAGAATCCTTTAGGATTCAGTACTGTATCATAAAAGCATCAGTAGGAAGAACTTTCAGCAGGGTTGTCCAGGTTTGTCTTAACTGGGCAACCTGTTGGAGACAAACCTGCTTTTACACATGCCTCTTCTACATTCTCAAAGCACACCATAGCCAAAGCAATGCCTACCCTGAACTCCATAATTTGCAGAATCATAGAATCATTAAGATTGGAATAGACCTCCAAGGTCATCCAGTCCTTTGACCACCCACTATCTCAACAACACGATCATGGCACTGAGAACCATATCCGGCCATTTCTTAAATAGTTCCAAGGATGGCAATCCTAACACATCCCTGGGCAATTTGTTCTAATGCTTAACCACCCTTTCAGTGAAAAAAATTTTTCTGATGTCCAGCCTGAACCTCCACTGGCACAACTGGAACCTAAGTCCTCTCACCCTCTTGCTGGTTACCTGCAAGAAGAGGCTGACCCCCACCTGGCTGCCCCCTCCTTTCAGGCAGTCACAGACAGTGATGAGGTCCCCCTGAGCCTCCTTTTCTCCAGGCTGAACAGCCCCAGCTCCCTCAGCTGCTCCTCACAGGACTTGTGCCCCAGACCCTTCCCCAGCTCCGCTGCCCTTCTCTGGACACGCTCCAGCCCCTCAATGTCTTTCTGGCAGTGAGGGGCCCAGAACTGAGCACAGGATTTGAGCTGTGGCCTCAGCAGTGCTGAGCACAGGGGGACGGTCCCTGCCCTGCTCCTGCTGGCCACACCATTGCTGAGCCAGGCCAGGGTGCCACTGGCCACCTGGGCACACCCTGGACCATGTTCAGCTGCTGTTTGCCAGCACCCCCAGGCCCTTTTCTGCCAGGCAGCTTCCCAGGCACTGCCCCCAGCCTGCAGCACTGCCTGGGGGTGTTGTAACCCCAGTGCAGGACCTGGCTCTTGGCCTTGTTGAACCTCATATAACTGGTCTTTACCCATCAATCCAGCCTGTCCAAACTCCTCTGCGTTTCCTTCCTGCCCTCCAGCAAATTAAGACTCCCATTCAGCTTGGTGTTGTCCACAAACTGAGAGTGCACTCAATCCCTTGGTCCAGATTATCAATAAAGATGTTATAGAAGGCTGGCCCAAATACTGAGCCTTGAGAAACATCACTTGTAACTAGCCCTCAGGTGGAAGTAACTCCTTCACTCTCATGCCCCATCACTCTCTGGGCCCAGCCCAGAGACGTTTATAAACCAGAAAAGAAATGTAAGGTGCCAAGTTCTCTAGGAAAATGCTGTGGGAGACAGTACTGAAGGCTTTACTAAAGTCCAGAGAGACTACACCCACAGCCTTTCCCTCATCCACTAGGCAGGTTACCTGGTCAAAAAGGAGACCAGGTTGGTGAAGCAGGACCTGCCTTTTACAAACCCATCTGCCTGGGCCTGGTTGTCCTTCATGATGGCACTCAAGAGGATCTGCTCCATAAAATTCCCTGGGAATATTCCCTGGGACAGTGAGGAAGCTGGGGGAGCAGAATGCAGATTTAACACACTGAGTCTTCTCAGAAGAAATTTTATTTCATAGCAGCACGTCATCCCCACTGACCCGTGACTCATTTCATGGTATGTATGCTCAGGCCTGCTGACAGGGCCCTTCCCCATTGACATTTTGTACCACAGTCCCAGGGGATTGAAGCTTCTGCAGAAAAATACTAACAGACTGTCAACACTGACACAGTAAAGTCTTCTTACTTATTGAAAAGAGAGCAAATTCCCACCTAGATTAAAGTGGAATGTAGGATCATCCAAAGTCCCAAGGTGGGTGAGCTTGCCCAAAATTCAAGTACCTAGAAAACCAGCTGGTAAGGACCCACTAAATTCTGTGAATATATTTTTCTCTGTAGAAATGCAGACTAAAGCGCTATGTTTAAAAACCTACTGGTGATTCCCCAGGGAAAAGAGATCATGCAGAGAACAAATTCCCTGATGGATGTAGTTATTCAGCCATGAAGGTAAGAACAGGGAACTTCCAGCCAGAATGGAGACACTGTAGATGATTTCTGACATGTCACAGAGCCAAATCCATAATGCCAGAAAACACCACTGAGGATCTATCATCCCATAGCTTCCCACACCTTTTCCCCAGGATTTTTGCACCAGGTTATAAAGTCATGGGATCTAAGGCAATGAGAAATTCAAGTTCTTTCTGAAATGCCTTCATAATAATGAGCACTGTCTCAGTAAACTGCAATCACATCTTGCATATTCCCAGGAAAATGCCTTCATTCAGAAGAGATGCATTTCAGGAAAATACCATTCTTGTTTCAGGTTGCCCCTTTGTGTGTTCTGTAAATCTTCAAAGTGGTTGTGACTATAATTCATCTAGGCTGTGGGCAGAAGGAGACATTTCTCCCAAGAGGGGTACAGACTACATGTGTGTGTGGTCCAAGGGAAAGCAGCTTTAATCACGCGCTGAGAGTAATAGGCATTGTACTGTGACTAAATTTACTGTGCTTTCTGGCCGACTCTTTCTGAAGGGAGAAGTGCATTTCAAGCTCTAATCTTTGTTTTGTCTGTAGATTTTCACTCTTTCTATACTAACTTGGTGCTAAGGGCCTGATCTTCACAAAATGAGGCCCAAAGTCAGCATCTACTTTTGCAAACTCAAGTACCTAGCACATGTGCGTCTCAGCACAAAGCAGAAGCGACTCACAGAGAGCTCTGGACACGTGGCTCTGCAAAGTCCCTTTTTGCTTTCATCTATGTTAAAAATTTTACACAACTGTAGTTACATTTCTGAGAATAAGATGCTAGCTGTTAGTTCAGAGATGCATTTTATTCTCATCTCATTGCCAAAGGCAACTGAAGTATTGAAATACAAGCATAGTGCCAACTGTGCGGTTAAATTGAAATCACCAGCTCAGCCTTTCTGCAGATTTAATTGGCAAGACTGCAGCCTTTTCAGATCTTTTCAGATTTGGTCATCCTCTTTGTACAAAATTAAGAGAATTAAGGCTAAATTCAAGCATAAAATAATGCCACAAAATCCTCATTGTCCTCCTGAAATGGACAAACATGACATGTTTTTTTCAGTTTGATTTACACCATCAGCATTTGGAAGCACAGTCATTGTTTAGCCAAACCTGCCAAATGTTTTCTATTTAATTACACAATGCAACCACAGAGTCCAGTAGGACAAGATCTCTTGTTTATATATTTACTTAAGTTGATGAGATACTACCAAATGACTAGACATAATTGTCAGGAACAAAAAATACTGAGAAAGCAAAATTTATAGACAAGTAAGAAAAAAACAGTTGTATGGGTTATGGTTTTTTAATTTGAGAAGAAAGAAGGAAGTGCAGAAAATAGAACTGAGAATTTTGTATTTTATTCACCATAAGTACAATAATATATGGAAGAATAATTGTGTGTCATTTTATGTTGCAGTCAGCAAGCAAGGGGTGTGCAACATGCTTCCTTAGTCTTTCTTCTCTCCATCTGTCCTGCCCTGCTCACTGTCTGTCACAGCCAGTCCATCCTGTCAATCTGGAGTTTGGCTTTATTTAGTTCTGAAGAGAAGGTGTCTCACTGTCACAAGACGTAACTAAAGTGATTAGTTCAGATTCTTTCAAAGAGAGATTGTACTTTTATGAATAAAAATATCATCTGAAATAGCATTACCTTGAGTCATAAGTAAATCCTTTAGGGCATAAACTGATCACCAACAGGCTTGACAAAGGAATGTCTTCAGGCAGTGTATTATTGCTTGTGATGAGTGATAAGTTATGTTATTTCTATACAGAAGTACTGACTTGCAGTCAAAATGGCCTTTTAATTTATTAGAACACGACAAGGAAGAAAAAACTGTAATGTCTTTCCAAGAAAGACAGGCTCTTCTACACAATGCAACCACTCAGTGTTAACAAGGCAGTGGGCACAGTGCTGGAGTCACTTTTCAGACGGCAGGCAGCTTTCAGATTTAAAGAAACATCATAAAGTAAAATTAAATTTATCACTAGAGAAAGAAAACCTGCCAATCTGAAAAATTCATTCTTTTCTCCTTCAGAAATATTCCCCTCAAAAGGTCTGGCTTATACCCTCTGAGGATTTGGAATGTATCTCCTTTTGATCTCCATTGCTTTTCTGGTGAGAAAGACAACTTGACCCTATTAATTACTTCTCTCATTCTTGTTTTTAACAGGTCTTGAGAACTTCGGGATGAGCAGTTCCACTCCTCACCATCACATTGCCTCTTGTCAAACAAAACATCTTCTCAGGGGTCTGAGAGTGCTTGTCTCCCCTTGAAACTCCCAGCAAGAGAAAAATAGACTCACTCACTGGCAACCAGAGGCTTCTGAATGCCCACAACTACTCTGTGACATCTGGGTAACAAAAGAACAGCATTTTCGAAGCAAAAATAGTGGGCATGGCTACTATCCCAGAGGGTGGGCTGCTGGACGTCTCCAGGGAAAGGGTAGCCAGGCTTCAGTGGCTGAAGTGATGCATTAGTAGAGGTGGTGGTCATGTAGAGGAACCTTATGCCCTCAGTCCCCAGGAGCTCTCCCCACTTGTAATGGTGACAGTACACATAGGTGTGTCCTCCAGCAGCAAAAAAAGAGGTAAAGAATTGGGGAGTGGCAGAGTAATTTTTGAGGAGATCCCGAGACAGCACCATGTGTGGGGTAAGCTCAAAGCCTGGAGGGAGAGCTCAACAGACCCCCTAAACACAGACTCATGCATTCAAACTATCCCAATTCTGCTCCTTCATGTGCAATTTCCTGAAAAAGGGTGTATCATCCAAAGTGTTTTTAAATAACTTATACAACCCTCATCATTATTATAATTTTAAAATGTTCTGCAGAACTAATTATTTTTAATGTGGCTTAAAAAAAAAAGGTGTGGTAGAATAATATTTTTAAATCTAGCAATTGAAATTCAGAACTCATAAAATTACCAACAGTCTTTCAAATTGCAGTTCAGAAAGAGTTGTTTCCTTTTATGACACTCACTCCCTTCTTTATATAATATTTAACCCATGGTGCTGTAAAGGTTATAGGAGCTGCGTACTTTGGGAGGGTTTATTCCTCATCCCGCTGTTATGACACACAAATAAGTCACTGAGTAAGTAAGTAAAGCTAAGTAAATGAGGCTGGAGAAACACAAGCCAAAGTGAAGTATAGCTTATTCTTAATCCTGACTCTCTTGGGGCACTTCTTTGTGAGAATCCTGAAGTAGCTGAAGATCCCTTCAAAGAAAAGCTAGTTATAGAAAACTTATCCCCGGTGCTCATGTGATCAGGTAATGTACTCGATTCACACAAACAGGTAATCCACAGGGCCGCACTCTAGACAGTTAAGTGGCTTTAACATAAACTCTTATTGCAGAGGGCTGGAAAGCAGATAAAAGCTTCATTTGTCTTCTGAACCCTCAACAAAAATCTGCCCATTATAAAGTGCAGACCTGTGTGAAGGCTCCTGGTGCCTTTTTGATGTGGGAGACGGTGTGCTTTCGGGAGGGAGTTGATGACTGGCATGCTGCTGACTTGCCTCGCCCACTCCCCATGGCAGATCAGACCCTGGGCAGGAGCTTTGCTCCATTGCCTGGCGTCAGCCAGCCCAAAGGCATCACCATGGGAGGACACATCCCTTGGGTCACAGATAGGGAGGGCAACAAAGGTTTGCTTATGGCTCCTGTGAAAAATAGTTTTTTTGTGTAAGGATATTTATCATCCGCTCATGTCATCGTTCCTGGGTTTCTGGTGACAGTTGTGGCATGGACAGCGTACAGACTCTTTTATCTGTGAATGTTAACATTTCTTTGAAGACTAAGCATGAAATATATTACAACAAGTTTACTGATAGAAGAGTTGGAATGACTTCATAAGAGTAGAGGATCACAGAAACAGACATACAACTGTTTGTGACCTCTGTTTAGAAAATAAAGCAATGTTCAAAAGCACAAAACTAAACAAATTTTGCATTTGTTTCAGAGGTCTGAAGCTGGGACCCAATCCACCCCTCAGAGAAGCCAGCAGGAGCCTTCCCATTGACTTCAATAAGCTTTTCATTCAGCCTCCACTTGGTCTCAAGCTATTTGTGATTAAAATTCTTTCCTTCTTTGCTGATAATGCAGACAGGTTTTGGTAAAGCTGGCATGCATTACATGTCTGTTGCCACCTGAGACATGAGCTTCTAAAGGGATGCAGGTACCCAGAGCCACTTTCCTGGGAGCAGGGATAGCTGTGTTTTTTCCCAGGTGGTAGTGTTGTAAAGCTGTGGAATACTGGCAGGCTCTGCATCCACCCTGCCTTCCTGGAGCTTCACATGCTCTCATGGCTCAGGAGAAAATTTATTTCAAACCTTGAATATTTACAAGTCTTGTTGATGCTTGCTGTTTTCTTAGAATGCCGGTTTTGCTAAGAATAAGCAAGTAAACCATCAGATTGGAACACCTTCAATACCAGTCTTGAGCTGAATGGTTTTGGTCTATCCTTTAAGAACCGGGCCAGAAGCCAAATTGTGAGCAACAAATGCCCATGACATCTAACCAACACAAATCTGGCAATGTGATTTTAATTCCTAAATCTTAATATTTAAAAATATGTTTCCTTTCTACTAGGGCTACTTGGGGGCAATTAGTGCTGTTGCTGGTGCCATTAAAATATTGAAAGTATGTTTCTGAATGAAATTAAATCATTACTTTGCAATTCTGGGCTGCTGGAAGCAAAACCCCATGTGGGCTGCATGCCACTAAGATATGCTACACCATTTCTGTAGTCTTCAAATCCCCCTTATTTTTTCATGTTTGCTGGTATGGGCGGCCCACCCAGCATAAGAAGGCATGCAAACAATTTTAACAGACAAGTATTGTGTTGGCTAAGGTTGCCAGTGCTAAACTATCCAGAAAGATTTAGACAAATTTTTTCCCTATGGTAAAATGCATGTGTGAGTTTAAAGATGAAGAGAAATGAAATCTGTTATTTATAGCCTGAAATATCTATACTATTACACACACGTGTATTTCACTTAATCCCTGTTTTGATAAATGCCCACACTGCTAAACACCTAATGTACAACAGGATGTGGTTCCCACTTAAATTAGCAGATGCTATAGTTTCTGATTGTTAATGATGGACTTGTTTGCCAATAAAAACAATTGATGGATCAGCATATGTGAGCTACTGAACCTCAGCAAAAGTCCAGACTAATAAGAGAGAGACAGAAAAATGCTTCAGGTCATAGTCAGCAGATGGGAAATGGCCAGATGTCTGTCTGGGGCAGGGAAAGTGCAGCATGTGTTTAACTATATATCCGTGTTTTCATATGGCAGCAACTACTGGGAAGTTCAAATACTTGGACTAACCAAAGCAATGGTTTTAAAGTTTACTTTTGCATTTGGAGGACAAAAATAAACTAAAAGTACGTCTATAAATCTGAAAATTCAGCCGACAGATATAGCTGATATGGACACAGAAATGCATATTACATGCAATTTAGAACTCAAGAAATAAACTCTAGATTTTGTAAGAAGACAAAAGCTACATTAGGTGATTTTGGCAACATAAGATGCCATCTGTGAGCAACTGAAAATAAAATTGCATTTTAACTTTCTCTTATAATTCTATTAAGCAAGAATATGCTATAAAATGTAACATATCTAAACAACATTTTTTTGCAAAACTGTGCAACACAAACAAATGGAGAGTATTAGCTAAAAAATGAATGAATTGTGTAATTTCTAGAAGATAACCACGTGATATGTTTATATCTTAAAAGCTAAACTAGTTAATTTCCTAAGCATGCAGGCAGTAAAAGTATGATTGGAAATGTCACAATTTTTTTAAATCACATGCTACTGTAAGATTGTACAGATCATATATCTCTGAGTAAAATAAATAAACGCTCCTTATTTTTCACTGAAGAGACTTTAACTTCTTCCCAGATTAAGTAGCCTGGTAACACTGTCTCTGAGAAAATTATTCATCAGATAAAAGATATGCAGGTGCTTAAGTGTCTGACTGGACTTGGGGCCTATAAGGCAAAATTAATTATAAGCAGAAATGCAATTTACTCATGGATTGAAGCAATTTGAACATTTCATTTAACTACTCTATAAATGGAATTTTCCTGTGTATAATTCACAGCAAGAATATGTTTCCACAGGGAAAAATCCAGACCTCACCAGAGTGAATGACAATCTTTCCACTCACTTTGGTGGGTTCTGGATCAGTCCCCAGCTGTGAGCTGGGTACGTCTGCCTGGCAGTGCCAGCCATGCTTGGCCCTAGGCCAGGGCATTCCCACCTGAAGGGTTATGTTGAAGGACCTGCAGTGCTCAAAAAGGAAGTTGCCATGAAGAAAATAGCTGTATTTTTTGATGTTAACATCAAGCAGAAAATACGGGAATCTTTCTTTTGAGGAGCTCTCCTAACTCCTTAGTACCTTTGGATGCATAGAAATCCCAGCAAGTGCAAGATGCAGCAGGGGACATTTTTGTCAAAACCTTGATTTCTGCGGTTGTACCCAGAAAATGGGCTCCAATATATCTATATAGCAGTGGCAGGAAACAGCTAATAAGAAGTTGTGACAGTGCTGGAAGGCCAGGAGAAGGAGGAAAATGGGAGATACCTGGCTGCAACTGTCTTCCTTGGCTGGTACAAACAACACTGGATGCAGTATGACATGGATACACCCTCACTGTGGGAAGAATGTTGTCAGACAAATACCCTTTCCTGTGTTTTTTCTCCTGCCCACAGACCCTCTTTACCCAGGTAATACCCTTCTTACTCAGAATCTACAGCTAAGGCACTTGTAGGACAGGAGCCTGTATGCTGACTTCTAAAAATTTTCAAAAAATCCCACCCCATGAATCCTATAAGATGTGTGCTTTGTGTCATGCATGATATTCCGTCTAAAACATACGCTGCTCACTCATTAAAACGTCGGAAAGAAAGGTAGAGGTTATTCAAGCACAAGAGAGCTCCTGTTCAATGGTTTGACTGAACAATAGAAATCTGCACCTGCACACGTTTCTGCCAAAACTGATCTCACACAACTGTTGATCTTGATTAAATTCATTAGGCTGGGAGAGATGGATTTCTATACATCTTATTGTGCATGTTTTATGGGTTATGCTCCTGGGTGGAATATAAGGTGGTTTTTGTTCAGGAGACAGTAGGAAAATCATGCTGAGACCCAGGCCTGCTTTAGAATTCAACATATTCAGCAAAAACTTTGGCCAGAAATTATTTTGGACTTCAGTAAAACTCTATTATAGGAGTTTCCGTAGGTTTAAAGGAACTGTCTGAGAGTTTGTATATATTACAAATCCTATTCTGTACAGATTTTGCCTGCAGTAGCAAAGCAGCAACATTTTTCAACGATTCTGGCTTAAGTTATAAAGCTCTATCCTGGAGCGATGAAATTAGAAAAATATTTTACAAAACCAGAGCACAGGTCACATATTTGCAATATCTTTCTTTAGCATTAGCCGTCTTTGAAAGAAGTTTTATGTCACAGCTGCACAGCACACATTGAGTAGTTGCATCTAAAATATGGAAAATAAATCACAGGTTTTTCTACACATTTGATAACGTAAGGAAAAACAGCAGGCTTTCTTTGCTGATACTTATTCCTCCCTTCTACCTATGTTGTGAAGATGTATCTTTGTCTATGTATATACAGACATACAGAAACATACAAATCTAATTTTTGAATTTTCTCTTTCCTTTGATTTACTGTTGTGCAAACAAAAGGCTTGAGAACTGATTACAATCTTACTAAGTTAATCAGGCTGTTTATGTCAGTAATTAATCAATGTTGCCTGTAAAGGCTCACAGCCTGCCCCAAGGTACATAATTTGCCCTTGTCTTTCACTTTGCATCATCATTTGCATCATTACAAAGGGAGTGCAGACAAGTGTGCTGCTGTATTCTTTGTGCACCCTTCACTCATTTTGAGCAGAGGTATCATGAAAAGCGAAATTTATGGACAGTAGAAACATGAAACTGAAATAATATAGCAAGATGAAGGAATTTGGCATTGTCTGATGTGAAATGGGAGAGTGGTTTTGCCCGTCTCTTGATGAGCAGATTCCTCTTCTCACTGAGTTGCCATGGGAGTTCATGTTAGCAGGAGCTCCCCTCTTGCCCCCACAGCTCACACAGATGTGCTCTGCCAGAGGTAGGAGTCTGCCACCGCACAGCTTGTGGGAAGCTCTGACTTGTTGCAATTATGTTCCAGTGCATCTATGGAAAAACAAAGCAGCTCTCCTGGGCTGATGTTCTGGCACTGAGATCCATGGGCATGTTTTGCAAATGTGTGTGCCTAAGTGCGCATGTGTTTGTGTACACATGGGCGTAGGCTTACGGAGCTAGAAACAAGATGTCACAGCAAGAGATTAACAGAGTACATTGCTGAATGTACAACTTAGCCCTGCTGAGCTCAGAGAAAACTGTTGAAAAAGGAGTTATTTTAATGTAAGGCAACACTCTCTGAGACAGAACATGAGTATTGTTTGAGAATAAGCAATGATATTATTAAATACTAGGGTAGTACCATCCCTGCTATAACAATGTCTTTTAAAGCTGAATTTATATGCCCATTCAAACTGAAATATAGGCAGACTGGGTCAAGTGGAAAGGGGTAAGATCTAGTAGTCAATCTATGGCCTCTTCTAAAGCAGGTTCTAAAGTAATTTCTGAATTGAATAATTGTACATTCAGATGAAATTTTCTTTGTTACATTCTGCTATTCTTAGCTAAAGGTGGGATGAGTAACCCTGAGATGGAGCTTGTCTCTCCTCACTTAATACAGAGGATTATGCAACTGAGGCATGCAAAGTGCTCAACCTTCAGACAGTGAAAACAAGGGCAAGATAATTCCTATATTGTTATGCAAATATGTCACCTGGACTGTACCTGACCAGGATTCACCCTAAATCTTAATGTCCTCATTGTGAAATGTGAGGAGATTGTGGACAAGCAAAGTGAACTGGCATTATTATGCCAGTTATTATGCCATTATTATGGCTGGGATCATTCCAGGTAGATAATGAGGACCCTTCCCTGGGGACATCTGGCTTGAGAAGAGTCCACAGGACTGTGCACAGCACTCTTGGTCAGAGGAATCAGAGGCAGCTTGGAGCTTCCCAAGGGGCAATGGACATGATCTCATTTTACTCAGACACAAGACTTCCACTGACTCCAGCAGTGCGGCTTTAGCTGCATTTATGCCACTTTATTTATGTGCAAAAACCAATCCAGCAGTGACATTCACACTGCAGTTATGACGTGGATATGGAAAATCAACGTATTCTCAAAGCAATTTCCATAGTCTTAGCATATGGCCCATGCACTGAGCTCTTAGTTGGGTCAATGAGAGCTTCTCATGCAGAACTAGCAAAGGAAATGTGGGCAGTCTGTGCCTGAGAGGGGGAAGATGCCTGCAATAGCTAAATATTTTAACAGGAGAAACACACTTGAACAAAGGAGCTAAGTGCATAAGCCTAGGCAAGTTTTACTGAGGGCATTAATTTACACAAGCTGTATGATTGTGTTCTCATGAAATCTTCCACACATAATTGCTAAAGATGTTAATAAATAGTCAGCAAATCAGAACAGCTGGTTATGATGATACCCAGGTTTTCTAAGAAACGACAGGCTTTAACCTCATCACCATTAATACTGTGAAACATACTCTGGCCAGTGCATGTGATGGGATATTCTAAATAGATGAATATCCATTGCACTCCCTGTCCTGGATAGTGCAAAAAGGCCTAAGGTTGGCATTTTCTTTGATGTGGACCTTCCAACATAATTGCCTTTAGTTGAAAAAATAAAACCCAAAGCAAATCCCTATAAATGATGCAAAGGGAGGAAGGGCTTATGCTTTCCTTTGAAGTCATGTGAGATGTTCAGATACAGAGATTGATGCTGCTTGAGAATGTGGCCAGTCTGTAGCTGCAGTCAGTTTTCACCACTTCTTTGATAAGAGTGATCTGTTGAGCCTATATTAAAACCACAGCTGTGTACAAATAAATTATATTTTTTTCTGTATAAGATATAAAAATGTTTTCATATCCAAGATATCAAAATGTTTTCATACCCATTTACCTGAAAGTTATCTCTTTTCACCTTTTGCCTGTTTCAACCAACACTCTGGAATTCAGTCCAGCTAACTGTGGGTATTGCAAAGACCAGCATACCCACTGTTTGCGTTTCTTGTTTTATTATTAATGATATATTTGTTCTGAATTTCCTCCCATCCAATAACATTTCTGCAGGGCTCTTTGTGACCATGCTTGGCATGCTAATGAAGTGTGGCTACTCACGTGCTGCTCAGGAAGTTGTGCTTGTCAATATATGTTATATGTCAGAAACCTACTAGTTTGGAGCAGAACCAAAACTAGGGATAATGTATTGTTGTGGCTGGCTGGCAGATTGGCCCCTGGTAAGGATTTAAATTTCTTCAGCAAATAAGGGCAGACATTAAATTCAGGGGCTAAAATTCAAATAAGCATCATACAAAGCTCTCCCTCTGACAGGCTGTCTTTCCCAAAAGCTGCATTCCATGTTCAGCCCACACTTTCCTTAATGCTATTGCTGCTATGCTTTTAATTTCCTCTACATACAAAGATAGGTCCCATGAATTGTCTGTGAATGGTTTATTCCTCTCTATTAGCTAAAACAGAATAATTATCTCTGATATTAGCACCATATAATACATAAGACAAACCCCATCCCCTTAGACCAACAGATAATTATGCTGACAAGGCAAAACACACCCAATAGGACCATTAATAAATGGGTGACCATTTCAGACCTTGGTGAGAGACTGAGCTGGTTCAGCCAGCTGGGGATGTGGTACTGAGAGTCCCAAAAATGGGAGAAAGACCTACTCATGATGCACTACCTACCCTGACAAGCTCTCCCTGCTATCCTCTATAACCATTCAGTCCTGAGGCCACTCAGGACACCACCAGGAAGTCGACAGCTTCTGCTCTCCCCAGTGTAACCCCTTCTGAAACCCTTATCTTCCATGTTGTAGCTGCTCTGTAAGGTGCCCTCACATCTGTGAGGTGTGTGACAGCCCAGCCTGTCTCTTGCCATGGGACAATGCCCATTTGCTCCAGACCCCTTGCAGATGCTTCCCTCATCTCCTTCCTCTCCCTGACATTACCTTCAGCAAAGGCTTTGTCTTGGTCATAACTGAGCTGACAATTTTGGAGGCAGCTGCCTCTCCAAGGCATGAAAAGCCACAGCCCTGCCACACATGCCACCAACTGTCACCCTGCCACCAATAGTGCCGGCCTCTGGGCCAGACCCCTGGCTGCAGTTGCCAGCCCCACAGCTGGGACTTTGTGGGGAGCACCAAAAATCCTCTGTAATAAACCCAGTCTGCAAATCTGAGACATGACAGATTGCAGCAATTGACTGTGAGAGTATCCAGCCTCCTTTGTCACCGACAGCAGCAGCAGCAGCAGCAGCAGGTTTGGAGGTAACAGCAGGCTCCTGTGATAAAGGTCCCTTCCAAATGTCAACCTGTCACATCCTGGTGGGAGAAGGACTAAAAGCATTTCAAAGGAAGGAAAGTGTCTGTCGGCACATTGCATACCTCAGGATGCTTATTATAATGTGGTTCCTTTAGAGTGTAGCATTTTAATTTTTGTGTTTATATATAAATCTTGAAAGGTAAACTCCTGCATTGTAGTGTTTGACCTTAAAAGTTCAATTTTGTCTTTTCCTGTGGCAGCTCATCTCATACCAAATGACCCACTGGAAAAGCTACAGGAACAGTTTGTATTTGAAATAGAATTTCACAATTTTGTCTGGATGATAATCAGAATTATGAGTCTCTTCGGCCTAGATTAATTGACAAATAAAAACATAAACCCATCTGTTCCACTGATTGATGTTTTCCCTAATGTTTCCAATACTCAGACTATGAATAGTCTAAATTTGCTCTTCAGTATATTGCAGCATGTCATGACATTCCAGAACTGCAGATGCAGTCACCTGTAAACAGTTAATCAAAAGTAAAATCCTAATTTCACATAAATATTTTCTGCAAAAATAAAACATATTTTGCATGCTCTGTTTTGTCTCACTTTTTCAGTTTTTAAGAGCTCCAAAATATTTTCTGATGTCAGAGCCTGCATTCAATTTTTCATTTTAAACTCTGGAGAGAAATTATGACAAATAAAATACATTTGTGACCGTCTTCCCACCTGCAGTATTGCTTAAAACTTTCCAAATGTTGAAAAACAGGACAGGCAGTGCCTTTTTTTCTTCTTAAATCTGTGCTGACTGCTGAGAATTTTATCAAGGATGGATGTGAAGAATGATTAGACTGAAAAGCTTCATGATTTCCACTCATGGACTGCAAAGAAATAAAGTAAAGGGACTCATTATTTCTCTTCCCACATCCATCATAGTGATTACTGCACTCTGAAAATTAGACAGCCAGGCCAAAGTACAAAGTTGGGTTTTTTTTAAACCACTCTCCACATTATGTGTGATTTTATACCATCCCAGAATAGAACTAAACAGTACCAACACAAATAAATTGCTCATTAAAAAGACTATGAGATCAAATTTACTGTGAAATCAGCAATTATTTTTTTATTTTACAAAGCAGCGAGCAGACAGAATATCAAATGACATAGAAAGCAATGTGGAACTCCATGTGGAAGCTCAGAATAAACTACTAAAGGGAAGCAATTTGATTTGAAAGCTAAAAACACAAAATGAAACGCAGAACTTGAAATGAAAACACGCCTTAGGAAAAAATAAACCCTAGGATTTGATCTGGATCCAGCAGGGACAATTTTTAGTGGAACTAAAATAATTTTACACTTCTCTTTAAATTGACAGGTTCAGATTATTCATTTTAAAAATGTCAGTGTTTTGTGGCCACTTCTATCACTGTGTCCTTATCTCCAGATGTGGAAACACACCCACCTGCTATGTGTGTGCTTTCCTACTTCATCTCTCATGGGACAGGTTCTCCTGCACTATCTTAAAGCAAATATTAGTTAAGTTTATGAGACTGCTTATTTCATGGTAACTTGTGAATGATTAGTCAGTGAAAAATCACTGCCTAGAGAAAGCAAATGACTGCTGAATGAGTTGAAAAACTGTGGCCAGGGAAGTCTAATACACTAGAAGCCAAGAGAGTAATGACCAAAACCTGGGGTTCTTGTAACATAGTCTTGTAACTTTCCCCATGTCCTGACTCTCAGACACCCTGCCATGCTTTTATGGAGGCACATGAGCATAGAGACTTTTCTCACTGAGATGTGAATTCCAGCTTTTTCTGCCCTGCATTAGCTAAACCTAGGAATCCTAATTCCCTGTCTTCTCTGGTGAGCCCATGCTACTTAAAAAACCATCTCTGTACACTGAGTGCTCTCATAAATCTAGTGCCAGAAATAGCTGGAGAAACATATCACAATCTGAATAATTAAAGTTTGTTCTAAATTTGAAAATAATTCTTAGAATGCACTTACTGAGATTATATTTGTAAAAAAATATGAAGACAAGAATGATCAGCATTTAACTGGTGTTTCAGTTTTAAAATACTTTTTTTAAAGAGTACCATGGATCATGAGCTAGGATAGTGCCAGGTGAATGTAGATCAGCAGCAGCACTGAAGAAACTTCTGTACTTACCAAGTCAGAAGTCTGCAGCTACTGACCAATAATCTGACAGCTACTGTTGCTGCCATGTGATATTTGAAAAGCAAAACTTTGAAAAAGCTGGTGATTCAGCTCCAGTTTCTGATTATGATGATTATACAACACTCCTCATTTTGAGTCTGCTTCATGACGTGCTTTACACACTAATTAGTTCCATGTCTCAAAGCAGTGTTTCCAAATGAATCAAATATAACTTTTCTCTAGATATAGACACCAAGGAACACAGCATCTAAGACTAACTTTTACAAACAGAAGTATTGTAGCAGTGCCATTGCAGAAACACTTTTTCTTTCTTTTTTTTAACAGAAAAGAGAAGGAAAAGTGCAGTTCACTCATCTATCTGGTGATTTTTCTTGGGCCAATCAAGATTGTTCTATTCTGAGTAAGGGGTTTAATACTTTAAATATTTTTCACAAAATAGATTAATCAGTATACTGCAATAAGAACCTCTACTGTCATGTATATGGGCTGGGTGAACCTTGGAATGCAGAGGCAAGTTTCCTCTGTGGTGTGATGTTTATATCCAGAGAAAGTGACACAAATGAGGCCATAGCTGGAGTGTCTGTCTACTGTCTTGTGCTCTCCTTCTCATTCCAAAGTACAACAGGACATGGAAAAATCCAAGGACTCATGGAGTAGCTGCAGGGTAACCTTGCAAATACCAGTTTCCCTGCGGTCTCGTCTGTCTGCTCTGGAGCCAGGGATTTTCTGGTTTAACTGTGTATACTATGGTCATGGACAGGAGCTCCAAGAAGACATCAATCTCTACCATCCCATGTATAAGCAAGAAAACATGGTTTCCAACCTTGCAGCTTTTTATCAAATACGACTGTCTTCTCTGGCAGGCCATGAGTTACTGTTTTAAAATCACTTGTGCCTTTGGCACAGTTTTGCTGTCTGGGTCCCCTCTACTAAAGAGGTGTCTATTGAAGAAATTGGGGCAGACTAAGATTTTAGATTGAAATTATTTTCCTTCTGGAAAGAAAACTGTAAATTGCTCCTTTGCCATGTGGTGGAGCTGGTAGACAGCAGTTCCTAAATTTTATTTTTTTCACTGTAGATGTTGTTGCTATGCTTGGAATCTTTCTTTTTTAACAGTTTTCACAACTATGTTTAGTCTGGTAAACTACCTATAAAACTTAATCTTTGCTTTTGTATTTATATCGTAAGCCTCAACATTAAGGAAAACCTCAAAGCTTGATTTTTGGAGTCAGAACTGCCAGGTCTGACGGCAACTTTCCACACCAAAGCATAATGACAACTCATCTATTATTCCATGAAGGGCAGTGTTTCTGAAGGGATCTGTCTATCTCATTTTTCAGCTTCTAGGCAGCAGAGGAACTTGGAGACCACTGCCGAAGGTGGTCATCTAGACTAAAGCACACAACATAGGTAGATCTGAAAATACATTTCAGAAATAAAATATAGCACAGTGTTCTGTGTCTCTGAAAAATTTTTCATTTCCAGTATGAGAATATTTCATGGATATTGAGTGAACCTAGAATGGATCAACTGAATATTGTGTTCTTAAACTAGACAGTACCTCAGTGATGTGCTGGTGTGTGGACACAAGTTCTGAGTTTCTTCATTTCAATTTGGCTTTGCAAGGCTCAGACCCGGGAGTGGACTGCAGTTTAGGACCCAGACTCCCCCTGAATCTGCGCAGGGCTTTGGAAAGTCCTTATAGGTTTTTGCCTGCAAATTTTTGTATAAATCTTTCCAAAAGCATCAGAAGTACGTCACAGTGAAGAAGGTTTTGTGATTAAAATAGCACACTATAATACAGAATTACTAATTATATCCCCTGCATTCCTATTAACCATCTGTGTTGCCTGAAGCAAGTGGTGCAAATTTGCTATGCCTCAGTTTACTCCTCTGTAACACTGGCATTGTATTTGTGTCTTATAGCACTACATATGAAAAAATTAATTTGAAATTCCCAGATAAAAAGCACTTTGAAAGTATAGAGTAGTATGATCATTACTACTTTCAGTCTCCAGCTCATTTTATTCTCTAGACTATTTATTATTTTACACTTCTCTCACCTCTCAATACAATAGTCAACTGTTTCATTCCTGAGAAACTGCACTTTAGGGTATTTCATAGAGGTGTTGGTAGCATATGGTCAAATTCCAGTATGACCATTTTGCCAACTGAAATTCTCCCCATAGTTTTAAGAGGATTAAGTATTTCTCTCTTCTTCTAATGTGTTCAGCAAGGCTATCCACCATGAAATACCCTCTGCATTTCATTCCCATGTAGCTGTGCAGTAATGAACCAAGTTTATGTTTCTGACTGTTTTGACTACAAAGTGTTTGAATTATTTGGGGAAATGCAAGACAAAATTAATAATACTGACACTGTGTATAAAATACCAATGTTTGAAACCACATTTGTGAATAACTGTTTTATTTCAAATTTCTTATGGGCTGGTCTTTGCACATTAATAGAAGACTTATATCCTGTCCAATGTCATGTGTGTATTTTAAATTATTGAATGAAAGAGAAAATCACCTATTTCTTTTTCTTTCCTGCATTCCCATAGCTTGAAAATAGTCCTATTTGTTAAAAAGACATTATGCATAGTTTATAATGTGGATTGACTCAAACAATGAGAATCTGTTGGATGCTGGGTTTGTTTGGGCTATTACTGAATGCTCTTTCAAAGCTTATTAAGAAAAGTAGACTCAGCTATGCTAACTTTTAATGGGTCACTTAAATTTTTGTGCCTGGAGAAAAACAGAGTGCTTACTTCTATTTAAAAATCCCCAGACAAAACCATACCACAAAACCCAGCAGTGCTCTATGTCTGCTTGTGGTCAGTTGTAAGATAAATGATGACAGCAAAATTCAGATTTAAAACTGAAGTTTGAGTTTGAGCTATCAAGGAGTTCATTTGGGTCTGGAAGTACTAGCTGACCTCATGTTTATATAAACTGAAATGACAAAGTATATTTGTGGATTAAAGAATCAGGGCCAGATTTTCAGCCAGAGCAAATTGCGGTAGATCCAGTGAAACCAACAGAAATGAACTGATTTATGCCTTCTGTAACAAAAAAATTATTTGCATTATTTGTTTAGAGAAAAAAAAATTTAGCTCTTCACACGTACATTTGCACAGATTCAATTGAAAGACATATTTAAGAAATGTGGATGGTAGCTTCAAGGTCACCTTTGAAAATGTGTTTATTGTATATAATTCAACCATGTAAAATGAGGACATACTCTTACTTTATAAGAGCACGTTTCAGTAAGCTGCACATTTCTATACCCCTTTGATATATATTGAAATGGCTTCATCCCAACATGACCTTGAAAGGTTAATTTAAAGCAAGATTTGATTTTTTCCCCCCCTTATTTGCTTTAAGAAAAGGGTTTATATAGGACATGTTGCTCACTTGAAGTTAAATTTCATCTTACAAGGGTGTTCTGGAATGTGTTGGAATAAATCTCAACAGTCATATTCCCTGAATAATGGTTAAATGTTTGTAAGCGCAATAGGAGGTATAGTTCAAAATATTTCATGACTAGAAAAAGCAGTGTTATTTTAAGACTCAAATACTTAGTGCTTTCCTGTTTTCTCTCAGCATTGTATCAGTAGGTACATTCTTTAAAAGCAATCACATCTTGGTTTCTTTAATCTGCAGAAACCCCATCTGTGCATGCTTCTGATAGAAACCAGAGTCTGCATGGTGGAATGAATCCACTGGAGCAATGTGTGTGCAACTCGTTTGTGCATATTCTGCAGCTCATTTACATATAAATTACAGCACGTACGGCGTGGGGACCGCTCCGGCCCTCGGCGGGGAGGTCATCCTGGGAAAAGGGGGCTCGCTGCTGAAAGCTGCCTCTGGCCTGTGCTTTCCCTGGGGAGGCACGGGGCGCCAACCAGCCCCTGAGGTGGGCGAGGTCTGCAGAAGCAGGCTTGGCACCATCTCGGCGGGCAGCGCTCTTCCCTCGGATGTGTGTGCTGGCAGCTGGGGCAGGGCACGGACAGAGGCGCAGCCTGGTTGGGAAGGCAGCAGGCACCGCCCGCTGTTGTTCAGGCATGAATTCCTCAGCTGGCACAGTTGCCCTCAAGCCCTTTATATCTGTTTGATCCCCATCTCTCTTCTTAGCTTTAAAAGCACTTCCTTGAGTGGTGTAATCACGGGGCAATTTTCCCCTCATGCCAAGTTTAGATATTGTATATACTACTTATATGTTGACTTGGGTGACATTGTTTCCCAATTCCCAGTGAGATAGGGATCAGACCACCTCTATGCAGCTCAAAGACCAAAGCGTTGCACCAGACAGCATGGGATTTCTTCAGAACATTTTGGAAGTGGAAATTGAAGTCATTTGAGGATTAACATTTTGTTAGATGGGGAGATGAACCCCAAAACACAACATCCTGAAATTGCTCAGCTGCTGTTCATCGCTGAAGGTTTGAAGGCAGAGATTGCAATCTGTTCCTGCTCTATCTGCTGCTGCTCAGGTACGAGAACAAGAAAGACAGGTCAGCACTGGCCCCCCTTTTCTCTGTCTGTGTAACCTGGTATTAGCGAAAGAAAGCAAAAAGGTTTGAAATCCTACTTGAAGCAGATACTGGTTACTTAAGTCAGCATTATGTTCAGCAACAACAGACACAGCTGTCTTGACCACACACAGACCGTTTTAGCAATTGCCAAAGTGCAACACTCGTTATGCAGCCAAGTCTTAAATTATGGTAAGCAATGAAATAACCAAAGATGTTTTAAAAGAAAGCACATTAGTTCCATTAATATGAAATTTACCTCTCAGATAATTCTTGACGTGTAACAAATGTACTTTTGCCAGTGTTGTGAGCAAAACGATCGAGGAAAGTAAAAATTACTTCATAAAAATAAGCTAGCCAGGATTTTATGTGAATGAGAATTGATGACTATGTAATTAAAATTTCTAAGCACATGTAATTAATAAAATAGAACCAGGCACATAGTCTTCTGCTTTCTGTAATTTTTAATAGGCTTTTTTTAAAAATCAGATTGACAATGAAATTGCATAACAATCACAAAGCTGGGAGGGACAACAAATTTAGGCTTCAATTCAGCAGAGCATTTGCCTATAATCTAATAGCTCTTTTCTGAGTTTGAACCCTAAGAAAGGTATACAGACCTCTACAGGAAATTTTGGTGTTTCCAAATATTTTTGAGCTGGGCAAGGAAAGCATGAATTTGGATTTACCCAAATTGTTTTAGTTGCACGGAGTTTTTCCATGTAGACTTAGGGAGTGGCCACATGTTATTTTCTAGATTTCTTCTACACAAACTACTCTTAAAACTAATACCAATTTTTTGTTTCTCTTTAAAATTCAATCAGTCCTGAGGATTATATTAAGAGTAAAATGTTGCACAATGCCGTATCACTACCAAAAAAAACAATAAAAGAGAGAATTATAACTCCATGATTTCACAGATGCATGTGAAATCTGTGTGCTGCTCAATTCTGTCCAAGCTGCTGGAAGCACACCAGACCCAAACTATTCCTCTAAATCTGACTTTCCTTCCCCTGCAGCCTTTACAATTCTCTCCTTCAAGGTAGATCCAGAAGCTACAGAACATCAAAGGTTATCACCAAATCTCTGTATTCATGTGAAGGATATTGTAGTTTTTGCTTCACTTCTGCACTGCCAACAGAAAGTCCATCCCTTTCAGGGATCCCTTTCAGTTTCTACCTGAAAGCCTGCACTAGTCTTATTTGCCAGTGTAAAGCACCAAGCCCAGTCCAACAGCCCACAAGTAAAGACACACACCAAGGTGGGCCAAGTTTGCCTTCTGCCTGTGTCCACCAGATGGAATGAAAATGCAGCAAAACAATATTTTGCGGTCAGTAATTTTCTTCCTGTCATTCTGGACTTCCTGTAGGGAACAGTGCTAGGAATGAAGTAGATGGCAGCTGTAGACAGACTTCAGCTGCATCTCAACTGGTGCCTTGACATAGGATTATCTATAAAAAAAGGAGATGCTTTTGCAGTGGCATGAGCTGGGGGATGGATGAAAGGACCTCAAAGATTATTTAGTCTGAGTCCCCTGCTATAGACAGGGACACTTCCACTAGACCAGGTTGCTCAAAGCCCCATTCACTCCGGCCTTGAATAGTTCCAGGCATGGGGCATCCACAGCTTCTTTGGGCAATCTGTTCGTGTAAGTCACTGCTCTCAACATAAAGAATTTCTTCCCTTTATCTAATCTTGACCTGCCTTCTCTTAGTTCAAAGCCATTCCCCCTTGTCATGTCACCACATGCTCTTGTCCAAAGTCCCTCTCTATCTCTTTTGTAATCTCCTTTAGGTAGTAGAAAGTTGCTATAACTTCTGCTCCCCAGAGCATTTTCCTCTCCAGTCTGTCTTCATGGGACAAGTTTATTAAGCTACTCTAGAGTCCCGATCACTCCTGAAAAGGGACAGTCACTCCCCACTATCAGCTCCCTCTTTCATTACCTTTGAAAGTTTGTATAATTAATTCTCACTACATTTTCCCCCAAGGGAATTCTTTTCTAAACAAAATTTTCAGTAATAAAAGGGAGTACCACAAAATGCAGCATCCCATCAACACTGAATAGGAAAATATTGGATCCTCTATATGTTGTTTACAACTATTGCAAAACTGCAAATGTTAAAGATATGTGTCATCATGATGTATCTGCAAAAAATACAGTTTGTTTTTTAAAAAAGCTATTATGTGGTGTAATAGTTGCTTTAGTCATACCTATTTTTCCCCTTGTATAGAAAAGCTATTAGTTATGAAAACCTATGGAAATTGTTGGTGGATGGGGCCTTGCTGACACTTCTTGTTTCAGACTTTTTCTTCCCAAGGCACACATTTTTGTGGTACCAGGTATGATTAGTCCTGAGCAACCTGAGAGGTGACCAGCTCTGTTGAGAGAGGCGGAGGAGGTGTGGTGAGGTCCAGGAAACAGCACATAAAAAGACAAACATAGCCCTTTATTTTCCCATACTTTCCACAGAGCAATGATCATGGAGCAGATCCTGCCTAATGCAGAGCGATGAATCTCAGCAACAGGTTTGCATCTTGGAGATGTCTGGGGAAGGGTGTCCAGGGTTCAGTGCTCATGACCTTCTGGCAGAGTTGTCTCAAGCACCTTCCTTCCCTTTGCACTGCAGTCTGTAAAAGATAAGAGGAAAACTGACACAGAAGCAAATTATTTCAGAAGTGTCTTGTTACCAGTGCAGTGGGAACTTACACTGTGCCTTTTCTATGGTAACTGGACCTGAATGCATAATCAGGCTCAGGAGAAAACTTCTGAAGGCACACGGTCTGTGCAGTTGAACCATCCAAGCACACACAGTCCTCACCCGCTGGACACTGTGCCTGGGACTTTCATTTGTCCCTGAAGGCTCCAGCAGCATCTCTGTCGAGAGGATGTCTGAGATGCCTCCTGGGCACAGGCTGTTTTCTCTCCACTGGTGGCACTGAGACCCTGGAATATGGCAGCCCCAGGTCTCTGTGCTGGTGTGGAGCCCAAGAACTCCTCGCTACTTGCATTTCAGCTCTCTTCCCAGCTCCAGCTGGTGTTGTAGGTGTTGTAGGTTTGCAGCTTGATTTTTCAAGGATGTTTGTCAGTGGAAGTACAGCAAGAAAAAATTACAATTTTCTGTAAGCAGTAACTTGTGGCTTTATTTACTATAGGAAATTTTCAAGTGCAGACAGAATTGTGTGTTCAGGTACATTTCATTGCCTCATGTCTGGCAGTATCACAGGCCCCTGCACTGCCCAAGATCCTTCATCTCTCCCTACCTTTTGCATCTACCGACTCCTTCAGAACATGGGAGCCTGTTTCTGTCTCTTTTCTTCAGTTCACTCCCTAAAGGAGCCAATTAAGGACCTCGTCAAAAAATAAACAAATATGTTCTACCCTCATTTGTCAGGCAACCTTCTGTTTCACCTCAACATGCAACGAAATCCAGATGATCTGTTGCATACTACCTTCACTGGTTTGGTTCAGACATGAAAAGTTTGCCCCGAATGCCAGCTAAGTGTGAGTCCATTAATAGCATTCATGTGAAGTGCCTAAAATTAAACAGAACTTGCAAATTTCATGTAGCTTTCCCAATAATTAAATTTCTTCACTCTCTTTCTTAGATCTCTGGAAAAATATGAGGAAATGTTCTTAATTTTTTTCCTGACTAAGGAAAGTTGGTAAAATATGGAACACTCACACTTAAAAATATGGAGAATACTTAACTTTTGTGGGATTGAAAGATACAGTGGGCCTCATGGTAGTGCCAAAAAGGGAGAGAATAGTGGAGACACTAACAGAGCAGGAGGATCACTGGTGTCGGCAGGAGGAAGTTATTTCAGGTTTGTAAGGTTGCTGGAAGGAACAGTTGAGGGTAAAAGCACTGGTGCTTAGGAAAGAAAACAGCCTTCATCATGGAGGAGAATGGAGCCAAACCCATAGGACTGAATGCAGGGACTGAGGGGAAGCATTGTCAGGAATGGGAGCAGACTGGGAACAGCCCACAGGCATCAGAACAGTAGGTCAGGATGATAAGGCTGTATCTCACCTTCCAGCCTCTGAAAGTCAAATTGTTGTTTATTCACCCTCAAGTGATCCCTTACTCCATGTTTTTTCAGCCTGCATGTAGGAATCGAGCCCTGCCACTTTAAATTAGTCAGTTACGTGAGCATTGCAGGCATTGTGTAAGGTTTTCAATGGCAATGCCTTGGCAGACCAAGGTGATTCTTTGACACATACATGTATAAAATCATTCCAAGTGATTGGTAATATAGCAGGGTTTAATTTCAAAATGAGCCAAATGCCCTACTGCTGTAAATGCACAAAGTCACACTCATGGTAGTAGGATTTGATGCATTTATATGAGTGGGGAATTTCCTTCCATGTAGTGAGCCTTTAGGTAAAAGAATAGATGAGTAAAGAATTACAACTTTTTTCTCTTACCCATCTGTTTCTAAATATAAACTAATTTCCTCCTATGCTGTAGTATTTTAAAATCAAGAACAAAGAGCCAGTGAGAGTAAGCACAGCTATGTGCTAATTTATAACTGCTCAGAGTAAAAGGCAGCTCCAGCTGACAGTAGCTTCAAAAAAAATTGTGCCTCCTGTAAATTAGGGTAAGGGAACTGATCACTGAAGGTAAACAGGTGATGAAATACTTCATTAGTACCTCATTTGTAATTTATGTCCGCTGAAGTAGTTGACAAAGAATCAAAATGTAAGTGGTAGATTTCTCAGAAGTGCAGCCTTTGAGGTCACTGAAGTGGATTAATTATAACCCAGTGTAAAGCACAGCCTGTCTCTGTGTCAATTACCAGTATTTGATAACTGAAATTATGTCAAGCTCTGTTCTTCTTCAAGATGCAGCCACACATTTTAAAATCATTATGACTGTAAGCATGAGCTCCACATAACTAATGAGTTCAGCTCATTTATTAAAGTTCATTTTGGCTTAGCAGATAGTAGTTGAGATTCAGAGGGGAGTGGGTGACAAGAGATCTAGTTCTGCAAAAATAAATTCCATTCCTTATCCTTTCTCCCAAACCTATGCAGGAGAAACAAAGCTGATTCACTTGCCAAAGAATCATTTAAATGTACTGTAGGAGAAAGAGTTGAGGGAGTCAACTGCTATTAAATATGACCTGCTTCTAATGGCTATCAGACCTCCAATTGTTCAGTGAAAAGGCTGGGCTTAATGGACTACCTGCTGTTCATATTCATCATAGCAGAATGACCGATAATGCGCCTCTACTACATCTTGGGATTTTCTTACCCCTGTTCCTCCCTTTTTCACACTCCTCCCTGGAGCTGCACAAGCATTGGGTAGGGTTTGATAGCATCTGTTCATATGTTATCAAACCCTACCATAGGCTCTTTGGTGGGTAACTCTATCTCACCATGGCTGTGCAATCTGCTGCCGGTGCAGCAGGCAGGCAGCACTCACTGCCTGCATCCTGACCCATGGCAGCACTGCCTGCACACAGCAAGGAAATTCTGAACACAAAGGCTTTGGCTTTGGGTTGTTTTCTGATGCAAAAGCAGCTAAAGCACTGGGTTGGTGTCACTAAGCTCATCACCAGGACTCCAGCTTTGCCACATGTTCTATGCATGCTTTATGCTCAGTGTAGCTGCTGTGCCAGGGAACAGACAGTCATAAGCTGGTACTGTGGATTCTCACTGCTGGGGGAAATGATGCCAGATCTCAGCTGCAGAGTCAAGCAGAATGGCTCCAACTTCAGTTGAGTTCAGACTTTAACCACAGGCTTACTTACAAACAGCATTTGATCCAGTGAGTTATTCTTTCACCATTCCCTGCTTTCACCTGGTTGTAACTGTCAGTTGTAACTGTCTCCTACTGAAATAAGTAGTAACATATGATCCTGCTGAATAGGTAATTCCTTACTCTTTTTGACACACTGGGTTCACGCTGTGCTTTCAGTGGAATCTTGCATTTATCATGGCTGTAACTTTACACAAAGCCATATTCCAACATTCACCAGCAATCTTTTGAAAAAACAAGTTAGTATTTTGAGGTGGACAGAATAGTCGGATTTTCTGCTAAAGAATAGATTTCTAAATAACATTAACAACGTGGTACTAATGTTTAAAATACAAATTCAAGTTTGTCAGTGCAGGTCATCATTCCTTATTACATATTGTGAAATCATTTTAAGATTCTTTGTGCTTTTTTAAGCCAAATGAATATCTGACAATTACCCAAAACCTTTGCTGCAGAGACCAGAGTAAGCATACAGCTGTGAGCTAAACCAAAGATGTCTGAACCTCATGAAAATAATTGAGAAATAAATTTATTTGCATCTTTGATTTATCAACACTATTTTCCAGTGAAAGAAAACATTCAAATATGTATCAGATTGCTGTGCATATCTTTTGTACCAAGATAATAGTGTTGATAATTTTAGAAGCATGTAAGTAGATTAGATATATAAAGAGATAGATTGAGCAGAATAATCACCACAGGGTGGCTTTGTGGCCCTTCTCAAATCAGCAGAAGTTATAGTACCTACATCAATGCATATGGGATTTCAGATCTCATACTTTATTTTCCACTATTTCATGGAAAATATTTTCTTGGATAAACAGATAAAAGCCTGAATGTTGAAACAATCCCTCCCTAAATATTTTGCAGCAAAAATGACACTGATTTCTCCATGGCATCAATCAAACTGAAACACTTAAAAATACTCAGCTCAATATAAGTAAGTCAAAATGTGCTACAGATTGGAAATGAAGGAAGAGAACTGGTATGAAGGATATTATAAGCTATGTCTAGACTTACCTGCTAGGAAAAATGATGGCTCACATCCAGTCCACACCTCCACTTTTCTTAACTGTGAAAACCAGATTGTGGGAAGGTAGGAGGGAAGAAGAATGGACAGCTGGTGCATGCCTGTGTTTTGTCCCAGTAGGGAGCAGAGATGTGAGAATATGCAACTGGAAAGTGGAAAATTCTCCCTGTATCCCTCATCTAGAGACGCTTAAGTGCCCACAATGGCCCAACAAAATGGTTATTTGATAGGAATTCAGGAGTGTTTCCTATTTCTTCTGCTCATTTGGTTAACTATAGATTTGTAGACTGAGACTTTCCAAAAAGCTGGTCAGTAGATGGTTTATATCCTCTTGTGCCACCACCTTATTGGTGTTTCATCACAGATGAGCTAAATAACTCTGGAAACTCAGTGTCAGGCTTTTGTGAAAGTTCAGGAACAGATTTTCAAATGTCTTGCGTTTCAAGATGGGCTCCTACATGGAACCGGAGTAACAAAAACAATTCCCACCATCTTCCAGTGCCGATTCCACCACCCGAGTTTTAACAAAATGTCAGTACTGAAACTTTTGAGGACTTGCAAAAGAAGTTTTAATGGTGAAACTTCAACTAGACACTTATTAGGAAATGCAGACAGCACAAATTGATTTTTTAGGCTGCTGTTCATGCTTTCTTCCCTTTTAGCAGATATTAATCCATGACTAGTAGGAATTTGTACCTCTAGACAAGGTGTGTGGATGAACCAGCCTGGAAAGGAGCCAGACAGCTGGCCCCATGAGATGGGTCAGGCAGAAAACAGATGGCCCTGACCGGCCGGGCTGGCGTGGGGACAGATGGCAACATGGGACAGCTCGGATAAGGGGGACATATGGCAACATGGGATTGGCAGGAGCACAAGTCCTTACACTGGGCCCAATTACAGGCCTGGTGAGTCTGAATTTGCTTGGGAGAAGGTAAAAGGTCTTTTACATCTTTCGATTCCTCCTCAAACATGGGCTGGGATCCAATGAACTGCAGGATGTGGCCATGGCTGTGTGCTGTATTGCCTGAACAGGCACATCAGCCGCTGCATGTTGCCGAGTCTTTCTTTCTGAATGTCTTTTTCTTTTGTAATTTCAGCATCTAACAAGTTTTCCCTCTTCTTGCACGCACTTACACGTTTTGACTTCCATTGGCACATGGTTCATCAGAGATAGAAAAGGATGAAAGGCAACATGTGCACCACTGAGGCTTAATGGGCTGATTCAGCATGCTGTTATGTCCTTTGAGACATGGAAGACAAATGAATTTGCCTGTTCATCATCTTGGAAAGCTGATACATAAGTATCAAAAATACTTAAATGACAGAAAAGCATAACACTGTAATATATCCATTGTATATTCTCCCTCCCAATTTCCTTGTTTTGGGGATAATAAAGACACTAACCAAGAAATTTGTTTCAGTTCCAAAGGAAGTTTTTAGAAAGAAATACTTTTTCACCACTAACCACTAACTACCACATTGCCCATTCAGAGCATAATTAAGAAGGAGAAGAAATTAGGATCTGGATGTCTTCCCATGTCCTTTTGAATATGGGAGGCAAAATGAAAAAGCTTTACATGCTGAACATTATGGAATGTGCTTATTATATGAGCCTAAGATTTTTCAGAATTCCTCTTCTTTGTCAGCTGTCCAGCCAGAAATGACAATTTTTGGGTGTATTGTAAATAGATACAGGGGAAATAATTTAGTTCGGTCACATTAAAGTGCACAAGGACCCCATAGATCAAGCACACAGAACAGCCTGCTTCCCTGGTGAGAGCAGGATGAGTTTTTTTATAGATAACATTAAGTGTATTAATTGCATTCACCATATTACGGTGTACCTTTTATAACTATTGCCATTGCATTTTTTTCTCTTTTCCAGCATATTTCATGATGTCTTTCATCACCTTTTTTATTGAAAACATGGAGTTAACCGAGCAACATCTATTACAGAGATACAGAAAGTAATTAACCTGCACCAGTTGTGATCTCTAGAACCTGATTATAACAAATTTTGTGTCCATATAGCTCATGGACATGAGTATGCAATCAGGAGTTACTATAGATTTTAATAGAGCTAATTTCCTCTCTCAGGGGTAAAGGAAAAAAGCGCTGATAAAGTAAAAAACAGTATTTCAGGTTTGTAAGTTTCTTACAGACTATGTACTACCCTAATCTGTGAATTCTGTGTACAGATATACGGCTGGACTGCTCAAAGAATGTGGTATTGTTCAGGAGTGATACTAGCTCAGCTAGATAAAAAAAATCAGTGTTAAGGTGGAGATTTGCACTCTGAAATCCCCCTGAGCTGTTTGCTGATGCCCACTACTTACTTTTACTTTTGTGAAAGAGGGTTTCCACAGTTACAGTAGAGGAATTCATTTAAATCATTCAAGAAATACAAAGGCTTTTATAATGTAGTTTTTGTAGGGTGGTTTTTATATTGTGGCATACTTAAAAGACTAGAAATTAGTCTTGCTGCCACGCTTATTGCTGGTTTCCTGGCAATAAGAATACGTGCAGACCCTCCTTTATCAATAGCATGATTTGATCTGAAACTGGATATTATGTTTGAGATGATACCTATCTGTTTGAATACTTCATTATCGTTCTTTATCATGCTGGAATCCAGCCCATGAAAGGTCAGAGTCACAATTGATGTATATTGGGATAATGGCACTCAAACAGATGGAACTATGATGATTGATAGCCACTGAAGATTTAAGCTTGGTTTTCTCTAATAAAATTTCTTTAGAAGGCAGATTTCTATGAAAGGATCCATTCTTATTGCCTATATTTCCCATAGTTTTTAATTAAGCTCTCACCAAACTCAAAGTATGATTTATTATTTTTTCCCCTTTATATATGGGAATGTTTTCCCATAGTTTGGGAAGATTATCCTTGTATTAAATAGCTGTGAAATATCTCTTAGTATTACTACCCCACTTGTTACAAATGTATGTATTCTGCTCCATTCGAGTGACCTTTGGATGATACCGAGACATTATAGAGTTTATAAGGTAGAAATCCCTCAGTGGAAACATCCTGAATTGTTTTCCTGTGGGAAGATGGCTTTACCACCTGCAATATTGATAGGATGTGTGTTGCCTCAGGAGAATGGCAGAGAAGATCCACAATTTATTTTGGTAGTTTGAGGCAACATTCTGTCCACTGCATTCAAAAGGTTCAAAATCCACAAAAATATAGGAATGAAAATAAATGTTTTCATAAGGAAAGTACCATGGTTAGTCATGATGCTTCCAATTTGTGACATCCCAGAATGATTAATGATCTTGCTTATGTTTGTTATTTTAGTTTTTCTAAGGGATGTATGATGAATGAGATTTTCCAAATGTATGCATGAATGTCATTTTAATGATATTGCATATTTGCATAGAACAGATTATTATAAAGAATTCCAATAGGGGCTGATAACCAGGTCCTCTAATTGAAATCATGTCTAGAAGAAATACTACAGCGTCGCTTTGCACATTTCAGGACTACCAAGAAACCAATATCTCTCCTGAAAATGGTAGACTGCCTACAGCTATCATTCCAGCTATTTCTGAGTAATGGTAATAGCTCTGGAATGACATCTGACTTGAAGCAGTCAGGTATTAAAATACCAGACAAGCACAGCTGCCCGTACCTGACTGTACTACAGGAGCAGTGATCTGTGGCAAACTGCCACAATATTATGGCCCTTTAAGATGCAACCTCTCCAAAAGGCAAAAGTTCAAGTAGGCTTGGTATCCAGCTCTAACAGGGAGTTAGTTCTATGTTTCAGAAGTATTGGTGAATACTGGAAACTGGAATGGAATTTGGAGAAACCTGGATTCTGTGTTGAGTGTCTATGAAGTATGAACACCCCCAAAAGCTAATGTCAGATGTTTCTTACATTAGAAGTGTAGATTGTAGATCAGGTCGAAAGCCTAACTTTTTGGAAGGTAATGGTAAAAATCTCACTGATAATTAATTCAGCCAGTTCTGACTGCTCAGTCTTGTGTAACTATCAAGCTTTTTTCCTGGTCTTTTTTTTTCTTTTTTTTTTTTTTTTTGGAAATAATGGAAATAGCTTGGATGAAATTAAATCTTCATTTTCTTGGGCATAATCCACGAGCCTCAGGAATAGCTGATGAAATATCCTTGCATTTTTAACCAATTGAACTAATCCAGTCAACACTGTAATTGCACTCAGAATCCCTTAGGCCTAATTTGAGTGCAAGGAAAAGCTACTGTGCTATTGTTAAACTACTTGCGTTTAATTTTTTTACCATCCAATAATTAAAAAACACAGGAAATGACATGGTGAATGATGGAACTATTTTGAAGTGCAAATTTATGAAGCAGCTGAATCAAATAAAGTGGTAATTTAATTATGCTTATGTCCTAAAGCTGAGGTGTAGTGTAGAACATTTCTGAGATACAAGCTAATTCAAATCTGGAATAGTAATCCCACGTTTAGTAATTTCAGTGCTATAGCTCAGTTAATTACAGCATATTAGCAAAATAATGAGATAATTAATCTTCAAATGCAGTTCTTGTCTACATGCATATTACAGAAGAATTTGACCTATCCTTCTTTGTATAGTTTTCCAAGAACGAGTTATGACTAATTTAACCTAGAAAAACCCTTCCCCACTGAAGTACCTAGATTCTTTTCTTTTTCAAACCTATCATGTTTCAGACAACTCGTTCTTTGTTTAAACAAAAAAATACTTTCATTATAAAATCTGTGAGAAAAATCTCAAAAGGCATTTAATTATTTTTATTTTTCAATTAAATATTATTGCACCTATTGCTTTTGCTTTTATAAGTAGAATATATGGACTATTCTTGAGCCATTTAATCTGTTCTTCTCATTTTATTTGAAGTACAGGGCTTTTATCTGTGTTTTGAAAACATATGATTTTACAAGAAGATAGCTGTTGGCACACTGCATACTATGCATTTTATACATTAAGCACAGTACTAGAAAGCAATACCTTTTCAGAAATATTGTCATGACTTTAGCAGATTTCTCAGTGAAGTATTAATATTTTTTAATATTCATATTAATAATTATTTTACATTTAGAGCCTTTTATTTTGCACACAGAGCACTCGGCATCACCCAAAATATATAAACTTTTAGTTCCTGCTTGTATCTATACTCAGCTACGAAAGGTAACTTCTATGGCAGGTGTGCTTCAATCTTTTCACACCACATCCAAAATTCATTTTTGTATGTCTTGTCTAATGGGCATCTCCCATTTGTTACACCACTTCAAGACTGTATTGGTTTTCTTAAGCTGAATTTATTACTGCACAGACTATTTTGAGCTTTTAACATATAATGCTTTTGCTTATTTTTATGGCGGGATATAACTGAACCATCTTTTCACTTACTGCCCTTACTTCCAAAGTCTGTTTCACTAAGTCTATAACCTAGAAGCCTCCAGAATAGCTGATGAAATATCACTGCATATTTAAGCAATGTTACTAATCCAGTCAACACCATAATTGCACTCAGAATCCCTTAGGCCTAAATTGGATCTAAGGAAATAATGTTTTTTTCATGCTGGGCACATAGTCACAAATATCACATTTAAATGCATTATTTTTAGTGTCACTGAGTCTAATATGTTAAGTAGCTTGAGATTTTTTCCTCCATGGTAGGTGAGAAAATGTAATGCTGGCAAAACAAAAGAGGAAGGAAAACACCTTCTGGGAAAGAGCAAGACTGTATCTTTTGTTCCATCTTCTTTATTTGTTTGACTCCTCTTTGAGAAACTGATGAGATCTACCAGTCCTAAAAAAATGGTTGCCCAGATTCAAAAGGCTTGAAATATGCACTTCCTTTCTAATAATAGGCAATGCATGGAACCATGAGGCTTTAAATCATTTTACCTAAATGAGAGTTGCATAGTGTTTGTCTCATGTAATTGTTGGCTTTGTAAAGTCAAATGGAGAACTGCTACCTGTAGGAAAAGACTAGTCCAAACAACACAGATGTTTATATTCAAATTATCCTTCACTGGGAATTTCGGTGGATGATAAAACTCCCTGTATCCCTCTTAAATATTTCTGTCCAAGAACACAGAAAGACATGCATGAATATATACATGCGCTTTATGATTAGGGAGAAAATGGTAAAATAAGAATATTCTGTTATTTTTGCACTGTGGACTATGTCAAAGCAGGCCTGAGTGAATCAAACATTCTGTAGCTGCCACCGTGTCTGTGGATCCCTCTTTGCTGAACAAGCTACACAGGTTTAGGATCAGGGCATGACTCAACATATACAAGCTGTAGCTTTCCAGTGCAATGAAGAGATCAGGAGACTTCATTCCAAAGCACCACACACTGTGCTTTCCTCCAGTGCAGGAAAGAAAGACCAAAGGAAATAATAAACCAAGTTCAGCTAAACTTTCAAGATGGGATTTGCAGGGGGGACTTTTTGTTAGAGTTTTCTGTTTGAGTCTTTTCTTTTTTCTTTTTTTTTATAATTAAATTAATGTAATTATTTTCTTAAGCTTCATCTTTGAACTGGAGGGAATCATATTCTTAAGTTTGTATTTGACTGTGACCATGTTTCCTGATGGACAGTAGAATGTCTCCTTTTTCTGACTGTTCATGGCAATTTTTGCTCTGAAGCACTAACCTCAGTGATGAGAAATTTGAACCCAAGAAACAGCCAAAGGTCCAGACTGATAAAAGTAGCCACTACCCTCTATAGGCAGAGTGCATAAGCCATCATATCTTGGGAACAACACCCAAAAAATGGCTCCCTCCAGTTTGTTCACTTAATTCTAATGTGTGTAGTGACAGCTCAAGTGCAAAGAATCAGAACCTTCCACAATCCCCCTTTTCTTCTTGTGCCAGATACTGGGGATGGGCAGGACTGCCTCAGCACACCTGCTAGCCTCACAGGAGGCTGAATTAGGGAGACCAATTAAAACACGGTTGCCTTCATGTGATAAGATACTTTCTCCATGAAGCCTTTTAATTGAAGGTAAAAATGGGAAATGGGAGCAGGAATTTCAACTTCCTGTCACCTTAAAATCTTATTTCTTTGGCCTCACCTTGCCTTCTTGGAGCTATACATTTGATGGGGAGAGGCAGCCTTTGGAGGATACCTTTCCTTAGCTACAGTTTAGAAGCAGCATTATGAGGGAAGAGCCATCCAAGGTCTCATGTCACTGTGCTGGGCTGAGGCAGAGTATGAACAGACCTAATTTATCCCTTGTCCAAAGCTTAGTGGTTGATCTTGGTAAACTGAATACAATTATGTTCAGTAATGTAACATTTTAGTGCAAAGCTTAAAACTGGCTCTCAGGGAAAAAGCATTTGTTTGTTTTTAATTTATTTCAATGCCATGAAGTTTTACATTCTCTTTTATTCCCCCTCAAATTTTTGTTTCATATAGACATTGTCAACAGATGCCACCAAGGAGGTTTGTCCTGTGTCTGTCAGCTCACTGACACAGGGCACTGGTTGAGTGATTTACACCAACCCTTCCTCTTGGCAGCAACTTTCTCCACAGCTTCCCCTGAGTCTCCTTTGCCCTGCCACTGAAAGAGTCACCATGTAGTAGAAACATCTAATGTTGTGTTTGCTCCCCAGAGTCGTGCTGCTTAGATGGGTAAGGTTTGGACTAACCCCATAGTGTTCAGTCAGGTGTTAAACTGTTATAACTGAATCATAATCTGTGGTCATCTGCTGTTTCTGTGCAAAAATTACTATATTTGATTGTACCATAAGTCCTGCTAATACTGGAATTGTGTTTCATTATAAGCTCACTATTATGCAAAGTGATTTTAGTGACAGGAAACACTTAATGTCATTTTTCATCAGTGCATCATATCATCTTCATTATTAACTTTCCCTTAGAGATATTTAGTGTAATATTTTAAATATTTGCGGAGAAAGCCAGCACATGACTGCAATGTTCAAACTTTTCATCTGGTTTCCATTTCAAAAATGAGGAGGGTCCCTAATCTGGTTTACAGCAACTGTCCAGAGCTCTCACTCTTGGTCACTGAGGAGGCCAACTAGCAACATTAACAGAGAAAAATGTCTGATTGGAAAAGTGTTTACAAGAACTGTAATGCTGTGTCCCTTAAATACATCCTTCCTATCCAGAAGGTACTTCTCAAAATGCCATAATCCCTTTTTGTTTTGCAAGTCTTTATACTCCGGGATCGTTTTCAATTCTTTCTTCTCATTGCAGCACACATCCAGCCTTTTGTCCATTTCTAATTTTTTTCTTACTTCATAGTGCTTTCTACCTGAATTTAGACTCTCTCCAAGCTGCCAGCCCATAGGGAAAAACTGTGGCTTCAAGAATAAAAATATGCTTCAATTCTGCAACTAGGCCATACCCTTGCTTTTATGGTCACAGTTGAGATTTACTTTGAATGGACACTTAGAACAGCTTTGCAATTGTTATCAAAAAGTGGAAGAGTACCCTTCATGGATTTCTGTTTCCCTACAGATACATGAGCAGAGCACAGATGAAATGATTCAGTCCCTCACAGTGTTCCCAGACACTGTATGCTCTACAGAATTACCTTCATCAAAAGAAAAAAAAGATTTTGCACACAAAAAATAACAACATGAAGATGTTGGTGTGATGGCAAATATGTAGAATATTTATCTTTCCTTGCTGACTTTCCTTGGTAAAATGTATAACCAGATGAATTTATTGACCTCTCAATCAGATTTCTGATGAAAAACTTTGTGCTTCCAACACTAGACTTGGTTTGAGGACAACTGTTTCTGTCTCCTGCCTTCATCTACCAGCTAGGGTTCTTAGTCACACTACTTTAAGCACAGCCTCCATTCTCCCACTTTCAAACATTATTCAAAGATTGGTTTCCCCTTTAAAAACCAGCTAAGATATGCTATTATTCTTGTTAGTAGTTGTAGTAAATGCACACTATAGCATATATTAGGAGATAAAAGGTACAGAACCCCTCCAGAAACCCCTTCCATAAATCATGCAGGAGCACAAGGAGAAGCATACAACACAAAACAAGACAAGCAATCAGACATAGAAATATACTGTAAGATGAGACTTTGACTGCCTGGTGGTGTAGCTGTATTTTATCTTCTTTGAAGCAACTATCATTCAGAAATTAAAACATTTTGGTCACATTTTGAGTAGGGATTGATTTTCATTCTGTGCATTGATTTTTCAGGGAAGCTGGGAATGGAAATCTGATACCAATGAGATTACAATGAGCTATTTTTTCTCTGGGCTGAGGTAACAATTCAGCAAAGTATTTAAGCATGTAGCTGATTTTAAGGATTTAAAATATCCCAAATCAATTTCCTGAAGAATTTTCCTGAGCACAAAACTGTGAAGGTCAAATGTTATCAAACTGTGCCATCCAGCTCTGTTTTCTTTTTTTTTTTTTAATTTATTTTTGCCATTTTTTCTTAACATTCAACAATAGCTTTTTACCTTTATCTGTGGAAAATTAATTTTAAGCTATCATAAGAGCAGACAGCAGGCAGGAGATCACAATCAGTTCTAAAGGCATTATATTTCATGTGGAAATGGGCATTGTTTAATAGAGATAAAAAAATATTCCTGAAAACTCTCCTCAAGTAAGGCATCACAAAGGATGCTAAATTTCAAATTAATAAATAAACTACATTATGTAGCAGCAGCATATAATGACTTGTGTGCAGAAAAAGGCTACTATCTTCTGGCTTTTCCCAAAAGATTCAAGCTCCCAACGTATTCGTCATGTCTCCCCCTTTTTTGCCCCGTGCTGTGTTGGCTGTTCTTCCCTCCCTCTCCTGTAATGTAAATATGTGACACTTGCTGGAATCGAGCAAGGGTATGTCATGATACATCTTACATTTAGTCCTCGTGGGTCTGTGTGCCTCAGGATGGATTTTCCAGCACTGCCATTACTCTTCTAGTACAAGAGTCTGTATACCAAGCTCTATTGCATGATTTAGAGATGGATTAAGAGAGTTTATACATGAAATAACAAATATTATAAGCACCAAAAATGCCTGGACAGCAGCTGCTTAATGGGCCTGAAATCCAGATCCAGTCAATAACGATAGTATTCTTATTGAAGTTTTGTTTACCCTGCTCATGTAGAAGTTTACTCACTTAAACAGAGGAGAAGCTGCCCTTTTAACAGGGAACCCGAGTATGAAAAGCTATTGGGCATGTGATTAGGGAATGTGGTATCTATGTTCTTGCCCTTAAATAGTCAAAGATGTTCAATATATGGACTCTTTCTGACCATGTTAACTATCGAGTGATGCTGGTACCCTGAGCTGCTTCACTAAGACACACCACACATTACTGAGAGAGTCCCACAGAGGACAAGATGTCCCACAAAGGCAAAACAATCGAAACACATCTCTTAAAATGAGCCCTGGGACAGGTTTTGGAGTGGAGCTTTAAGCTCCACAGCGGTGCAGCACAAAACTGCAGTGCCTCAGCCAAAGACAGATCTCATTACATGGCAAGTGCAGGAGGCTGCTCTCCTCTGTCTGCACCAAACCACAGAGGCGATCTGACGTGTGCTAAGGCCATGGCAAGAGCACATACTGTAAGAGAGCATACTGAAGGGCTTAGTTGATTAATATTTAAATGGGATTCATCACCGTACAAAGATTTTCTTTATGCTGATATTCAAAGTCTCCAAACATGTGCTGTATTGCAGTCTGGGAGTCAATAGAAAGGTGAACAATAATTTGTCAGGTAAATGAGCACATTGGTGTATAAGGAAAGCTGATTGGATTTGGAAAGGTGCCTTTGGATTTAGTTTGGCTTTCAATGATACAATAAGGTTTGGGCTTGTGCTGAAGTTGGCTGTCTTGCCAAAGGCTATTTTTACAGAGATTTGCTATGGAAAGAAGCCAACTAGACATAAAAGAATATTTAAAAGTGAAAAAAATCCTTTCAATGGATATGTGGAAAGGGGTCTCTTGAGAAAACAAAGCACATGCCTAATAATTTGAGCTATATTCTTCCCTCAGGTACCCAAGTGTAAAACCAGATTATTTCCAGTGACTTTGAAGGAATTGCTCTGCTTTTAATGGGGGTAGAATCAGACCTATTTTGTTCATTGGATCTATTTAAAAATATTAAGAGTGTGAGTTTTATTATCAAACACAAGTCTGTGCTGGAACACCTTCTATGCTGGTTTAATTTCTGTATGCAGCAAAAACTTTAGTCCCTTTTTTTGTCCTGTTTTTTTTTTTCTTTTTAATTAANTTTTTTGTCCCTGTTTTTTTTTTCTTTTTAATTAAAATATGAAAGCCATAGGTATGAAAAATCTGGCTGTGAATATGTGGTGGCCAGTATTTGTACATGGAAGTAACTGTATTTTCTTCTGTCTTTATGTACAGCATGACTGCTGCTGTCTTTCCTGTTAATCTAGTTCATTTTTGCTTTATTTGGAATCGTATTTATTTAATCAAAAGTTTACAGTTGGAAAAGATTTGGGTTTTCAGTGCATGGTGGGACACATTTGATGTGGATTGCTTGCATGTTTGTGTGAGTGTGAGTATGTGAGCACACACACAACACACATTAACAAGTAATAAAAGATATCTCTCTGGTTCATTTATGCAGTGGAGATCAGATTATGAAAGGTTAAACCATTAAACAAATGCTAATGCACTCTGATGCCTGGACCTTGTCCAATAGTACCTGCAGCAGCTGTCAACCTAATTAAGCCAGATGTGTGTTAAGTGTAAACGGACCTCCCAGGAGGAACAATAACAGATTTTAGGTCCTTAGGGGGGCTCAGGGCACCAATGCATATAGTGTTTCTGAAGGAAACATCACCCCTAGCTTGTGAGTTTTCTCCTCATTAGTACCATCCTGACTGTACTCCTCTGGGACTGGGCTTGGGGGAGGAGGTCTCCTTTCATTCCAGCTAAAGCCAGCAAGAATGCTCATTTTCAATTGATTCTGGCAGTCATGACATTTACTCGACACTCTAATTTCTTATTTTTTTAACCTCCACTTCACTCTGCATGTATTTTAAAAGGGACATTTCTCCTATGCCAAGTTTGCCAGCCTTCTAAGTATATGTGGAGACCATAAGCTGATAGAGAGGATCTTAATAAGCTTTTTAATATTAACAATCAAGAGAAATCTATAGAGCATAGAAATATTAGGTAATTATGAGCATGCAGTGTGCAGTAACGTGTTACAATGAAAAGGAAAATCCTTTTACAGTGTGAAAATATTATGGGAAATTAAAAAAAAATCCACTTAGCAATATTTAAAACCTGCTAAAACTTGTAGCTGAATTGTTGCTTGTGTGCTATGAATTGCAATTTGTCCAGGAAAAAAAGACTAAAGAAGTAGACCTCCAGACCTTCACACCTGGTCAAGGAAAGACAAGTCTCCAAGAGTTCCTGTACATGCTGAACTTAACACCTACTTTCTCACTCACTTCACAGCCAAGTTATGGCACTTCTTTCCAAAGAAGCAGAACAAACTGATAAAGCAGCTGCACAGAAAAAAATTGAGTGTGGTTTCACCAGGATAGGTCATCTGTGATGAACAAAAAGTCCTCCATTGATTTTCTGGGAGGTTTGTCCACCTGCACTGTCATTGGATCAAGCTCTAAATTCTCTTCAAGTCACTAGTGATGATCAGATAAAGATATATGATGCTATGTCCCCTTAAAAAACCTTCACCAGAAAATGTGTAATTATCCAATGGCTTTGTTTTTTCAAGCACTCATCATTCCCTATCTATTAGGGCATTAAGCATAATTAATAACAGTACTAAAATAAATTATCCTATACTAGCTAGGACCCTAAGATTATATTTTAATGCCTTATCCATAATAGATTACTTTTCTAACAAGCTTTCCTGCAAGATTTCCTTCTGTGAGACCAAAACGTGTTATAACTCAGCACCATGGTGTGCTACTGGGATATGAACTGTTGGGACACTCTTCCTATTCAGTGCTGCAAAACACAAAAGGGCATAACAAATCTTTGAAGAAAGCAGGTTTCTCCTGTTCCATCTTGCTGAATGGTGTTAAATTCACTGTGTATTTGTGTCCTTAATACCACATTTCCTTGGCTTACTGATAATAGGGTGGCTAAATGAGTATACTATCTTTCCTAATGCTGGAGGGTAATTTGTTATGGTCCATTGAATCTCCATGTTATCCATGTTATTCTGAATATCCCCAGTTCCAGTACAAGGACGCAGGATTTAGGACCCAAGCTTATTCCATGTGCTGCAGCTGTTGTTGGCTGGGGCCCAGGACTCATGCTCGAGCAAGTGCCGAATTGCAGAATCAGGATCTCACTTGCATCTTTTCTGGATCAGGGCTCTTGCTGTCTTTGCAGCACAGGAAGGTCAGAGACTCCTGCCTGAAGCTTCCCCTATGGATCACTTCTGGGAAAGGGAAAAGTGACCCAGTCTCTCATGCGTTCCCTTTCCTCTCAGACCCAAGCTGTGATGATAGGAAAGAAGCTGAGAACACACTTTTGTCAAAAGCATTAAATGCATTTTATAAGGTGATTCATCCTTTCTGTGTGCTGCATACATCCTCTGATTTTCTGCTGTGCCAGGCCTAGTAGAGGACTTACACAGTGCCTAATGCACTATATTAATGTGCTGTATATTTATGCTTCATACGCTGCAGCAATCTCTGAGGTACTGCTGGGATGGGCACTAGTACACTTGGATATGTGTGGTCAAGGACACAAGGTAATCCTGCTGAACTGACATGTCTGTGCTGCACAGCCCCACACCACTTCAGTGTTCCAGCGTGCATTCAGCTTCCATGGGGATATCTGTGGGGTACAATATCCCACCATCCCACATAAAATTGTGGGGAACCCCTGTTTAGGGATTCATCTGAATGTTACAGTGCAGATATCTAAACTGGAAACAGTCTTCCTAGACATCCTGCACCATAACTAGTGTAACTGCAATACCTCCCATCCTAATGCAGACAGCTAAAGTAGATGAGAGAGGCATCCCACTAGAAGTGCCTGCTTCTCCCCATCAGCAGCAGAAGTAGCCTGGTTTAACTGCTCAGCCCTTCTTCTGCATGGTAGAGTCAGTCTAAGACTACAGAAGAGCAGTGTCACTTGCATCTGCTGGAGAGAAATCATTCTGTAGCTGTGAGCTGGAAGGCAAAGTCACACCTGTCAGAAATAGGTCAGTTCCTGTAGTGCCCTGAACAACAACTCTAAGCAATTAAAGAGCTGTGAGGGAAAACCCTTTGGTGCCTTTGGAGTCTAGTGAATACCAGGATGGGTAATAGAACACAACAGGTTGGATTGCAGATTTGAATCTAGTTTGCCAAATCTCTTTGGGCACTTAAATCCTTTATTTAATGAGGATCCCAGTCCTTTAGAAACTGGTGGAGAAATGCCTAATGAAGTTGAACATAATTAGAGTGTACTTGTAACAGAGTTTGGTCTCTGCGCTGTATATTTCAAGTTTTAATATGTCAAATAATTTTCTTTCTGCACAGTGACATGGAAAAATGTTACACAACACAGTGATAAAATGAAGATACAGTCTCTCACTCTGAAATGATAAATTGTAAACCAGGAAAAGGAATGACATTTATTTCAAGCACGTCTAATTCAGAAGAAATAGGCTGGTGTAATATGATTTCCAGTAACCTCATTTCTCTCCTGTGAAAAGAAGACTAATATCAGCGGATATGCTGAGTGTATTTGGAAGGCTTTGAAACCAATTAATCACCTTCAGAATTTTTCATAAAATCTGATTTCATTTGGGACAAAGTAGGAGCTGAAGTAATTTAGGGATGTCAGATTAAAAAAGTTTTCACAGGTAAACATGCAATTCCATGAGCATGAGAATTAATGACTCCTGCTTTCCATTGGATTTATTTCTTGTGCATATGAAGTGGCACTCTGATTTAAGCTTTCCCTGCATTTGGGGTTAGGGCTCCTCACCACAGGGATTTAGGAAGGAATCTGGGTAGGCTGGGTGAGTGGTACAGTACGCTGCAATATTTTAACTGCTTTGGACAACTGAAGCTGGGGGGTGAACAATGGAAATGGTATCTGCCTTGCAGCTTAAAAGTGCAAGGGAACTCTGCAAGATTATGGCAATTTTTAATTCTTCACAAATGTGTGGTGCATTTTATCTGAAATATTTTAATTCACACCACTGTAAATTTACCTAGGTTACTACTTCAAAGGGGAAAAAAGCCAGAGAGGGTATAAAAGTGAGCACAGGACTTTCGGCAATCTTATGGCTTAAGTGGCCTTAGTATTAGGTAGGAAAAAAAAATAGTATCCTTGAAGTTGCAGGTTCAGAGCTGGTTTAATCTTTCAACAACAAGAAAGATAAACTGAGATCTGTTCAATTTATTGTCTGGATTTTTTTAGATAAGGCCACAATAACTTGCATTCTTTCCATTTTGTAGGGATTTAATTTAGCACATGATGTGTTTTCTAAGACTGAACTCCAGAGACCTACAGGGAACAAAGTAGATGTGTTGTCACGGAACATATTTTCTTCTTCCACTTCTGTCCTGCATACTGTGAAAGATCTATGGGTAGCAGCTCACTGCTCCAAAACCCACTGCAGCTCTCTGTGCTCCTTCACACTTTGTTTGTAAACAAACAGGGATGAAAAGCACCACCATAAAGGCAGAAAATAACATTGAATGTTCTGCATCAGCTGTTCTGGAAAAACAGAACAGCTCATTAATTTACATGTTTTCCTCAGTGAGGACTTTAGGATTATATGTAAGAAATACTGCCATTTTAGTGTGATAATGCTTAGTATACTGAGCAAGAGACAGAAAGAGTGAATGAGAATATCGAAAGAATTTCAGTACTTCCTTTGCTAAAATATTTTCAGATTTTACTTTCCTATACGAGTTCATGTATTTTAAGCACTTGAAAAAATAGTTCAACCTTTGAACTTTTGGTTAATATTCATCTTTATCTACTGCTTCTTTTCATTCCCTAGCTGATCTTTTTCGTAAGGGTTTTATTTTAAATTATGCACAAACTTGAGGGAGAGGGAAATGGACATACTAGGTTAAATTGACTCAGAAAACATCTTAAAACCTGTAATTTCCCTCTTTGATTAAAATATACAAGGGAAAACAGGAAGACAGAAGAAGCAATTAACAACTTAGTTTGCAACTTCACAGATTTCTTCAATGTGGTACCAGTCATAAGTGGATCACATGTGCAGGGAAAATGCTTTTTTCTAAGTGTCAGATGCAAGGATTAGATTACAACTGCAGACCAGTTGTTGCTTTATGAAATGCAGCTGTTTTCTGTTATTTGATAGCTAAAGCCAATCATGGAATTAAATACTGAAGAATATATTTTGTTACTTTTTACTTTTAATCTCACACTGGCATTGCTGCTGAGACCCTTCCACATATATATTTTTTCTGTTGGTCATTTGATTCTCTCCTTCTATCACCATCTTCCTACCTCCCTTTTCTCATGCTCTCTCCTCCCTCCACCTTCCCTTTCTGTTCCCACAGTCTCTTTGATCACCTGTGTTTCCTGCCTATCATCTCTTCTATCTCTTCCTTTTCCCTGAGTTATATATTCTTCTCACCCCATTTCTGCCTTTCCCTTATTTTTGTTCTAGTAATCAATCACTCACCCCATACCAAGTCTTCAAACTCATCTTACCTCTCCTTCCCTCTCCTGCTTTCCTTTTGGTCACCACATCAAATTTGTGCTGACCCTAGAACTGCTCTTCATTTTTTCCACATTCACTTTCTCTCCTCTGCTTTTTTCACAGCCAGTTTGATATCTTTGATGCTGGATCTCCAAACAGAACACATGAGGGAAGGTCAATCCCAGCACCATAAGGGCAATAGGCAGGTGAGGATGCTGGGTATATGCAGCAGTCCCTGTAGGGATTTCACTGGTGCTCCTAAGCTCACAGAATCAGCTGTGGGGCAGCCTGGGCTGACCTCCAAGAAATGGCACATAGGAGAAAGTTGTAAGGCTCTTTACAATGTAATGGCAATATTCTTCTATTTTCCAATGTAAAAATATCTAACATTCCTGTTAGCACTATCTTGATGATGAATAACTGATACCATTCCTGTTTTGCACACCATGCTGTTAAACCTCCACATTTTTATATGCATATGCACACATTCAAAATCTTCTGTTAAGATCCTCACTAGCTAAAAATCTTTAGCGCTGCCACTGCCCGTGTGAAAACTTATTACAGTTTTAATCACCTGTGTTCTAACTAGTGTTCCCATTACAATACTTACTGATCCTATTTGAAAGGACTTTTAAGGATCTGAACACAAAAATAAACACATGGATACCTCAGAAAATGGTAATGGATTCACTTCTGTCCTTGATCACTTGAGTCACATTTCCCACTGAGCTGCCTTCGTGGGACCAAGGGCAGAACTAATCTCAGTGAGTTTATATTAGAATAGCACTTAAATAAATAAACCAAGCTTGGGAGCAGTAGGTAATCAAAACTGAACACAGCACTACAGGAAAATGGAGACTCAGAAGTAGTTTAATGCTGAAGACAGGCATGGCCTGCTCTCCTGGTATGTAACCTAATATCCTCCTCTAAAGCTGGACAATAACGATATGTTTATTTAACCGTTTCACCACTTCCACATCAGGAGCGATGTCCTGACACTGGCATACTGAAAGAATTTTGAGGAAACTGAGTGATCATCCTTAAAGTCACCATAAAAAATGGTATGCACTTTCATGATTGTTCACATAAGGCACTGAACTTGCATTTGGCCACATGCCTCTCAAACTTGACTTATTGTGAAGGCCATCTATCACTTTTACACAATGCTTTATCAGCATTTGAGACATGTTCAGTGTCTCAGCCTCTTCACTTCTGCAGAAGCAAATGATTTGGTCCAAAGGAAAGAATTAAAAATAATGAATTTTCATTTTACCAAGAGGCAATTTGTGGGGACCATCACACCTGTGAAGCTTCCCACTGTCTCAAGCACTCTGTAATCAGTGCACTCTGCAATAGGCGCAATTTTCTCTCTGTTTAACTGGTTTAAACCCGAGGGGTGGGGATATTTGCTTAAGTTGTGCAGTGGACAAATCTTGTAATTAAGGTGCACACTTGTATTTCCCGCTATGAACAAAGGAATGAAAAAATAATTACAGTAATTTACCAAATAGGTTTACTAGGCTTTTGGAAATGGGATTCTAAGAAAATAAAGTTTGTATTTGAAGATAAATTCCTTGGTTTTCACTCTGTCAACATATAATAACAAGCTAATATCGTATAAAAGAACAAAGAAGGTAAGCAAATCTAATCTCACTCCAGAAATTTTTCCTTACAAAATAACATATTGTTCCTTTATACTGTAAGTCAGGGTGCTGATTTCAACTAGTACTTCTATTTGGCTAGTCTGAGACTGTAATCAAGTAGGATTTCTGAGAAGCTTTCTGTAAAAACAAAATTGATCAGAGGACATTTGAGGGCAAGCTCAGAAAGCAAAATGCTTTTGATCAAATAGCTACTTCAATACATAAGAAAACTGTTGGTTTGTTTTTTTTCCAGAGCACAGTATCCTAACTCAAAAACCTCATGGCTGTGCATTAAGGCAGTGCAATCACAGCCCAGCCTGCTCTTTGCTGTCACTGGGAATTTCAGCTCAGAACTTTGCTCAAAGATGGGGCCTGAAGACACCACCCAGAAAACAATCTGGAATAGGAGTCCATTTTTTGATTTTTGCTTTTCTTTCTTTTGAGTTTTCAACGCCCAAAAACTTGGAAGTATTGGTACTGGAAAAGATTTATTATAAATTTGTCCTTGACATTGTGTGGCTCATAGAGAGATTACTAACCCTTTGGCCAAATAAAACTACCAAGCTTGAAAGTAATCCACAAACTTATAATTATTTTGAAAGGACACACAAACCCATCATGGTACAATGGGCATTATTCTCCCCGCATAAGGGGATGGGGAACCAACTCCCCAAACCATGCTGGACTAAGGGACACACAGAGACCCATATGCACCATACCTGGTGGAAATATCAGGCCTGATGCACAGGACAAAAGGAGGGAGTGAGACAAATCTCCCAGGTTTCAATTCACAGGCAGCTGGGATGAAGCCTGGACATAAGCCATCCAACAGCCACTGCTGCAGGGCTCACCAACACTGCACAGAAAACTTGCTTGAGTATGATCTAACAGGACAGGAGTCTCAAGCCTCTGCATATTTCACAGTTTTGTGTTGACAAGTCTGTATGTCTCCTGCCCTCAGTCAACATAATCAGCAGTACAGGGTTTGTAGTGTACACCAAGGAGTATCTTGTTCTTCTGTCTTGTTATCTAAGAAGGTCTAATTGGGATATGCCTGTAATTTTATGAATAAGACACTTCTGAAGACTACAACCACTGTTTTAAGCACCAGGTAGTGGTGGGAAAACTACATGTCCAAATGCAAAGAACTAGCACCTCTGTTGCACCCATGCAGAACTGATGCTGGTGGCTTAATTAAGGGAAATGTCATCACTGGTGTCAACTATGACTGCTAGTGTTATTTCTTTTAATCCATCTCTGGCTGATCTGGCCTGCCATGGCTTTGGCCTCACTTAGCTTTGGTCTCACTTATCTAACCAGTAAGGTGTTGATGGTATCCATTTAAATTATAATGCTTATAATTTTTCACTTGAGGAATTCCAGATTATGCGCCAGATATGAGACCAAATCTACAATTCCTCCTTGTATGATAAAGCACTTTGCCTCAGTGTGGTCTTGGTACAGGGAGTTGTTTTACATTGAATGTAAAAACTGTCCAGTGACATCAGTAAAATCCATATTATTCATATCTCCTACCATGTTAAAAGAAAATGAAGCATCAAAAGCAAACCTATCAAGAACATTGGTAATTGCTGCCAGAATTTTACACAAGAATAAAGAATGTATTTGGGTTACTTCTGCATCAGCAGATGAGTATTCAGTGAGCCTCTCAATTTGGTAAGAGACAAGTTGCTTACTGGCTTCTCATGATGTAAAATATATGAAGTGCCTCACTGAGCATCAAAGGTATCTGACAGAGTGGACCCTTTGGACAACCATGCCACAGCAGGACACAGCTCACTGCAGAGCTGCCAAAGGAACCACTGTGTCACTAAAGTTGCCAGAATAAGTGTCTGGAAAAAAAATTTGAATAAAAACTTGTTAAATCTCATGCTGACTGAAATGTTTGGTTTTTTATGGATTACATTTCTGTTCTGTCTCGTACAGTAGCGAACATTTGTGTCTTTACTGTTACATCTCCCTCCTACTACTTGCCTCCTTCCCTTCTTATGGTATCTCATTTTTTAACTTAGGGACTCAAGAAACCATCAAGAAAGGCTCATGATCTGTGTAACAGCAAGGTTGGTAGCCTTGAGTCCAGTTTAACTAAATTATGCCAGAAAACTTCTGTATCTAGAGATGCCCTGTTTGGCAGCTCATTTAAAAAGATGCTAAAGAGGAGGTGTTCCTGTCCCATGGGTTTTACCCTGCACTGTCCCTTCCCAGTTTCACCTATGTGTGTGTACTAAAACCATTGCACAGGGGAGTGGAGGTGGCTCAGCAGACTGCAGAAGACAGCAGAGCAATCAGACAGGCAATGGAAAGATTTATTATTTCTCAAGGTGCACCTGAGACACATCGAATATTTGTACATTTTAGGAACACAGCTGCGAAGCTAAGATTCAATCTGGCCCTGAAATATTTTATGTGAACCAAAACCACTGCCTAATAAGCTGAATAGCAGAGATAGGAAAGGGGTGATTGATGTAACTGGAATGAATTATGGCACCTTCTTTCCAAATTCTCCACTGAAGTAAAACAGAAGCCTAGTTTTCTTTATTTTACTCATGGTCATGATTAATATTAAAAACAATAAAAACAACAAAATTCCTCAAGGTTCTTTCACATCTGGAGAACAATTTGCCACATCACAAGTTAAAATGAAATTTGATAATATTATAAAAATAAATTACAAGTATGCAAAATTGTAAGGGCACTAACAGTTGCTGACAAAAGCCATTTGAAATAGAAAATTTCCTTTGTTTTGTCAAACAAATCAACAGCATAATCACTAGAAAACAAGTTTTCTGTGTGTTTGGCAAAACAGACAAGGCAAAATACAGAAGTGGAATTTCTGGCATCCATAGCCCACCGTTCTCAGGCAGAGAAAAAACAATGCTATGTCATGGAACCTTTAGAAGCAAAAAACCTGATATAAATTATATAAATGAGTCTGATATAAATTCAGTCAGCTTGACTGCTTTGGATATGGGTAGAAGTCCCAAGGTCCTTCCATTTTCACAGCTCTTGTGTCAGATATGTGTGACACAGTAGTATCTTTACCATCCTTTCTTATTGTTATTACTTGTCTTCTTCCGAGGCACTGGTTGCAAAGAGCTCTGTGTGCCAGCTCTTGCTTGAAAGACAAATAAGCAAAAAGGGTAAACAGGGGGAAAGATTGTCCTCCTGGCTGCTTGCAAGGTGGCAAGGGCAGAGCCAAGCTCCTTCTTGCTCCTCCCAGAGACATACTCTGAGCTGGAGGTCCTGTAAGAACGCCAGTAACAGAAAAGTTGCTAGTGTATTTTCAGTCTAGTCATTTGGAATAACAACTGAAAATCAAGCATGGTTTGTTCCTTTAAAACAAAATGTCCAGAATAAAGCATTCCAGCTGTTTCAGGACTTCAGTTCTACATCTGTTAATTTAGAATGCACACAGTGATTTCTTCTCTTGCTTTTAGAGTCATCCTATACCTTTAGCCTCTATATTTTTTCCACTCCCCGAGAAAACACAAATACCTCCCAGGTTTTGCAGCTGAAGAATTCCCCAACCTGTGAAAGTCAGTTCCAAGCAAGGGCTCTTGGACTTTGTTTCTATGGAATGTAGTCTCAATTCCCCACCACTTGCTCCTCTGCTTTGTTTTAAGCATGTGAATAAACTGGGTGCATTAAAGGAAAACAGGCATATTTTTAGCTTTGAACTTACAAAGTAATCCTGTTGATTTCAACTGAAATTGAATGAAACTTTCAGGTTTTGAAGGAATTTGGTCTTCAAAATAAATTGATAAGATTTAAAAGAAAAAAACCTGAAGTTGGTCATTGATGTTGAGTATATGTTTGGTTGTGCTGAGACACCAGCAACCCACATCTGAGGAGAAGAGATGCCTCACATTTTGTAAGTGATGAATAGTGATCAAGCTCCAGGATTAGGCCATGAACTGACCCTTGGGAGATGGACATACCATTCCCAGAGATACCACTAAGATAGCTACATGACACTGAGAAAGGCAGCTAAGCTTTCTGGGTTTCTGTTGCCTTCCTGGCTTTCTTTGGCCTTTCAGAGAGACTGCAAGTTATTCAGGTAGGGCCCATCAGCACACGCCTGTTTCAGGCACAAAGCAGTGTTTCATTATCAAAACCAATTATCCAACTGATAAGGCTGTTTTTAAAGTATTAAAGACAAATATTTCAGAGCTGGGAAGTGCTAACAGTGGTGTTCTGTACTAAATGGCCTCTTTGTGTCTATACATTTTGACATAGTCTATAATTAAATAACCCATTTCAGTGTTACCTTGTGAAGCCACTGGTTTGTACAGTGCATGGAACACAACTTCTCTGCTGCTGTCACGGAACTTGGTGAGAAGAGATTTGGGGAGGGCTCCTCACTCTGGGGTCCTTCCCACACAGGCTGAAGCCTAAGTGACAACATGCCATCACTACCTGGACTTAAAAAGCCAGCAGTGGACCACTTCCTAAATGAAAAGGTGCCTGGCAGAACAGGCTCCTTTAGTTGGGGACCAGCCTCATTGCCTTCTTGGCTGTGTTTCTTCTCATCTTTTTAAATAGGGGAAGAAAACTCAAAACTCCCGAAACTCCCAAAAAATGTTTTTCAACATGGTTTTGTGGGGTTTTTTTTCTGATGCCACCTGCTTGAACTTTTTTTTTTTAATCCTGATTTCTGCCTATGGACCTTTCATCTGCCCCATGGATCTGGGGGAAATCACAGTCTGGGCTCCTTTGCCTCGGCCATGACCCTTAGAAAGCTGCATCTCTCATTTTAACTGGTACTTATCCTTTACCCAGTCATTTCCTCTAAGAAAATGGTGAAGATGCCCTCCTTAGAATTGCCCCATCCCAGTTCCTACCTCCCTAGCTTAACCAGATTTAGCAGTCTCGTGAAAAAAAATCATGTCCAAGTAACCCTGGCTGTGAGAGAAGACCGTGGACTTTCTGCTTGGGAATAGGGAATGCATCTCCTGGGCATTCATGGCAATCATAAGAAATTTAGGTTCACTCAGACCTCTACAGATTGTGCAAACACTCTTATTAGCAAGATCTGTGTCTGTGCTGGGCAGATGCAGGGTGATTTACGGCCCAGGAAAATGAGGGTGGTTTGCACTATAGCCCTACAGCTCAGACATCACCTTGCCAAAAGCTAAGTATTTTCTTCTGAACACAGGCTTGGAAGAAAATCCCAAATAACCAAATGAAAAAACTAAAATAAAATACCCCAGGATAACTTTCTGCTTAAAATGTATGTCTTTCTTTAGCTTTATTTTCAGAAAAGGCTTATAGAATTCAAACTGAGTCTCCGTTTTCAGCTTGATGCAGATACCCAGCACAAACGGATGTCAATGGCAAAGTTTTGAGTAAATTAAGCTTGTATTGCACAATGACACAGTAGAGTCAGAAAAGCCTGTTGTCTTGCATCTGTTATTTGGTTCAATGTGTCTAACATCTGGAACATTAAACTGCAATGCTGATTTTTTGTTAAATTTTTGTAAAATTAGATTTCTTGTGTGTTTTTTGTTTAAGATCTCTGAGGGAACATTCACAGTCTTGGCAGCTTGTGCTATCTCAGCTCTAATAATGCCCATATTTTGAGAGACAAAATGTACATTGATCATGCTGTGGATTCCTGTTTCACCAGATGCATTGTTTCAGGCCTATGTGATTTCATACTGGATTTCATCTCTTCTGAAAAGAGAGACATGTAAGAGAGGTTCAGGAACATTTTTCCCATGAATATATTTGTCTAAAATATGATTAAAAGGGCCTGCTAGGAAGAAAATACAGTATATTTTCTTTTAAAAATTAACATGTGGTTACAGCTAGGTCAAAATTGATTTTTGTATGCTCAGTTTATTACATATTTCTAAGGATTTTATTTTTGCGCTCGTTGCAGTAGTAGAGCAAAGGAGCTCTGGCTTAATTGCTCTCACGAAGAGATTTGGAATAAGAGCCTTAAAAAGTTTCTTAATGATTCTGAACTGCTATTTTTTTCTCTCCAGACTAAAAGCTGTGGAGATCAAAGGTGAATGGAGATGTTGGAGTGAGCAGAAAGCAACTGTAATGTTTCCTTTCTGCATTCAGAAAAGTCAGATATTTGGACTGCTGTTGCAGAAATGAGTGAAGAAAATTATGTCTCTCTATTTACGCAAAACCACCAATGGAAATCTGTCTTGTGACTCTTCTCATATAGAAAATAACCAATCTGTCAACAAAGCCCTACTTAATGAAATCCTCGTTTTGTGCACCACATTGGCTTTTATATAAAAGTGTTGACTGACAAGCTTATTTAGTGTCAGTTTAGGGGTTTCTTGGAAGGAAATAACTTGCCTGAATCACTTCTAAAAATCAACAAAATTTACAAAATACAAACCAACAACATCCAGTGGCAAGACTGGGTTAGCAGGGCTGCTCTAGATTGCATGGTTATAGCCATAAAACTCTCAGCACCAGAACACAGAGCAAAGGGAAGAAGACAGAGCAGAAAACTATAAATACTACAGGCTAAAAAATTGCTCTTTCTCTCCCTTTCTTTCTCTTCCTTTATTTTCCTCTCTTGTACTTTCCTCACACACACTTTGGCATTTATCTACCATGACAAGACTCATTTCTCCTTTTAAAAGAATGCATAAATGAGCTATGAATATTTGATCCTTTTTTAAACAAATATTTTGGCTTGACAAGTCACAGCAGATAAGACTACCCAAGATGGTAGCCAGCTGCTCAGGGGAGGGAGCGTAGGTAGAGCGGGGCCAGTGTTAGAGGCACCACCTTTCCCAGGCTGCTGCGTGGGGCAGGACATTGGCCCACAGCCACGCTCCCTTCCTGCTGCAAACCTTCAGGTCTTGCACAGGCTGCTCCAAAGATGTAGGTGATGCTGCAGATTGGTGCTGGAGAACAATCCTGCCATGCTTGTGTCCCACTTCAGCAGTCCTGCTGGCTTCGGTGGAAATAGCCACAGCTTGGCATCAAGCACCCCTGTGCGTCCTCTCAGGACCGTGGTTTAGACAGCACATAATTCTCTCGGTTAGAGCTTTTAGGAGGTTTTTTTCTGTGTTACTGGGTAATTTGTTAGACTGTAGTCAATTCAGATTAGCTGCTTTATAGAGAATCTACTAGTCTCACACCATAGTGAAATTTAAGAAATTAAATTAATAAAGAGCTTTTTGGGTACACCTGCATGGGTTTGTTCACACTGTGTTTCAGGCTTCATTTGCAGGGATATTGTAATCTGAAGAAATCATTTACAGATATTATACTGTGCTGATACTTTGAGACAGTGACAAATACATTGGTTTTCAAGAAATAGCCACTTACATCTGTTTTGCACCAAAATTGTGAGCATCTGAATGTTTATATGAATGATGGTACATGAACCTAGCTAAAGTTGTCCATTTTTCCTGTTTTTAAAAAAAAAAGCTATTTTAGTCATATTTTTAATGGCATAATATAACTGACTTTGGGGCATTTTATCTTGTTGAATTTCAATTTAAAATTGTATTTTGGGGAAAAATCATTGGGTGAACTTATTAAGAAAATAAAACTCTTGTTTCTTGTTATTTTGTTTTTGCTGCAATTGTTGTGATGGACAATCTTAAAAAAAGCAGTACCTATTTTCTTGGTGAGGGGAAAAACCTCAAAGTTAAAATAGCATATTAGACTAAATTTCATTTTCAAAAGCTCAGGGCAGAATTTTCTGCTTTGCTGTAAGTTTCCATCATGGAGATATAACAATGAAAGCTTCATTGGAGTTGGTACAGGGTGCCCTTGACATCAGAAGACTTTCCATTTGTCTCAGGAGGAAAATAGTTATTGACTGGGGAAATCTCTTTACTGAGGTACCTCTTTCTTGTGTGCTTTTTTTTTTTTCACTTCTTTTTTTGCAATAGATATAATTGTAGCAGCTTTTTTAACATAAGGCAGGGCTGAAAATTACTGATAAGCACAGGAACAGGGAACAATTTAATCACTGCATTAAAAATCTTGTCTGGGACATTTTTTCATTTCCACAGAAGACTCCAGCAAAAGATTCATATCAATCCAATTTCCAAAACTGCAACCCCCTGCATCAGCTGAGGGGTATTGTGGGCAGTGCTGTCAAAGCTTCCCTTGTGCTGCAAATTCATCAGAGTAGTGCTCTGGGAATCTTTCAGAGTGTTTTTACTTTAAATGCGTATCCTCAGCCATTAGACTGTGGGCAACTCATTCTGAAGGGGCAAAGTCACCTGAAATATTGCAGAATTCATTGCAGTTCATGTATAGATTAGAGAACATCAGGAGTAGGACTCAAATATTCTCCAGTGTGAAAAATTTGCAGCCCATAAACAGTAAAAATGTCACAGAAATATGCTTTGCCTTGCATCACTGTTGGGGGAGCCTTTGTGGAAGGATGGTGGGATTGGTGAGAGAATGTGCTTTTTTTTGAATATATAGTATACATTCCTTTGTATAAGGCCTCCACAGATGAAAGTGCTCATGGTAATGTACCCCTGTGACATTCTGTTTGAAAATACTACTCTTTCTTCAAAGAAGAGAAAGGGAGAAGCTGTAGCTTTAAATTGTATGAGCATGGGAAAATCAGACATGGTAATAAAAGTAGATGTTTGAGTGTGTCAGATAAAATTTATTAGATAGGGGTCTCCAGCTCAGTGCATTCCTATGCAAAATTCTTGGTCAGCTGCCATAAAGTGAATTCTGAGCATTAGCACAGTAGAAAATATTTATATTGGTGTAAGGCTGCTGGCTGTGATATGCTTCTGCTCTTTTAAAATAGCTTGCCACAAATTCAGAGACGTCAATAGAGGTCAAACTGTAGGGAACTACACAATTTAATGAATCAATTATATGCTTCCAGGCAATCAGTAATACCATTGTGGAAAAAATGAATTATTAACATGTGAAAATAATTCTGCAACAACATATACAGTAGCAATCAGGGCTATGTTTCTGAAAACATTCAGTCAATCTAATTGCTTTCCCAGTAAAGTCAGCACAACAGAATCTCTTTTGTTTCGCACTTTTTTTTTTTGATTTGGTGTTTTTGCATTATCTCTAGTATAAATGACTGTGTGAAGACATTCCTCAGCACACCTCATCTCTGGCTTCATATAGATACTGCTGTCAGATCACATTTCATTAAAACTGAGCCCATGAAAAAGAATGTTAAATAATTTCCAAATTTATTCCATTGCTTTGACTTGATGAAGATTCACACTTCATATCAGTGGTAAATTCTTTTTGCAATGAGTAGGGCTACCTCAAGATTATTTGTTTTTGCATCTGAATTTAGGCCCAAATTCCAATAGTACCTTTTCAAGATTCTTCTAAAACTGTCCCATTTGAAGGAGGCATGGTATCCTCCACACACAGCTTTGGAACAAATATTTGCCTGGAACAATATTTCCCTGAGACAGGTCTCTCTTTCCTATGATTTGCTTGTGCATGTCACACTTGTGGACGTTTCCCTTGAAATTTAAGGGAAAAAACCTCTACCCTAACTCAACCTCCTGCCCAAAGCTGCTTTGCTGTACAACAGGAAAAACAGAAGATCAATATAAGGTCTTGATTACCTGTACATTTTTAGAGCAGAATGCTTTTTTTCATTTTCAGTTCTGGTCTCCTGCCAAGTCATACTTCTTTTGGTTTATGAAGATGCTCACCTCAAATCTCCTTTATTTTATATTAAGCAGGACAGAAAAATATTTCCCAGCATCAACCCCAGCTTCCACAGAGTATTTGTATCAGTCAGACTAACAGCTGTTTGGTGAATTTTGACTAATCACAATTTCCCATTCATTCAGATTCTGGAATTTAAGAAAATATCCAGCTAACTCTCAATTAAAACTAACATATTCACTTCACAGAAATTTTGGAAATACGCAAGCCAAACACAAAAGGCCATGTTCCACATCTGGTTCTCAAATTTTAGAAGACGTAAGTTTTCACAGAGATTGAAAGGACCATCCAAAAATAGAACCTAGAGGTATACATAAATAGATAAACTGGACTAAATGATAGATCAGCTACTCTTTTTACGCACATTACTAAGTCAATATTAATACTTCAAATGAAAAATGAATCTATACTAGAATCACAGATTAGTTTGGGCTGGAAGGGATCTCCAACGACCTTCTTGAAAAATAATATCACTGATGGGAATGGAACTCACATCTAACACCATCAGATTTTGCTGGACTATGTCACAAATATAGTTTCTTAATGCATTTTAGCAGCAGCACATCTTAGTTAATCAAATATGCATGATTTCTTAAGCCGATTCAGGAGTCTGTTGGGAATAAACGTATATGGAAGCTGCCGTGTGCATTTAGACTGCTGGGCTGTAGCTGGTACACAGAATTCCTGGCAAACAGAGAGCAAAAGGTGTTAAACTTCCCTCAGTGAATTTTAAACTAACGTCTTATCTTCTAGTTCTATCAAGAAAACTGTATTCATTTGTATCATTAATTCTTTCCCCCCTGTAGTAATTCATTAAATGCATGTCATAACTTAAACACAGCAAGCAAAAAAACAAGAAACCACGCTCCTGTCTTGAGAATTGTCGTACATGTCTGTCTTCATTTTCCTTTCCTAATTGGCAAAGCCACAGGTAGCATGTTGTTTCCTCCTTAGAGAAAACATTGCTGTCATCGGACAAGTTGCTTTTGAGATGGAAAACTCAAAACAATGTGCTTAGAATAGTCACTGGACCACACAGTTATTTGGGAAGCTTAGCTGCCTCTCTGTAGAATAGATAAATCCATAAAGTAGTAAAATCTACTCTTATAGAGAAATTTTTCTTCCCAAATTGTAAGCAAAAATTCTTGTGTAAATGGTTCTGCAGGATTCCGTGGTCTCATGAGAAGGGATTTTATTTGTAAAGACACAGTGAATATGTGAGGAAGGCTATTTTAATCTTTGCTTGCATTAAACAAGATTTTGTATATTGCTTCAAAGCGTACTTATTTTACAAAATTTCTAAATAGGACCAGCAGGTTTCAAAATTGAAAATTTTGTTTCAACTCAAGAAATTGAGTTTTTGTTGTCTCAATATAATTTTTGCTATGTCTCATGAGATGCCATGATGCATGGAAACCTAACAGAAGTTGCAGCCACACAGGATTTCATGTCACGAAAGGAAGAGTTGGAATTAGAGTAAATATCTACTCTAGAGCCAGAGTCTGCTAGACTGAATTAGAGAATGTGCTGGCATATCTCCATAAACATGACTCTGTACTAGGAAATAGTTAATCTTTTATTACATTGGATAGCCTTGTGGGATTGCTTTAGTGATTCATTATAGAAATCAAAGTAAATTCTACAGTATTGTGCAGTTTGGCTCATCCAGTTGGAAAAACCCTAATGATCAAAAAAGCATGTGTTCTTACTCAGATATGTTTTATGACATGACTGTAAAATATACCTACCACAGTTTTTCATTGTTTCACAGACAATAAGCACAGTCATTTTCAGGTTTCTATTGTTCTGCAGCTAAAGCCATGAATGTCCCCTTGCTCATTGACATGAATGACAATTACATTTACATCTACCAAAAAGGCATGATTAATTACTGTTTCTTTAATTAAGTTTATTTTTGAAACCTATACATATTATAGCATTGCATTTGAAACATGAGTCTGAAGAGTATGTCAGCTTTTCAAACATAAACAATAATGTCTGAGAATTTATAACTTGGCAGAAAGGCCTTTTTGAACTAAATTTGAACATTTATGCTGGTAGTGCAGAAATAATTTATTTTCTGTTATATGCCAGCCTCACTCAGACAAGGCAGTGCCTCACATACAAAAGTTCCATTCATTTCAATGGGAATAAACAGGTAGGAAAGATATTCTGAATTATTTAAAAATTTGATTTCAACAATTAAATTCCTTAAGAGGAGCAGCTGAGGACACCAGGCTTGTTCAGCCTGGAGAAGAAGAGGCTGAGGAGAGACCTCATTGCAGTCTGCAGCTTCCTTGTGAGGGGATGAAGAGGGGCAGGCACTGATCTTTTCTCTCTGGTGACCAGTGGCAGGACCCGAGGGAATGGCCTGAAGCTGTCTCAGGGGAGGGTTAGGTTGGGTATTAGAAAAAGGTTCTTCACCCAGAGGGTGTTTGGGCACTAGAACAGGCTCCCCAGGGAAGTGGTCACAGCAACAGCCTGGCAGAGCTCAAGAAGTGTTTGGACAATGCTCTCAAGCATGTGATGTGATTCTTGGGGTGTCCTTCAGAGAAGCAGGAGTTGGACTTGATGCTGATAAGCCTCCTCCAACTCAGCATATTCTGTGTTTCCTTGATTCTATGATTTTCAGGAAACAATCCTAGAACAAAAAAAGGCATGTTTTTATTTTAGCAAACATTTTTTAAGGAGTCTTACTGAAGAAATAATGGAGGGTGAAATTTCAATACTACTGAAGTATTGAAATTGAAGAAACCAAGTAAGTTTTCAAATTGACTCCCATCTATTCAGATCTGGATTTAAATGTATGTAGTTACCTTATGGTAGGCACTTTGCATTAATGAGCTGTATTTTTGTATGAATTTATTATAATCACATTTGAACAGTTCTCTAGTAATAATGAAAAAGATTTATTCCTATTTGCCTGAGAGAATAAATGTTTTATAGAACCCAACAGAATTACAGGCATGCTGTTTCTCATAGGAATTTTTTTTCAGGAAAGGAGAGAATCTAAGGGTTGGATAGCTTGTCTTAAATTCCCAGGTCTTTGAGTAACTCTTTGCCAGTAATTCAATTACGAATATCCTGAATTTTCATATCCAATGACTACCATGTGGTCAAGGGAATTATCCATCTTCAATTACAGCAGAAAAATCCAGATCTCTCTGGACACCATCTGCTTCTTGGTTTTTTTGGAATTTCCTTATATTCCTCCTATTTGTGGACATTTCCAAACCGTATTTTCCTAGTCAATCTCCAGACTAAGCACTAAACTCATGTTAAATTTTGAGCTGCCATTTGGCATACTAATTGAGCAGCAAGGCTTAACATATGCTTTGAATGTTGCTACAGCCCCTCAGTTGTCAAATAACAGCCACAATGTTCCAGTCTCTTTAGAGGAGATTATTCACTGTATTAAATGTTTTAATGAGAAGAGCAGTTCAAAACCACACCCACTGCATTTATAACACTAAACGATAAATAACTGAGATTTGAATCTCTGGTTTCTGAGTGCCAGTAATGCTCCATTGCTAGTGTGCCTGATTGCGGAGGGGTTATTATAAATCAGAGATTACAGAAAGCAGAAATGTGACTTATTGGCAAGTAGTTTTCCATTTACAAGCACAGAAGTTTGTACAGAACTAAAAGTGAACCAGGGCTTAAAATGATATGGAGAGAGAAAAAAAGAGAAGTGTTTGCAATCTGTTGAGAACAAAGGTCAGCTAAAACTTTACTCAGCCAGTGAGAGCTTGAGCTGTAAGAAACTCAGATCATGTATAAGCTGTTCCCACTGCAGGGATCAGATCATGGTCCTCTGAGTCATTTGTGTGGATCTGCTCACATCTACTCTGTGCAGTACCAGCGTCCCCAGGAGCAGCCACCTCAGACAGACGGTCAACCACAGATCTGTGCCCTGCACCTGTGACTGCTTTGTTTCTGCATGCATTCTCATTCTCCAGTTTCCCCACCATCATTTATTATCCAAGAATGGGTATTTTTTAGGATTTCTTGCTATTGTAATGTCACAGAGAGTTGTCATATTCTTTTAAGAACTATTCTGTGACAATGTGAGAAAAATTATACTGTCTAGTAGGCTTGGCTAGAACTGAAGTGCCCAGTTCTTTTCTTTCATTTCTTTCTTCCCAGTGGTCTGGAATGTAATTGGGTCATCTCAGAGCTTTTTTTTAGAAACTGAGGTTTGTACCCCTGACTTAGTTTCTACGATTCAAACCTCACTCCTCTCATTAACAATTACTACCATGAAAGGTAATAGCTACAGTACAGCCAGAATAATTATCTTTCCCAGTTCAGGTGTTGATTCTGTAGATTGATTGATATGAGTGATAAAACTCGCTTTGCAGAAAGGGAATCTTAGAAGCATGGTGTCTTTAGTTAACAGCCCACTGTAAAATTTGTGCCCTGTGCTGTATTTTGGTTTAGTTTGCTTAATTTTAAGTAGGTGATGAAAACTTAGTAAATGCACAAAATAAAATATACACTCTGATGTCTGATTGTGTGGCTTTCGATGCTGGGAGACTGCAAAATCAAGAGCTTTCCATGATGGAAACAATGCAGGGAGTCTGCAGCGCCCATGTCTCTCATGCTTAATGATGAATTAACTCCAGAACCTCAAGGTGGTTTGGAACACATTTTCTTTTCCACTATAATGTTTCATGAAGTGTGATTTGTTGCAATCTTTTTTTTTCCTGCAGATGTTGCTGGCAGTGCTACACCACATCTTATTGATATGGTAGAGGTGATGGAAAGGGAATGTGGAACTGAAGTGGGTCACTCTTATCTCTTGTTACAAAAAGTTTACAAGAAAAATATTATGGACCCACTTTGAACAGTAACAGAGCCAGTACCTGAAAATACCTCTTGGGAACTCTGCTCTAATAATTTTAAAGCCTGTGTCTCTGAAAAGAGCACACATGAATAACAAGTCATCACATGTAGTGTAAGTGGAGTAACATACGACAGTTTTTTTGTCATATCTTAAGTACATATATATGGCATAGCATGCTTCCTGTGATTTGGTAGGTGTGACAGCTCAGTAACCTCTCTTGCTTGCTCAGTTGAGGAGCAGCAAGCATCACCACCTCTCCTTAACAATGTGTTTGAGGCTCTGGCTCCAGCTGTGGCAAGAAGAGAAAAACAAGGCAAGAGAAAAAGCTGATTGCTAGAAGCTAACCCTGAATTCTAAGTTAGTTTATCTCACCCAAATATAGAGATGGGATTCAGCTCTAGTTTAAAACACAATTTGGTGCCTACACATGAGCTAAATGACCAGTCTCCCATTACAGGCAGTGTACATCCAGTGACAGCAGTCTGGAGACCCATACCAGCTGGCAGCAGGATTCATTTGCCTTATTACCAGCATCTCTTGCCAGAGAGCCCTCAGGAGTCCATTAAGGTGCCCTCAGGAGTCTTGCCTGGCCTCCACCTGCTGATTTGGAGGGGGTGAGTGTCCCACCAGTGCTGGGTGTATACATACTCGCTGTGTGGAGCCCTAGCAGGTCTTTACCCCTTCTGCTGAAAATGGCCTCAGGAGCTCAGGGTAAAGTGAACACTGTTGACATTCACATGCCTGAGCCCCATGTTGGTACCCCTGTGATGGAAAAAGAAAATAAATCAGCATTTTCAGCGGATGATACTCTCAAGCTATTCTAGGATCTATACTGATATTATGCCATAAAGGAATCTGAGGGGATTTATGTACCTAGTTTCACATTAAATGCCCTGAAGTATCCAGGACATCTGTATGGGACTGGTAGGTATGACACTGGGCCCACAGGAGATGTGGAGTCTTTCCCCAGCTGCCAGAGGCCAGGCAGGATGCCCCTGTTACCTATAGATGCCTCTGTCTTGTCACTGAGCCTCTATTTCTCCTCTGACCAGCTGAGATGCAGCTCCTCTGCTGTACAAGCAGCTACAGATGGGTGGGTTGGCTGTTTCCAGCACCCAGACACAGGGGCTGTAAGTAGCAAATGAACCACACCTTTCCTATTCCTGGCACCTCATTTGGTCATGGAGACCCAAGGCCATTCAGCTGGCATGGCACACAGGAATTGTGGAAGCAAGCACTCAGTTTCCCTGAGAGCCATCACACCTGAGGTGCAAGTCTGCCTCCTTTCACACCTCTCCTTTCAGTCTGTCCTAAGGGAAAGACTAAAAAGTAGGCTTAAAGGGGAATATAATTTTATGCTTAGCTACAATGCAGTTGACCTCAGGAATAATGGTAAGGAAATTAATTTAGATCATTACATGTATGTAATATATGGTTATCAATATCTATATATTTCATATATACATATGTATATTTTATACATTAATAAAACATTAATATTTTCCATAAATAAAATTATATATAAGGACTTTATATTTTATAGTCAATAATGTATTCATGTGATCTATTATGTAAACTGTATTAATATAATCTATACATTACTTCTATATGGAAATCTTTAGGAAACTAGCTGTGGTAGCAGAAATAAAAATTAAGGAAGCAATGAAATAAATTAATGGGAATGAGACTGCAAGTCTAGTTCTAATAAAAAAGCAAAATATGTTTATTTAAAAGAAAAATGGAAATGCAATAATGTAAGGTGCAAGAAAAGAAAATCTGGAGAGTAAAAATACATAGGAAAAGCTAATAGAAAAATACATATGAGTTTTGGGGGACTGGCTAACTATGTTAATACATAAAAATGGTATTTTCAGTCCCACTGATAATAAGTTTAAAAAGTAAGGAAGTTTAAAAAGTGCTGCTGTCTTAAATATCCTTGTTCACTAGCTTTATNATATAGTTATCAATATCTATAAAATTCATATATACATATGTATATTTTATACATTAATAAAACATTAATATTTTCCATAAATAAAATTATATATAAGGACTTTATATTTTATAGTCAATAATGTATTCATGTGATCTATTATGTAAACTGTATTAATATAATCTATACATTACTTCTATATGGAAATCTTTAGGAAACTAGCTGTGGTAGCAGAAATAAAAATTAAGGAAGCAATGAAATAAATTAATGGGAATGAGACTGCAAGTCTAGTTCTAATAAAAAAGGAAAATATGTTTATGTAAAAGAAAAATGAAAATGCAATAATGTAAGGTGCAAGAAAAGAAAATCTGGAGAGTAAAAATACATAGGAAAAGCTAATAGAAAAATACATATGAGTTTTGGGGGACTGGCTAACTATGTTAATACATAAAAATGGTATTTTCAGTCCCACTGATAATAAGTTTAAAAAGTAAGGAAGTTTAAAAAGTGCTGCTGTCTTAAATATCCTTGTTCACTAGCTTTATGCTAATAAGTGTAATTTTTAAGAAATTTGTTTGTTAGGAACCAGAGTGACTGTGTCAAGACCCCAGTCTCATTGTACTACTACAGCAATTGCAAATGCATAATCTCAGTTTATGGAGAAACATTTTAAGGGTCAGGATTTTGCTGATGTCTGAAAGCAACAAATACACCCCTGATAACAGTGTTCTCCAGCTACTGCTGAAGCTGTCTTAAGTTTCAGGGAGTGACCCAGACATGAAAGAACTTAGACCCTGGCAGACTAAACCTGCAGACCAATATTATCTCCTTGCCTCCTGCTTCTCCTCTGTGGGCTGGTATCTGTTATTTATTGTTTCATACTTTGCGTGAAACACAGCCCACCAAGTCTAATTCTCTAGTTAGGTGCTTCAGCAATGGCTCACCAAAATTTACATCCCTGGCATTGGGTGGGAAAAAAAAAAAGTGGAACAATTTCATCACCCTAAAATAACCAAAGTTTCCTGAAACTGGAGAGAGACTTTGACTACATTTAAAAACCCACAGAAGTTTCAGCCAGACAGATTTCAGGATTTCTCTTCATGACAGTATGAGAAATTCAAGCCCATTTAGAAGGTGAGCAGTCCATGAAGTCATTCATGTTTCTGTCCCTTTGCCTGAAAACCTGGGGACATAATGGGAATAGGGTTTACTGGAGCAAATTTGATACAGTGACTGGGAGGATCTTTCATAGCCGAAGACAATGTGAGAGCTAGAACTTTCCAGCCTGGAGTAGAGATACTCAGGTGGATTTTATCAGTGTATAAAAGCTGATAGGAGGGAATGAAGATGAGGGAGCCAGGTCCTTGTCAGTGGAACCCAGTGACAAGAGGCTATGGGCACAAACTCAAACATGGGACATTCTGTCTCAACATCGGGAGACCATTTCCCTGCGAGGATGATCAGGCAATGGGGTAGGTTGCCCAAAGAAATTTTGTGGTCTCTGTTCCAGGAGATATTCCAAATCCATCTGGACATAGTCCTGGCAACTGTCTGTAGCTGACCCTCCTTGAGCAGGAGGGGGTTGGACTAGTTGACCTTACAAGCTCCCTTCCAGCCTTTCTCATTCTGTAACTCTGTGATCTCCCACATCTCACTGATCTCACTTGCCCCATCAGAAATGGAACATATGGATCATAAACACAGCACCCACTGCTGACATGATAGCTCTGTAACTAGAGTGCGGCCCCAGGCCTGGACAAAATCTCTGAGCGGGTCCTCCTAGCACGTCTTCACAATATTGCATTTTGAATACAGATCAGATTGCAAGCAAGAGGAATGCTCAGGTCATTCAGATGGCTAAGGCAGAACCCAGCTTTTCCCTTTATTCTCCCCTTTTTAAGGACTCGTTGTTTTTATCCATAATGATGCACGTGCATTCAAGACAGCAGTTCCTGGAGCACCTTGCTGTGCCATAGAATAAAACTGCTTGAGTTGGAAGGGTCCTTAAAATTCAGCCAGTTCCAGCATCTCTGCTTCTTGTATGGGGGGCTTTGTATTGGTTCACAGTGAGATCAGGAGCAAGCACCTTCTTCAGTTATGATGTCTGTGGTCTGGTTGGGTTTGGGCCCTTGGCAGAAGTTCAAGTCCCAGCACTCCTGGGAAAAGCAAGTGGTCCTCATGTCCCACCCCACCCAGATGGGGAAGATAGAGGTCAGTCTTGCCAGAACAGGGCACAGCTATTAGGTAAGGAACTCCTTTCCATCTAGAAAACTGCACACTCCCCGGGGTAAAGACAACAGCTTTATTCTGTGTTCGAACCATCCAATCTTGCCTGGCCCAGGGCAAACACTCCCTCGTGCTGCTGTCAGTACAAATGTGAATAGCAAGCTGTGTCCAGAAACCATCCAGTGACAGGAAATCAAAGAGAAGGGAAGAGGCTAAGCAACCCTTTACAACTCTTAATTTGCTACTAGTTTTTTAAGCTAGAAACTGACAGTAGTGTCAGTCAGCAATGAGAAAGGTGCAAGTACTGCACTAGGGATGACATAGACACATTTTTAATGATTGAAAGGCTCTGACTCAATGGGGAAGCAAGTTTTTTTTACATTATACATCACTGTAAATCAAGGTAAGTTTTGGGGACATCCCATAAACAAGCCAGTTCTTTTCTGACTCAGTCTTTCCTAAAGTTTTCTAAAAGTTCCAGATTGAGCCAGACAGTCTAAATCCTATTAAAGTCAGTGAATTCATGTAAAAAGGAATGTTCCTTGGACTACAATAAGGTTTCCAACCAATTTTCCTTTGATTATATTACAGATGACAGTTTATAATAGAACTGCAGACTATAGTAACATGGAAAAAACTCGTAAAATTTAACATTTGTATTTTTCCAACTTCTTGTCAGACATCAGAGGGATTTAAAAAATTTAGCAAGGAATTTACAGCTTGACACTATCACATGTGCAGTAAAAATAATATAAATATCAAAAGTAATCTCCTTCATTCCATCCTTCCTCATCCTTGAAAAGAAGCAAATTGGAGAAGTATTAAAAAATAACTTGGACTTCCAAGGTGGAGTTGATAATAAATACAAAAAGTCACAAGGAAACAATTTTTTCTCACTGTATGAGAAGCCTTAGCCAGTATATTGTCTATATGTCAATGGAATATTTTTCTGAAAAAGCTATGCATAATGTGTCTACCAACTTCTTTATTTTCCTATAGGTAATTCTATACATGGGCCAAGGAGCTTTTAGAAGAATTAGAGTTCCTTCAAAAAGCAGCAAAACTTTTAAACCTCATATTTCAGCTGTGAGGTTTTCTATGAATAGCTCATTAAAAACTGCAGGCGTAATCACTTGAATATTTCTGTGTGGGAGCAACTTTAGGCAGGTGTGTTGTACAAGGAACTTCTTTCAGAACATTCACATGAGTTAAATTATTCTTTTGAAAATCCATGGACTGGGGCAATAACTGAATCACCATCTTTTCCATGGCATTCTCAGTGGCACAGATTGTATCACTGCATGGAGAATATGAATATTTCTTTGGTATTGGTTCCTTTACAGGAGCGCTTTACACATTCAACACACAGCCCCTTTGTACCTTTAACTTTTGGTAAAGCATTGTTTTACTAGCATTATTTATTTTCTATTTCTATTTTCTTTTGTTAAAAACTCAAGCAGAGACATTCAAAATTGTCTTTGAGATTATTTCTTAAAAAGCTATTAATGTATATTAAGGATAATTATATATATACCCATATTATACAGCTGAAGGGGAAAAAACCTCATCTTGCCTCATGTNCATTTTGAGTAAAAGACAGGGAACAAGAAAATAGTATACAAGCAATAGTTAAAAACATGAGCAAATTCTCAAGATTAGGACTGCAATTTGCTGGTAAACATTAAGCTCAGATAAATATAGAATTAAAATATTTTATCAGATTCCCTGTAAATTTTTTTTTGAACAAATAGAATTAACACAAAAATACAGAATGATTGTGGTAAAAAAAGGCCTTTTCCTCTAATGAACCCCTCCTGATGTTCTCCCTGCAATGCACAGGGAATGAGACTGCAATACATTTACTTTATAAAGACACATTTTTCCTACCCAATTCTCTACCTAATTTTGAGCATTAGGTCAAACATTTAAACATTGGATTAGGAAATATTTGCCCCATCCAATACTACTCTCCCCATTAAAGTCTTGCAAATAGTTTAGGCCCCTGGAGAATTTTTAGGCATAAGTATGAGGCAGGGAAATGAAAAATAAAAAAAAATGAAAATAAATCCAGACAACGAGGAGCCTGATGATGCAGTGAATGCTGCAGAAAAGGAGCTCAGTTTGAAATCTGGTTGTTTCATGCAAAAAATCTCCACAGGTGTGAGAGTAGCTTATACTCCAACATATGAGGTGTCTAAAACCAGGTGAAAATATTAAGCTATGGGGTTACATTATTTCAGCTGATGTCCTGTCTCCTATCTGGGAAGAATACTTTTGTTTCTTGTACCCAGAGAGGATAACTGACCTTTTCCAAGTTCCTCAGGAGTAAAAACAAATTAAGAAAACTCAGTGCAAAATTGAATTCTCTACAAAACCCTTGGGTGTGAAATACTACAGGAGCTGAGACAATGGAGAGCGTATGGCAAAGCATGAGTAGCTTTAGAAGTGGCTTTAGAAGATTAGGGGACAAGTGCAAGAATGTGTGCCATGAGAGGAAATGGAAGTGATGCAGAGACAGCAGAATGAGAGCCTGAATCCTTAAGGCATCTTCCCAAGATTTGGCTGGATGATGATTCCTACATTCACAAATGTAACTGTTTGTCAGTGGTGCCAGGATGCTGTGCCTTTCAGTGCCACAGTACTCAACACCTGCTAAACTTGGCTGGTGTCACCTCAGTGGGGTAAGGAAAAGGCTCCTCTGTCCTGCAGGACGGTGGGAATGCCAGAGCTCTTGTAGCACAGCCTATGATCAGGACCCCATCAGGCTCCTTTTTCCTTGGAGTTGGGTGAGGACATCAAAGGAAATAATGTTGGAAAGACCCTTCAAGATGTGTGAACAGCATCTTCGTAGCACAATACCACTGCTGGGCCCGTGGACCAGGCAAAGGCTCAAAAGGAACAGAAGAGAGAGAGCCCATGTTCTCCCCATTGAAATCAGGGCAAGGATAGGAGGGTTCAGGCAAGGCTGGTTGTCTTGTCTGCTACTCTGAAGGCAAAGGGAACACCATGAATAGATGGTATTCAGACTATTTCTTGGTCAGAAGAGCTCTCTTTCTGTCCACTGCCAATGCAAATGTTGCCAGAACAGTCTTGCACAACCCAAGTAAGAAAAAGTCCTGTTTCTCTAATGATCCTGAGGTTTTTTTGCCAAAGGGCAGTGAGAACAAGAAAAATGGTAAGTGAATTCCTTGCCATTATGGGAATCAAGCACCAAATAAGCTACATCATCTCATTCTGCTCTCAAGAGCATGTGTGATGTTGAAAAAGGCATCCAGGTATCCAAATACAAATCAGTGTAACAAAGTTTAGAAGAAGCTTACCCACATCATCTTCAGAAAAACTTAAATTGTGTTTGAACACTTCTCTTTATTGAGAAGTTGGTCTGGAATGTTTTGGTGATTTTTCTTGCTTACTTTTATGAGGAATAATATTAGTGTTTGCAAACACACGTATATAACAAATCCTCCTATCTAGATTATTTGAAACTAAACACAGAAAAAAACCCAAACTTCCTCTTTCCTTAAGCTGGCAAATAAATGTCTGCCAGAATCAGAAATTAATTCAGGTTTTGACACTGAAGCTCTGAAGTCTTGCATAATTATTTCTCTCTCGATTTGTTTCCAGACAGACTGTCAGATCACCATACTGTGCAATTACTATTTCCAGTTCTCTGTAGAAACCAACATTTTGGTGACTATTTAGAAATATTTTCATAGAACAACAAGTACAATGCTGCTGAAAATGTCTTGGTAACACCTTTTTCCTTACTTAATTTTAAATTATTATGAACATTTAAATGTACTGGCATATCTACTTTAATATTTTATCATGATCGGTGAACTACATTACACAGTAGAATCACACTAGCTGCATACCACCCCCATGTCTGCAAAGTATTATAAAGATCATAATTCTTTAATTCTCTTATCATCTAATTACATCTAATTACATTCTCTTATCATTTAATTACAATTACAATACTTATAAAACCAGAAATCTCTCTAATATTTGTATTAATGTATCAATAATAAATTAATCATTAAATGATGGACAAGGAATCACAGGCAATGAATGCTTAGTTGACTTTACTGTTCACTATAATTTATGCACCTAGAGTTGTTTAATGGCACTGTTATAATGGTATTGGGACATTGTTATTGTGTTTTATTAACTTGACTTTGCTAAAAAAGAGATATTTGTGAATTACACTGTGCTGACTTCATATTGAGTCATACATCTCATAGTTACCATAATTTTTTTGCAGAAGACATGTCATTTTAATCCATAAAAAGTTAATCTAATGTTGAAATGAAGTTATCAATGTAATCAGTCTTTGTACTTTTTTCAAACCTTCAAACATTTTCAGATTTAATTTTCTAAGTAAAAATCTTCTGCAAGATAAAGAACTAGTGGAACCACAAGAAAATGTCAAAAAGATCCACAAGGATTGTGAATCAGTCCCCTGCTCAATTATTCTGCCATTATGAACTGAGTGTGAACTGATGGTAATTGAAGCGAGAAAGGCACTAAAGCATTTTCCAAAGCACCATCTGCAATGAATCAGAGGAATGAAGATAAAATGACAGGGACATTTAATGACAGGATTGTGCCCCTGCCCGCATTTCTGCTTAAAATGTCTGGCCGAATTCCAGTTAGAAATTATCCCAGCACAATGAGTATACCATTTCTCTGTCACGTGTAACTGGGCTTCACAGAGATATTTGAAGAATGCAGTTAAGCATCTCTTTGAAATCTGGACTGTTCCCAACCTTTCCAGCACTCATGATACTCTGAGTTGATCTCTTTTCCTCACATTTTTCTATCCTCAAAAAAAAAATCTGTATAATTTGGGAGGCAGCATCACTGGTAATGAATGCACATTGGTATTACTCCTCATGATGAAATCCAGTGTATGCAGGATCATCCCAGGCATTCCTCCTCTTCCTCACAGCCCTACTCACTCAGTCCTCACCTAGTCATATCTTCTCATAACACACCACAGACCCTCATCTGCATTCTCCAAACTTGGGAGCAATGCATCCCAATAAAGAAGAAATCAGGCAAAAACTCCAGATCTGCAAGGATGAAAAAGGAGCAAGATCCTGGACAAGCACAGACACAAAAAGAAAATCTAGAAGGTGGAAATAAGGACAGGTAGCCTGAGAGGAATACAGAGAAATTGTCTGAGCATTCAAGGATCATTTAGGAAAGTTAGTGCCCTGATAGAATTCAGTCTGGCCAGGGACATCAAGGGCAACAAGAAAAGCTTCTATAGGTATGCTGCTGATGAAAGGAAGAGAAGGGAAAATATAGGGCCCCTCCAAAAGGAGATAGGAGACCTGATTACCTGGGATAAAAAGAGTGTTGAGGTACTCAACAATTTTTTTGCCTGACAGGTGCTCCAGCCATACCATCCAAGTCTCAGAAGGCAAAGGCAGGTATTAGAAGAATGAAGAACCACCTGCTGTGGGAAAAGGTCATGTTCAAGGACATCTAAGGAACCTGAAGGTGACCAAGTCCATGGAGCCTGATGAGGTGCATCTATGAATCCTGAGACAGATGGCAGAAGTGGCTAAGTCCTTCCCTATCCATCACATCTAAGTCGTGACAGTCCATCAAAGTTCTCACCAACTGGAAAAGGGAAAATATAAACCCCACTTTATGGGGTTATGAAGAAAAGGAAGACCCAGGGAACTACAGGCCGCTCAGTCTCACCTGAGTGTCCAGAAAGATCATGGAGCAAATAATCCTGGAAATTATGCTGATGCACATGAAAATTAAGGAGGTGGTTAAGGTGATAGGCAACATGGCTTTACTCAGGTCAAAATGTGCCTGACAAATCTGGTGGCCTTCTACAACAGGGTGATGGAGCTGGTGGATAAGGGAAGAGCATCTGGTGTCATATACCTGGACCTGTGCAAATCATTTGACTCTGTTGTTGTTGTTGTCGTTATGTTCCACATAATACCCTTGTCTCTAACAGGGGGACTGACCACTCCAATGGTGTACTCAAAGATCTGTGGCTCAGTGTCCAAGTGGAGGACAGCGAGGAGTGGTGTTCCTCAGGGGTCAATATTGGAACCAGGGCCATTGAACCTCTTTGTCAGTGACATGGGTAGTGGGATTGTGCATGGTGCTGAGTGCACCCTCAGCAAGTCCGCTGACACCAAGCTGAGTGGTGCTGTCAACATGCTGGAGGGAAGGGATGCCTTCCAGAGGACAGGTTTGAGAGGTGGCTCCCTGTGAATATTATGATGTCCAAAAAGGCCAAGTTCAAGGACCTGCACCTGGACTGCAATAATTTGAAGCACAAATACAGTCTGAGAGGAGAATGGATTGAGTGCAGCACTGAGGAGAAAGACTTGGGGCAGTTGGTTGATGACTAGCTCAATGAGACCTGTCAGTGTGTGCTTGCAGCCAAGAAAGCCAAATTGTCCTGGGCTGCATCCAAAGCAGTGTGGGCAGCATGGCAAAGGAGGGAGCTCTGCCCCTCTGCTGAGACCCCACCTGCAGTGATGCATCCAGTTCTGGGGCTCTCAACAAAAGAAAAAGATGGACATTTTCGAGCTAGCCCAAAGGAAGGCTACTATGAAGGCAGGCTTAGAGCTGGGGTTGTTCAGCCTTAATGAAGAGAAGACTCTGTGGGGACCTTAGAGCAGCTTTCCGGTACCTGAAAGAGGCTACAAGAGAGTGGGAGAGGGACTTTTCATGTAGGCATGTAATGACAGGACAACAGGAACAGCTTCAAACTGGAAGATTTAGACTAGATGTTAGGACAAAATTCTTCCTTGTGAGGGTGGTGAGTCACTGGCAGTCGTTGTCCAGAGAAGCTGTGGATGCTCCATCCCAGGAAGTATTCAAGGCCATGGGGATTTAAACAACTTGGTCAAGTGGAAGGTGTCTCTGCCCATGGCAGTGGAGTCAGAAAGAAATAATCACTAAGGTACCCTTTGACCCAAACCATTCCAGGATTCTATGAAATAAAGACTTCCAAAAGACCAAATCCCTTTTGAAAGTTGTTCCAATGTTCAGTTACTTTTACTGCTAAAAATTGTTTATAATCCTTTGATTTATTTTCTTCTGCCAAGTTCCTTTCTCAAGAAATTTCAGGTCATGATTCATTCATCTCTAAATGAACCAGTTCTCACATAATAATTAAGAATTTATATACTTAATTAAATTTTCCAAGTTTTCCAGACTTTGGGGCTTTCTTGTACTTTTTCTCTGGTGTAGGCAAAAAACTGAACAAGACATCATACATTGCTAGAATGATGAAATACTGTGAAAAGCCAAGCTAATTGCTAGTAGCAATGATATAATGTTGCTAAAACTGTGATACAAAAAAATGACAGCTGAAAAAGTCTTTTTATCTTGAATAGATTTTGGATTATGCTTAACAGAAACTTCACATTTAAATAATAAAAACAATGATTCCATGAAATATAATTTCATACACATCATATTGATTCTGTCTGTTATCTGATTACTGAAAATTAAGATTAGAAAGCATTTATAATCCTTTGCTGACAGGGAATAGGAAAACAAAATTATTTCAAATCATGGGACGATGCAGTCTAGCTGGTGAGACTAGACTATACAAGATCATAGAATCATAAAATATTCCAAGTTGGAAGGCATCTGTTAAAGAGATGAAGTGTTTGATCTTCAGTTACCACATTGCATGGACGTTCCTGCATAAAAAGGTTTTGGCTTCCTATCAAAGCTGAAAATATTTATGGGATTGCAACTCAGTTTTTCCAACAACAATCTAAGATCCTTATGTCCCCATAGGTATATTTTATGAGAAATTTGTTTTGTTTGAACTACCTTTCCCCCTCCCTGATTGTCTGTTCATAACACTTACCACATAAATTTTTTATCTTCTGTTTTCTGAGTTAGTTCTAAATTAACACATCTGAATGTTACTGTATGAAATAGAAGACGTGGAATTAAATTTTTACAGCAGTACATATTTTTGCTGTTAATCGAAAGATGTAAACTATGTCTCTCTTAACCTTTCTTGTTTTTTTTTCTTTTTGAGTAGGATGTGGCTCAAAAATCAAAACAATTCACTTGTATTAGAAATAATTCTATTAAACATAATGAAACTATGTGGTACATACAAGACATATAATCTGTATCATATTGGAATCACTTCAACCTTTTCATTTGAAAGACTCACAGCAAAAGGAAAGAAATATGCAAGACATTAGTTCAGGGCCCTCTGAAGACACTGGGACATTTACCAGGCTGAAGTGAGAAGAGATTAGATTTTTAAACTATTCCATTTCTACCAGTACTTTAAGAAAGTGAAGTGTATTTCCATTTTAAGAAGCCACCTGTCATGCCATGCATAATCAGTGCTAAGGGTGAGATTAGCATGGGTTTTTTCCACAGTAAATACATCAAATACTGGCTGTTGGAGAAGACCAAAAGTATTTCTAATTTTGAGCAAACTCAACAACCAGTTCTGGATGAAAAGGAAAAGGTTTTGAATTGGTTTAAAATATTTTATTTCAGTATTTTTAAATTATCTGAGGACTTTTTTCAAAACAGTGAAATTAAATTTTTTTTTTCTCAGTTACAGAAAAAGAGGACTTGCTAGAGCAGCAGAGGAATGTAACGAAGGTAAATAGGAATGTGTAATACAGCTGGAAATGACAAGACAGAATAAAAAATGTTTGAACAAGCAAAACAGCACTCTCCAGTTCAGGAAAAGGGCGCTGAGTCTTAGCCTGTGTAGGTGAGCAGAGCCTGGGAAGCCTCCTGCCCACCTCTCCCCATTGCCCTGTCCGTGGCATTTGGCAGGACCTCTTTCCAGGTGATGTATGGAAATATCAGGAGTAAGGAATGGTGATGCAGAACAGACAGGCACATATTTGGCTCTGCTCCATGCCACTAACAGCAGATTTTGAGACATTGCAGCTCCCCAGCAATCCTTGCTGTGGGACATGCATTGGATGTGCATAAAGCCGCAAGCAAATAGAGAGTAGAGCAGCAATTATTATAAATACAGGCTGCCTTAGTGGTCTCATGGACTCCTCTAAGGGGAAAAAATCCTTACAATTACAGCAGTCAAAAGTTACATATTAAATAAGCACAATTTTCCATATTCATATTTTGTATTTCTGCACCTATATTGATATTCTGTATTGAAAAATTAATTTATATAGTTTATTTCACACAGACAGTGTGCAGATCACTACCACCTGTGCACCAAAGCTTTTAAAAAATACAGTATCAGAAAAAAGTTGGCGATAAAAATGTTCTTAAAATGTGACTGAGTATTCCAGGCTCTTACAATTTTTTATCATATTAGGTTTTCATTAGAATTCCTTGTAGGGTATGTAGGGTGAATTTTCAAACCTTAAAAGATCAGGAAAAAGAAAAAATGATAGCAAGTAAATCCTTATAAAAGCAATATCACATCCAGAAGAAACATGTCATTTTGGGTCTTCCAAATACTTTGAAAATAATAAAATGTGGTTTGGAAAGAAGTGTGATATGCTTTGAAATTCCAGCTGAAAAACCAAGCAAGACCTATTTGTTTTCTTTTGTCTTTTCATATAGCCCTTCTGGATTTATTTTTTTTTTTAGTATCTGTAAAGCATTTTCAAACCATTCTGTATGACAGGTTGTATATACATCATTATTTTTGTTGCTAGGACAAATAACATAATCATAAATGTTTTGTCTGCAATAAGGAAACTGCTATCAATTTATGGGATATGCAATAAAGCCATGAGCAAGCACGTGGTATTGTGAGGTGGGGATTAGCTGCTTTTGGTGCTGATTGACAGAAGAAACAAAACTGAGATTTTTATGGAGGAAAGCAGTTCTTTACAGATTTCACTTTGTGTCAGTGGCAGACTTGTTGCAACAGATATCTGAACATGACATGCAGGTGGTAAATCACTAAGTCACATTTAGTTGTCAATGGGTTTGTGCTTTTAAGTCACCAATGACTCTGAAATTTCAGAGATAATACTTACTTAGGGATGATCTGAAGCACTAAGAGTCAGGGGGGAGACACCCTCATCTCCCTGACATCTGGACCATGATAAGACTGAAAGAATCCCTGAAGTCAAACTTGGCCCAAAAAATCTCTTCAAACACCTGCATCTTGAAAGGAATTTTCCATCCTTTCAGCTCCCACTTTTCTGCCAAGGAAGTACAATAAATGTAGGAACATAATTCAATGTGATCTTTTCTTAAAGCTATGCATACCTTTGTGTCTCTCTAGTCTTTCCCAGAGTTCAGAAAATGAGAGAGTAAAAGCCAAACAGCAAGGACATGGTGATCCTCCCCAGCTTCTGGATTTTTCTGCATTAAGGTTGCATTCGAGATGTTACAGTTAATAGCTACCAAGAGATTTATTTCTGAATAATTTGAAGAATTCTTTTTAAATCCATGTATACATTTTTCCTTAACACCATCTAACAGCAAAAAATTCTATGTTGTGCTCTGAGCTGTGTAAAAATATATATTTTTTAATTTAAAACTTACCTTCAGGTGTTAGAATCACTGTCCCTGGAGGTGTTTAAGGGAAGACTGGCTGTGGCACCCAGTGCCAGGGTCTTGACATGCTGATATTCAGTCATATGTTGAACTTGATGATCTCAGAGGTGTTTTCCAACCTAATTAATTCTGTGATTCTGTGATTCTGTAAGTAAATTTTTACAGTGTGCCTCTAAAGCTCATGCGAAAAAAGGTGAATATTTCCATTTTTTCCATGTCCTTCATATTATGATTTTTCTATTTCCCTCTCATAGCCCTCTTTTTCTCTCCTTTCACAAGCAGAGAAGCATTTTCTCTGATATTTTTTTCTTCATTGCCTGGAAGGAACGCCATAAACATTAGCATGCATGTGACATTTTCCTTTATCTTTTTCAGTTGTCCTATACCCTTTTGTGCAGTGATCAGAGTCAAGACTACATCAGAGTATATCATGAGTTTATCAGTTCCTTTCTTAGTCATTTATAAGACTCTGATGTACATTTCTGCCAGCCTAACCCCCCAACCCCCCCCAACACTGATCACTGAGCTAGTGGGCTTTTTTGGGAAACAACCACAGGGACTTAAAAATATTTCTCCTCAGTAGACATAATTTATACCCTATCACTGCATATTTATCATTAAATATGTTCTGGGCTATGAGTCTTAGTTTGCATGCACTGACCTTTAGCTCCATCTTCCATTTTATTGTTAAATTTATTAAGATGATGACATTCTGATGGACCTTTAAAATGAACTTTAGATTTGACAGTATAAAATAATTTTGTCAGAAGACTTTGCTTCCTCATTATCTGCATATTTTTCTACTTTCATTATGAATATGTTGAAGATATTTTATGGCTCTGTAACCCTTTCACCATGAAAATAGTTTTCTTATCTCTATACATAATTTCCTACATCTTAGAAAACTATTGCTCAAAAAGGATGTTTTGGTCCTCTCACAAACAACCTCATACCCATCTCCAATCTAAGAGACCCAGATGCCAAATTTACAACCATCTCCTTTGCAAATGCAAAAGCAAAATAAAAGCACATCAGCAACAACAACAGGAAATGCAGATAAAAGTTCAAAATCTGCCTAGACTGTTAATTTTTTTTAAAGATGGTAGACCAATTCATCCATTAGATTTCAATTGATAGCTGTCTCAGGAGATTGTAGACAATCTCCTGAGATTGGTGAAAGAAATTGCTTTTTCTAGAGCTTTAAAAGTTATGTTAAAAGGGACAAAGTATGTGACATACTACCTATACACGTTATAGGTATATGTAGTATTCAACATTTCTTGTTGAATTAAAACTAGGCATTTATCAAAAGCAGGTTCTCATCTGCTTGAAAGAATGCTTTAAATAGACCAGGTCAGCAGTGTGGGGAAATGGATATTGAAAATAAAGTCTAAATGATTCATAACAAATCTCTTATTCATCAAGAGACAAAAAATCTGCACGGCACAGTTTCTTGTTTTTGTGGCACCTGGTTGTATTTCCCCATTTGTCACTCAGCTTACTTTTGCAATTAACTCCTTGTAGTGTTTGGACAGGCTAAAACCTAAGTTCTGCTTAAAGGGCGAGAGGATCTGGATGACAGTAAACCATCTGAGTTAGTCTGTGTCTGCACTGTCGTAAATCGCCAGGTATTGGCTTCTCTGGTTAACAGGGACTGTACCAGCACCACAGCGGTGGTATCAGTGACAGAATTTTTAATGCAATAACTGATCCAAAAAAATTAACCTCAGGAAAATGTGTATCCATTTTGTTTCATTTGTCTAAATGGCAGTGTTTACTAAGGCAGCAAAAAGGGATGTAAAATATGTTTTGCCCTACATTTCTGAATAGTTCTTGGTTCTCATCTTATATGAATGATAACTGTCATTAGAAAAGGGATAGCAAGGTATTTTCTGCCCAAAATTGCACAAAATGTGCACCTGCCACAGGAAAAAACATTCAGCTCATGTGGTTACACTAAATCAGAACCAAAGTACCTTATTTCTTTACAAACTATGCATAATTAACTGGCAATGACTGAATTACTTCAGGATCTATATCAGTGATACAAATTGTAGTACTAAACGCAAAATATCAGCAAACACACCACAGATTTCTTATCACCCTTGTACAGCTGAGCCGGCCAGGACAGTTTTGGTTGCACAAACACACACTTTTATGTGCACACCTACCCACTGTTTGGATTACAAGTTCACAGAACATGACAAAGCACACACCAGTGTGCACACACAAGTGGGGATGCTGCCTGGGCTCAAATGCACATCTCCCAGGTATAAGTACCCTCAGCGTCTTCCTGTGCTGTCACTCTGCAGGGTTTTCAAGAGTAGGGGTTGTGCTCCCAACACAAACTTTTATTTTCTTGCTATAGCCTTTCCCTGAGTCATATTATGCCAGTGAGATGTAGACATACACCCACTGGTATGCAGAAATATGGATTTATATATATATATATATGTGAATATATATAAGATAAACATTCCAAAAATGATACTTTTGTATAAACTAGTCTATTCCTCACAGGAGCTTCAAACCAGAATTCTCTGCTAGGGAATTCCTATCAGAAACCTTGGAAAACTTGTAAAAATTCCTTATATTGCAGCTGTCTGGTTTAGTCATTGTCATAGTCTTTCACTACAAACAGTCCCATTAAATAGTAAAGAGAGAAGAAAGATAGTTTTGTGGGCTTGAAAAACAATTTATTCATTTTTCTTTATATTTGATTTATATAAAAAAGTAAAATTAATACATTTTAAGAATTAAGTAAAAATAAAGCCTTTGAAACTAAGGCTGCACATGATGTGATTTGGAGCTAACTGTGCCACTCCCTGTGAACCAAGGCTTCACCAAAATAGACTGGAGAGCATGGTCTGACGTGTTTGCACAGTACATGGCCAGACCAATGCTTTCTGCTTTCAACAGAAGCCAGGAGAGTTAGGCAGACCTTTTAAAATGCCTTAAGGCATGGAAATATGGAACAGTAATAGTAAACTGTAAAATGATTGACTTTTGTGGCTTAGTGGTAGCTGGAATTGAGAGCACACAGAATATCCTTCACTTCTCGTGATGCAGGTGACGTGGCACATCTTGACCAACACCCTGCTCTGCCAGCAGCTGCCTCACTACCTCTGCCTCACAAAATTGTTTGAGTTTGGGGGTGTTAGGGGGCTTTTTTTAGACAAATCTTAAGTTAATTGGAGAGGGTGGATTTCACAAAGGCACATACTCAGAAATATTCATACTATTTGCTAGAGCACCTGACAACAGGGCTGACACTAGGATGCTACAGGACAGAGGTTGCAGTGCTTTTCCAGTGGCAAAAGTCTCCATTTGCCTGCTGGAGGGACCTGATGTAAAACCATGGATGTAAGTAGGGATTTGCTAGGGAGAGAGACTGTTGCTGGTGGCCAAAGGGCCCTGTAACGATCTAGGTTAGGCAAGAAGTTGTGGAATTTCCCAATCTCTTTTTTCATTTATATTTAAAAGGGTTGAACTGTTGTTGTTAAACAGCTGAAGAAAAGGGTTTAGTTTTGATGGAAGTTACACAGGTATAAACCAATGTGAAGCAGTGGAGTTACCCCATCTTGTCAGGGCAAGTAAGGCTGGGCTTAGGCAAAGGGAAGAGGGGAAGACTCAGATTCCCTCTGTATCCTTATTTCAACTGTGCTTCATTTTAGCAACTGTGTTTCCTTCCTCCATATCATAAATATTTTATATTCTTTCAGCCACTGAGTTCATCATTTAAACAGGAAGGCATTTAGCAGGGCTCTTCTCATTCAGCTTAAAGACGTACTTCAAGCACAAGATTAAATCCTCAACTGATGTAAAATAGTGCAACCCCACTGGGTCTGGGGGAGCTGCTTCCCCCAGTGCCAGCGGCGTTTCTGCTTCCATTACTTCCAGAAGAAGGCCCAGGTCCTCCTGGGAGCTCCCCTTGCCACGCTGCCGCCTCCCAGGCAAGCACGGGGCTGCGCGGGGTCGTCACGCAATGGGCTTGTGCTGATCTCAGCCTGATGCTTCGCTCCTGCAGCCCCAGGCAGTCCCTGCTACTGATATTGCCATGTGCAGGCACCAAGCTGAGCTGCAGACGAGGCCGAAAACGGGCGCCAGGAAGGCAGTCATTATAGCAGATTCCTTCTGAGACTGAAAGTATCTCACACTGCTGCTCGCAGACTCCACGTCTCCATCACAGGCAACGGGAGCAACGTTGGAGTCAGACTTCCCCAGGACATCCCTGCAACCTGGCAAGAGAGCCCAGGCTGTAAATCAGCAGGAGCTTCAGCTTGTGACTATTGCAGTAATGTACAGCAGCACACACAAGTCCATAGCTCCTGAGACCCAAACAAACTTAAAATACCTTTAGGTTTAGTTCATCCAGTGTTTTCTCCATGAAAACTTGTACAACCACACGTTTCAGCTGTACTGCACTGGCTCATGTAAACTATTCAACGGAAGTTACCCTTTGGCATTACTTGAATGGGTGATCATCCACATTCAAAACAAAATAGAGAACTGTATGTGGCATTCACCTTGAATGCAACAAATGTTTACCATAAGAAGAGAAATTGTACTCTTTAGGGATGCATATAATTTCCTTTTACTCTTGTTTACTCTGCCCAACAAAGACAGGAAAACAAGGCTGCTAAACCATATCCACATGATAATTCCAGGTATTCAAGCACTTTAAAAGTGTAAAATTGGATGTGAATAGCAAAATAGATGCTAAGGCATATTTTATGCCAATATTAAGACACTTTCAGTCTTCCAAATATTTTGATACATTTCAAGCACTCCTGAAATGTCTAGTCATAACCAAGATATTTTTACGCAGTCATCTCAAGGCAAGCAGCAGCATAGCCCAGCAGGCTGAGAGAGAGAATTCCCTAACTCTTCATTTAGTCTGTGGGGAGCTCCAAGTGTTTGGCCTTAGTCTGCACCTCTCTGGAAGGACGGGTTCTAAGCAGTATCTGGAAAGCAGACCTTGTCTCAGGATTGTCACCCACAATGAGCAGTCAGCAGCCGTGCAACTCAATCCAGCCCTTGTAGGACTGAGGCAGAAACAAGAAATATCCCTGACCACATTCCTGCAGAGACCACCTGGCTTTGGATTATGCTCTCAAGCCTGTAGGGAGCTGGATGAACACTATAACCATACAACAATCCTTTCTCTCTAGTACATCCATATTTCATGTACAGCAAAACATTTGCTAGAAAGCCAGGGAAATGGCAAACATAGATTACATTTTGCCATACTATCAAATAATTCACAGTGAACTGGAAGCCATTCAGGGAAGATGAAAATCAGACCAGAACGGTAAATCACTTACAATCATGTAAGCATGTCACAGACAATCTTAGGTGGGAGAAGAAGGTAGAAGAACTATTTTCAGAATTGGATGAAAAAAAAGGCAATATATGGAGAAGAATTATTAGGGTTTGTTCTTTAGAGTGGAAATACATAAAAGGAAAAAGAATACTTTTAACTCATTACATCTGAAAAATGGAAACCGGCCACAGACTATCAAAGGCTTGGAAAAATCTCCCTTAACAACAGACTACAGGCCTTTCAAATTTTGGGGATTTTTTTCCCCCACTGTATTTTACTTCCCTTTTAGTTTCTACTATGTGTATTGATCCTAGCCTCACAAACTTAAGACATTTAAAGAGTATTGAGTTCAAAGGAGCATTCCCATGAATATGTGTGGGAAAAGAGCTCAAAGAAGGGGGAAGAAGGCAGAATAGGTTGCAAGCCTCTGAAGTCAGAAATTTATTTTCTCATTTATCTGTATAGACTACCTTAGTATGAGAGATTGCAAAAGTAATTGTGGATAGTTTGAAGGAAATATTTCAAATGTAAAAATGTGTCATTTGCTTCAGAGTGAGGCTTACACTCAAGGGAACTGGTTAGCAGTCTGTAAATGTGCAAAGTGAATAGACCCCAAGGACAGAATACAATTACTTAGGAGGTAATGAGATGAGATTAAGAAGGGAATATTTGGACAGAATGCCAGGAAAAGCTTGAGCTACCTCAGAAGTGTTGAATAGTCTTGTAAGGGAAATGTGAAAGCACAATTACTTGAGACATTTAAAACTGTGAGTACGATCACATTTGCTGCAGGGAGCACATCTCCCTTTGCAGGGAGGCAGATTGAACAATGCAACTAGGTTTCTACCTTTACTTTTTCTTTTTTTTTTTTTTAATTTTCAGTGATCCAGAGCTCAATATAGTTCAAATGTCCAGATGCTGTAATAACCATTAAGACAAAGGACACTGCAGTGGGGAGCAGCATGAGGCAGTGGTGTGTAGGTCACTAAAAGCATCAGAAGCTTTTTGCCTTGTGTTTCACCCATCTGCAGTCTGGTGAGTTTTCTCAGCCCAGACATTGTTATCTGTGTGCACACACATCACCTTCTGGAACATTCACAGCTATCATCAATGGCATCAACTGGCACTGGGGGGTGACACCTCTATGCTTGACAACAGCAGCGACATAATGTTCCAGGAATAAAAAAAGAAAAGTTGGGGCACCCATCCCCTAAGGCACCTCTTTTTGCCCCCAGATATAGTTCCTATGATCTTGCAGTAGTGCCAGAGGGCAGAGTGAGCTGATTATTTAGAATCTTTCCCAGTCTGAAGATTAGATCTCAATCCAATCTGCTGCCAGTCCTATTCAGTCTGCCAGTCTCAGCAGCCATCAGACTTTCTTCTCATCAGCCATGTAGCCAAAGGAATCTTAGAAGGTGAATCTGTGGGGCACCTTGCTAATGGAGGTTGCAGATGCCAAAAGCTAACATGGAATCAGGCAGAGACTGGGCAAGCATCAGAATCAGACTTTGCTGAGGATTGAGAAATACAAAAAACACATCAAGCTCAGGATATTCTGAAGACAGGCAGAGGTTGGAAAGCACTTTGGGATGTACCATGTAGATTTGCTCTGCCCTTACTCTTCCATGGGTAGCCATTACTGACCTTTGCTGAAGACTGGGTTAAATAGATGCTTGTTCTGAAACAGATAATATTTTAATATACTTTCATGTTATTAACTTTTACATGTATGAAATTCTGCCTGACTGTGTTTCCCTTTAGCTTGTCATTTTTGTGGCATCCTGGTCAGGGAATTAGAATAAATAGGGTAGTTGTGCTAAATTATTCCCTATTTTATTCCCCTAGTTTTATTAAAATTTGTATAAAAACCCTATTTAAATTATTCCCATAAATTATTCCTGTATTTTTATTATCCAAAAGTTACTGAGGATTTTACTGAAAAAAATGTCAGTTTGCTCTCTTCTGTTTTTCTTCTGTTGTTTTAAAAACAGATGGCCAGACATTTAATTAGCATCATTCTATGGGCTGAGGAATGATGCATGCTTAATATTACTAAGGAGAATATTCTTCCACCTTGACTTTCAGTGAGAGAGAGCAAATCCTCTGTATAGTGAAAAAGGAGGGAAAGACGCCTGAAAAGGACCATTTAGAATAGGAGTGGGATTGATTAGGTCTTTATTTAGCATTTGTCATTTGCTTGATATAGAATTGTTTGAAAGAGATTGAAATAAAAAATAGCAATGACAAATGGCAGGTTTTTAATAACCTTTGTGAAGCTAATGACTAAGATGTAATCTCATGTAGATTATATGATTAGCTAATTTTTTTTAAACCATGGATATGTCATTGTCATCAGCATCTAACATTTTAACTGGCTACATGGAATTTGAATAACCCAGCAAAATTTACTTGCTCTTTAGCTTAAAAAGGATGTTGGAGAGCTTGGGAGGTGGGAGAAGAGTGAATTCTTCTGTACTAACAGAAAAAAAAATTATTGAAATCATCACTAATGTAGAATACTAAATAACCTGCAGTTATTTAGTACCTGTGTCATTTCTGTAAGGAAAATTCATCAAGACTTTAAATTGTTCTGAACGTGAAAAAGCAAAAACAAAAATAAAAACAAAAACAACCCCAGAGAGAGGTGAATCTGTTGATCTGCTGAAAAATTTTCAAACAGGTCATTAGCAAGAGATTTCTGAATGAAGATGGACACTTCTCAGGTCTCAGAAAATTTAGCATTTCTAGACCTTTTTTTATTCTGACTTTAAGGAAAACGAAAGGAAGTAATTTGCCAGAATGGCCATTTCTTGAAACTGTGAGAGAATTCTCTTTTTTTTCTAAAGAATCCCAGGCAGGATATTGAACATGTACAAGTGGGGAGAGCCACAAACCTGGGGAGCTGGGAGCCCTTCTGAGCCACACAATGGTTGCATGGCCAGCATGATGACTCAGCCAAATCAGCAAGCGAGCCCCTCCCATTTTCAGTACTTCAGCTACTGAAGAGGGTTCAGGTGAAGAAGAACCTATGTTACAATGGACCAAAAACTGTGAAGGAATCAAAAAAGAGCAAGATAAATAGTGAATTTTCAAACCTTTAACAGAAAGTAGCTCAAAGGTCTCTGTCATTGTATATCTTTATGAATCAGAAAAATAGAAAATAGATGAGATCATGTTAATTATGTTGACTGAGACTTGGGAGAACTTTGATAAACCTAATAAGTAAAAATCTAATGAGCTAAAAGTTGGACAATGTGGAAGAGAGAGAGAATATAATTTTACTCACATTTGATAAGGTTCTTGCCTAATAGTGTTTATTTGGAAAAGGGAACATGGCATAAAGGAAAACAAGTAATCATAAGAATAAGATTTTTTCTGAGAGGTAAATTTTCACAAAATTTTATTTGAGCTGTGATTGTTCCCACAATAGGGTGCCATACTTTACTCCAAAGAGAAGATATAGATGGAAAGATTTTGTTCTGTCTGAGTGTCCTGGGGTGATGTTACAGTGCTTGTATCCCCAATCGTGTGTTCTGTTTACGCTGGATATTATGTTCTGTGTCCTCAAGACTGGCTTTGAAGGGTGAAGTTTTGTTTTGGTTTTTGCTATCAGTCTGCTCACTCCTCCAGTGGCTGGTGGGACACAGAGATGTGGCAGTAGGTAGTACAGCTTTGGCTTTTGGCTTTTTGCTCTGCTCTTGCTTGGCTCTGGCTTTGCTTTGCTCTTGCTTTCTGCTCATTAGTTAGTTGATCCAAGCAGTCCAAATTTTTCCCTGGACTGCTCTTTTTCCTTTCCTTTTTTCCTCTGGAACCACCTGAACCTGCTCCGGACTGGGACCTGGGAAACACCGAGAGTCTGCACCCTGTGGCCTGCAGCAGCTGCCCCAGCATCGGAGGGACTGGTAACAGAGCGACCACTCCCAGGAGAGACTTTCTGAGTTTGTCATCTTTTCAGAGCGGTGAAAGAGTGTTATTATCTGGTGTTGTTCATTTTGTGTGCTGGGGGTGCCTCGCCTGTTCAATAAACAGGTTCTTTCCACTTCTCTCCAAGGAGTCCTTTTCGAACTGATTGGGGGGAGGGGCCGTGTGGGTTTGCTGCCTGGAGAGGCCCCCTTTGGAGGTTTTCTCCCAAATTTGTCCTAAACCAGGACACTGAGGTAGATTAGAGTCTTCATTTTCTGTGTCCTCTGAACAGGTTTCAAATGTATGTTGAGAAGATATAGCTGCGATTTCTTGACCTTGGATGCTCTCTTCTAGTGAAAAGAAAAACAGTAAAGTTCCTGTTCCAGCTTTTGTTGAAGGAACAAACCCTTCAAGACCTTGGCTATCTGGGAAAAATGCAGAGACCACTGTACTTCTACATATTTTTGGAACACACTCATCTGATTCCCTGCTTTGGCCATAATCTTTAAGAATTAGCAGTAGGAGAACAGTCCTAAGCAGCTGTAGGAAGGGCTGGATGTGTTATGCAGCACAGACCATCACCCTAACCACCACTCATCCTGAACAGTCCTTTTAAAGTGCAACCATTAGCATTATAATGCAGCTAAAAGGCCTGCTTCTGGACTGAATGTCCCCATTGTCCCATTTAGGCATCTAGGAGCCAAAGGAATGGGGAGCACACAAAAGGAATTCCCTGAGAAGACTAAACTGAATTATGTACTCCAGGAGGGCACCTGATGCAGATCCACGTCCTAGTGGGTATTCTGTCAATGAGATTTTCATACTAGAACTAGTATGAAGTACCGCCATGAAATACAGGGAGATGAAATGCTGAATCTTCAGCCCATCTGGTTTTCTCTACAGTTTCTTTCCTGCTGAACCACACTGTTTGCTAAAAATAAAAAGTGCTGGAGTACATTGGCTCTGCCTTCCTGCCTCTCCAACCTTTTAAAGAAAAAAAAATAAATTGTACTGATAGATGGAGCCAACAAGGTCAGCATGATCCCAGAATACAGCCGAAGCTCAGGCACTTGTCCTAGTGTAGATATGGCCACTGGAGTCACTCAAGTGAAAATTGCTTTACAAAAGGGCTACTCAGTGTGGTAACAAAGAGATGGAATTTGACCATCAGTGGTTTTTCTTACCTACAAAGCAATAGTGCTTCCAAATTTGCTGATAGTTTTATGCACACTTTTTATTGTCTCCTTAGCCCAAATGTGTCAGAAAAAGACTGGGGTGAATTTCAGATCATGGTCTTGCAGCCTGTAGAATCAGTTCACTCCAAGGCAGGCACACACATACAGCACACACCTGTTAAGGCTTTCCAGGTTTTTCTCAATACCATCTGAAACAATATCAAGGCCTCAGAGAAATGTGAGAATGACTTTGAAAAACAGAATAGTTTGACTGTAACAGTACCAAGCTTATTATATGGGTCATTGAGTAACTTGGCCCTACTGGGAAATATTGATTTTTCTCATTCTCTCCTCACACTCCTTAACCTGCGACATGCAATTGCAGGATAACTCTGCTGGAGCAGTTCAACTTATTCAGTGCACTACAACAACTGTTTCATTTCATACATTTTATGACTCTAGGTTAAGGAGAGCTGTTTCAAAGCAGTATTTAACCTAGAAGCTTTGTACAAAAGGGTGGGATTTCAGAGAATCAGTAGGTATGTGCTGTGTCTGGGGCAGAGCCTGAAATCAAGCTAGACCATTCTTTTCAGCTGCCACTACTATGTTCTTCTAGGATGAGATTGATCCTGCAAGGTCTTTTAAAGCTGAATTACATAGATCCTATTCAGGGAGCTTCTGCTGAGGTCCCTATTGCACTCACTGGGACAGAATATTTCTCATGAAGAGCAGAATTTCAAAACATTATCATTAACAACTTAGATTTGTTTTAATATTTGTTGGATAAGAAAAGATTGCCATTGCAGAGCACTTGAGAAGTACAGAACAATTCTGTATCACAGATAGCACACCAAGCTCTCCCTGAACAGCCAAAGGCTTCTTGCCCTGCTGGAAAGAGATACTGATGCTGTTATTCTGCTTATTCTGCGGTTTTCTGAACATGTTCCACTATCATCTCACCTAGAGCCTCACCTTGCACTGCAGATAGTCCCAGAGAGATCTCCCCAAGCTCTTTTCACATCCCCTTCAAGACAGAGGCAGTTTGCACAGAGACAGGCTTAGAGATACAAATTTGGATTTCCCAGCCAAAATAATGTGGGTGTGTAGCTGGTGGCTGTGAGGATGTTCATGGCACTTCATGCCAAAAACTGCCTGATACCACCCTTCTTTCCCACACAGACACCACTAATCTGAGTCTTTCTTCTTGAACCAGATGACAATTTTCGTGAAATTCATAGAAATCTAGCACATCAGACACTTCTCTGTGTGTCCAAGTAGAACAGAAATCAGTCTATGATTTCAAACAGGCAGGGTCTCAGGTGAGCAACACAGATAAATGACATTACTCCCTGCAAAACCTAGTTTCCTTTTGGAATCAAGCTGAAAAGCTTTTTCTTTTTGTGAGGACTGGCACGTTTCATTTTGGTTTAAATAAATTGAAGAGTTTGATTTAGAAGAAAAGTGTGGAACTGCTTCTAGACACAAACAATTGAGAAGGATATGACTTTCCAACCAGATAAACAGATGACTTTAGGAGAGATGTGATAAAGATCTATCCATTCATTCAGTTGTTACCCTGTTATTGTTGCTTGAGCCTGTATTCACTCATAGTACAATGACTTCTAACTTACTGCTCAAGCAATTAAAAATCTCCAAGGAATGCTTGAAGGTGCCAATAAGCCAAATACTTCTAGTCCATGGAAAATTAAAAACAAAAGGAGAAAATGGAGAACACTCCCAGCCATAAAGTTAACCACTTAGCAGATATCTACATACCTCCTCTCTGTTTTTCTTCTGCCATCTTAGTGCTGCCAAATATCACGCCTCAGTTTTCCCACACCAGTGCCCTGCCAAAGAAATAGAAAAAGACAGAGGGAGAATAAGGGAAATGGTAGAATATCCAGGCTATACAAAATATAGATTAAAATAACTCAATTGCACTGGAGAAAGAGGCAGAATTGCTCCTAGTCTCTTAAGGAAAGGTCAGTGCTATGAGGGGCTGAAGAAAACGAAGTGGGGAGAGCAGTATAGAAAAAGCCATGGAAAACCTGAAATGGAACAGAAAAGAAAGAAAAGCAGAGCAATAAAATAGCTCAGGTGTGTAGGATGAGAATAAGTCTTGCAATAAACTCCTAAATACCTCAGGACTCTGCAGCAGCAAAACAGGAAAAATTAACCTGGAAGAAACCCATGACATATGCTGAGCCTAGGAAATCAACAGAGTGTTTATTTGTCACAAAATTTGTTCAACTTGTAAAAAGCAGACCAAACAAGCTACCTGCACACTCTCTGCCTGCTATCTGCACATTGCTTCTAACACTGACAGCCCTATCAGAAAGTCAGATGGGTCTCAGAAGAAACTGGCCCTTCCTGGAGCTCCAGATGAGTGATATATTGGTCTTTCCTTTCTGATTACTGAGAACTCCTATAATTTAAAAGTGATTTTTAGGAGTAAATTGACCCCTCCAAGGAAGCAGACAACACCAATCCCATTAACATGGGAGTAACCTCTGTGGTAGTGGAGCAAGCAAGGCACCAGCCATGCCCTGCATTGCTCATGCAGGCATGTTCATGTTAATGTTCGTGTGAACATGCAGGCATGTTCATGAGAACCCTGTTTACCTCTGAGTGTGCCTACACTGGTTAGCCAGGGCACAGTTTGTATCAGGTTCACAGGTTATTTCTGCTTCTGTCACACAAATGGCTGCTACAGATAGCCATGGAGAAATTTTTACCCACTTTGCAGCTACAGCTGCCCAGGCAAATTGTAAGAAGCTTAATTAATTCCCAGCATGATTTACCCTACATTACAGTGAGTGAGACCTTCAGACAAACCACCTCTGACTGGGACCTGCTAAGATGTTTTTGACATAAGTCAAGACAAATGCAGTAAATTATTAGACATGAGACTTCCTAGGGATGCTCAGATATGACTGGAAGTGGCACTGGTAACTCAAACAGAAAATGTTTTTTTCCCAGTGAGAGAGTGATCATGCACAAAATGACACAGCTCTGTGCCTTCCTTTTGGAGACAGAAGCCAGTACCCTTACACTTCACCATCGTAAATGTGGGAAAGGTGGAAAAGGCACTCCAGTACTCAGCACTCCAGTTCTCTTTTTGTCCTATCTGTATCTCTGTCCTTGTGTGGTTGTTTGTGACTGGCAGAAGTGGGACAGCCTCGGGACTGCTCTGCCCCGGCACTCTGGAGAGGCTGGGGCTGTCCAGTGGCTGTGCTGGGAGGCTCTGCCTTCGCTCCTGCATTCTGCCCCATTCACAGGCCACACAGTCAACCTTGGTAACACTGACTCAAGAAAATGTGTTCTTTTTGTGTCCTCTGGAAGCTTGAAGGACTAACAAAACTTATCTGAAGCTTTAATCACTTGAGCTCAGTCAACTAAAACAGCGATACCACCCAGTAGCACAGCCATCTTTGGTTTGTGGTCTGTAGACTTCACAGATCCATGAGCTACTTTTAAGGCATCAGGCAAACAAGAAAAAGCATTTTTTGCTTTTCAAGCTTGTCTATATCCACTGGAAATTTTTGGACTGCAAGTGTAAAAAAATTTGAAAAACAACTCAAACCTAAGTCTTCCTGACCATACAACAAAACAGAAATTGTATCTCCGTGACTCAGAGCTGAGTTGTTATAATACAGATTATACCAGTGAAGGTACTTGTAATTACACACTTCACAATATAAAATTTATCTACAAGTATTTTCATTTCTCTAAGAAATACAAGGAAGCAAACTTAAGCTTATTTTGTATCATGAAAAATCTTTTTCTGTAAGTCAAGATTTAAAACAGAACTATATGTTTTTGGAGGGAGGATGGTGGGTGGGTTGATAATGGAAAATGGTGTGAGTTGAAAATGGATAATGGAGTGGGTTGATAATGTCCAAACTGAGGCTAGAAAAGACCACATCATAGGAGCTATTAAAATCAAAGTATTTTTTTGGTTGCCCTATGCAGATCTCACTCTTCTCTGTGCCCAGAGTGTTTGTGTGTATGTGCGTGCATGAACATGTGGAGAGCAGCTAGCACAGACCAGCTCTAGCTGTGAGGATTTTAGTCTTCAACCTCTTGGGGCTACAGCAGTAGAAGCTGTAAGTCAAAAATCAGACAATAGACCAAAGACGAGAGAAATATGGATTATTTTTTTTCTTCTATTTCATAGACATGAAATAAGTCTGAGCACCTGAGCCATCATCACTTAGCCATATTAGTTAGCTGATGTTTTTCAGGTACCTTGGTTGAATCAGGGCTTGAAATACTGGAGTAAAGGCAGGGCAATGGCAAGGGACATCAGTTGTCAGGACCCTGCTCCTCAACCAGGGAATACCATGGACATGAGATGGGGACAACATATGTTTACTATTATACACAATACTTAAATTTCTTCAGGCTGCAACAGTGTTGAAAACAAACCTGATATTTTCCATATGCAGACAAAAACACAGCCTATTTTCTTGAAAGCTTAGGGCCTAGGAGAAGATTTACTGGCAAGATTTACAGTCCTGGCTGACTGAAGGGGAAGCTACAGTGAGCACCCCTCCACGACAGACCTTCAGTTTCCTCCTGGAGCAAAGCTGCCATTGTAGCCCACCACTTTCCCCTGCTCCTGGACCTGTGTGCCAAAGCTTGGCCTTGCCAGCCTCCTGTGACTGAAACATGGCTTTCAAACACCATGTGGCAGCTTTCATGTGTGCCTCTGGGGGGGACATGGCACCTCCTGTTTGCCTTTGTGGTGCTGTGTGCCTCCCTGCTTCTGCATGAGCTGGTGCTTCAGGTGTGCCTGATGCTGGGACTGATGGCTGCTCTCGTGTCCGGGCAGAGGAATTTTCCAAGGTGTGTCAACTGGAGCTTTACCATGCATTTTTCTTAAATGAGGAAGCTCTGACTGTACCAAATAATAATTGTGAAATAAATAATTCATGGCATTTTTTCCTCTAAACTCAGTTGTTGAAATATTTCTTCACAATCTGTTTTTTTCATGTGACCAGTTTTAATTAAGAAAACCTTTTCCTTGTTCTTCAGCTGCTCAGCTCCCAGCCTCTAACAGACTTCCCCTTTGGAAGCCGATTCCTTCCCCCCATAGTCTAGCAATTCCTTACTGTTAATTAGCATGTGTCAATTAGACCTGATGTTGTGATGAAAAGAACGGAAGAAACAGATACATTTTTTAAAAAGTTTCAGAACCAAAGACATAGGCGAGGCAGCTCCTTTTTTTCAGTATCAGGACACCAAGTCTCACCATCTGACTCAGAAACTCGTTGAGCAGGGGAAGTTTGCGGAGCTTTTAGGATAGGAGCCCTCCCACACTGCCTGCACAGATAAATTCCTGATCTTATCTTTCATCTGAAAAAATCCCCAAGGCAAAAGGAAACAGAAATATGGTTTCGTAGCTAAAGCAGTAACACATCTCATGCTGAAATGCAGTCTCATCCCACTAGAGGGTGGTCTGGTCCCCCTCATGCTACAGCTGTGGTGTGCAGGCAAAGCTTTCTCAGAAAGCCTGAGCCCACTCAGCAACATCAAAGTATTCCTGGTCTGAGTTTTTTCAAGTGCTTGGTGTCCCACCATCAACACTGAAACTACCCTTTCATTGAAACAAATGAACGCGTTTTGCCTCTCACTGAAGAGATGACATTCTACAAATAGCAGCATGCTCTGAAATCTTCTACCAGTGCTACAATTGTCTGCATATATGAAAGAGCAAGGCAAGGCTTGCTGCTAAAGTTCTTGGCTTGGTATCACTTTGAAGCCTTCAAAATCTGTTTATGTGGTTTATATTTTCTTCACATCATTTTCAGAGAAGGCCACATTATCACAATTAAACAAGACAAATTCTTTCTTATGATTTAGCCTGTGCTTTGATTGTGTTTCACAGTGAACCAGAGAAAGGGTTTTACCTCGAGAGATGAATTGGAGGCTCTTCCATCAGGTTTGGGGGAGCTGGCAGCTAGTCTCACAACCATCTTGCACATCAGCTACATGAGATTCATCAAAAACACTTTCCACTGCCAAGCCATCCCTCTCCCTTGTGGGGCATCCTGCTTGTCTCCCTTTCTCCTTCTTCATATGTGCTCAAATGAACAAATCCTCACCTCCAAGCTTTGTAGCACAACCTTCAAAAATCCTTGTCTTGTTCCTCCTTCTGAAATACATTCCTGATCACCAAGAAAAAGTAATTTCAGCCTTCTTTCTGGTTCCTGTCACTTCTGATGATCAGAAATAATTTAGAACTTTTGCAAGGAACGTAAAGGTACAGTTTTGTATTATGGAACTGATGCTGCATCAGGCATCCACCCAAACACCGTAGCATTTAGTCAGAATTCCAAAGATTTTAGAGAATTTCATCCAGTATCTTTGTTTCTATAGGTTGTTTACCTGCATGGAAATCATTCCTTTTATGACAATGGGAGTAAAGACAGCACATGGCATAAACTCTGTTCATACACCTATGCAAAACTCTCTCTGTTAGGAGTTTTTGTCCCAAAATTAATTAGGCTTTAGATCATTTTTCCTCTGATCAGGTTTTTCTTATTGATTTATTCTCCTGTCTTGTTTGCCAGGTAGTAGGTAAATGAATGAAACACTTTATCTCAAAAAACATGTGGTGGAAGGTATTTTCAGCCACAAAAATTGTCTGTATTGAAGGATGTTTTAATTTGGATACAGGCTCACTGGCAAATGTGAAAACTGTAAGTAAGCCAGAGCACAATTCGCCATTACATTAATAATATATATACTCATATTTTGAGTGATATGGGAACAAATGTAAATTAATTAAGGAAAACATGTTTAATTTGCATGAGTTTGATTTCTCATCTGTTTTAGGAGACATAATTTGCCTATTTGGCTTTGTTTGTGTCACATAGTTGAGATAGCAAAAATGGTAAAAGATTAAAGAATTCATTATTTATCTCATAACATTTGAATAATCAACAGATACAACACGGCTGCCAATGATAATCAAGACTACCTTCAGCTGTGAATTTGGATGCAAATCACAACAAAACAGGATGATCTGTTGTGATGCAATCTAATGAATTATTACATCATTCATCTCATCTATATAAACAAACATAGCAAAGTCTTTTCATAAATTATTTACACTTCAATGCTTAAAAGCTATATAGGATGTGGCATATTTGGCTCTTCTGCTGGGAAAATAAGTGATATGGATGGGAAGTGTGGCACTCAGGTCTCACAAAAAGATTCAGACTGTTTTCCTCTCTGTTCCTTTTTGGTGACAGCAAAGTTTTGATGGGTGGTGTTGTCTCTAATAAGTAAGGAAGTGTTCTATACTTAACTGTTAGGATACATGAGTAGAACTATCCTCCAAATTGGTTTCAACATCTGGTTACCACTGTTAATAGGTTTGGGAAGAACATTTGGTCCTCATTTAAAACACTGCAAACACTATCATGATGTGGACTGTGAAATTTTAAGTAATAGTACTGCTGTTTTGATTATACTCTGAGATAAAAAAAAATAAAAGCAAGCAGCTCTCTAAATAATGTAAAAATGCAAGAACACCAGCACTGTTTAACAGGCATCTCTGCAGCAGGTAAAACATCAAGTTTTCTTTTCTAACAGAACTTACCGAAGCATGAAACTGATGTCTTTGTTTTTGCTCCCCATGAGGGAAGGGAAGTTAAGGGAAGGGAAGGGAAGGGAAGGGTCACAAACAAATTCCAAATGTAGCTAAAATTAGGAAGGCTATCCTTTATATGCTGTGTTCCAGAATCCAGGGCTCTGCATTGCCATTCTTCCGTAACTCAAATTAATTAGGTATTGACTTGTTTTTTCATTCAATTAAAGTATAATTAAATGGCAGTGGTCTGCCTCTGAAAAGCAGATGAAAAGGTTCTGGTAAGAATCTGTAGGTTAATCCAGCTGCTTAAAATGTGTGTTGTATTTGACCATTTGCCAAGATATTCTGTGAAGACATGAGCCAGCTGGCATGGGAAGGGCTGGTGGGAACCTGTCAGCTGTTTAGGACAATGGCTGCAGCTTTTTTAACCAAATCAGGTTTTTAAAATATCTAAAAAATATACACCCTAGCTTGGCAGCTTAGGAATTATGGAAGAAATTAAATCCTAAGAATTTTTTTTCTCTTAGAATAGGAGTTTTGACTCATGTTCTGTGAACCTCTGAATCAAGTCATTTATTTGGATTACTGTTAAATATCTGGCAAAAAGACACAATGCATCAAAGCCTTATTTTTGCAATGATGGAACCCAAGTTTGCTATTCTAACAAATAAAAATATTCAGGAGGAAAAAGCTGCGTTAATATGCTGAATGAAGTTGCATCACCAGCTGCTCTTTGAACCAGGCAGGACTCCAGCTTTGGTCCTGCTTTCAGGGCATCCCCCCTTGCTCCACAGGGCCTCGGGAGGACATGCAGGTGCTCATTCAGCCAAAGTGTGAGCCACAAGCACATGCTGGTGAGCAGCCGCTCCCACACATCCTGCTGCCGGCTCCGGCTTCGCTCAGCAATAATCTCCGATCGACCCAAGTGAGGGCTTCATGAGCAAACCTTCCATGCACAGTTTCCCACTAAGTATTTTAGACATAAAAATTAGCCAACGACCCTGGCATTTAAAAAAAGTTCTTGTACTCCGGGTGTTTTCATTGTAGGGTGAAATGAAATGAAATGATTACAGACAGGAATGATTTCTGGAGCACAGAGGCAATGGCCAGGAGCCGAATAGCTCTCCAAAAGCTGGGCTTGGGTGCGTGCGTGTGGAGGCTGGGGCGTCTGCACGCCAGGTGTCAATATGAAACTTGCCATGCTAACAAGAGGCTTGCAACAGGCTGTTACTTTGATTTTTTCCACCTGGTGCTTGGTGCAGCAATATGTCTGCCTTACCATGTGAGTTATCTGAGAAGCTGTCAAAAGGCAGGGAAGATATGGGAAGTTTTTAAAAACCTGGCCGAGCCTGCCTTCTCAACAGTAACACTTTATGACACTTTTATTTTCATCCCAAACTTCAGATGCTTTATTCTCCGGCCCCCAGAGATGCTCCAGCTGTGTGCTCTGTGAAGCATCCTGGTGCTCTTTCCAGGGGTTCTCCTCAGCTTCCAGGCTCCTGCACACAAGTACAAAATGATCCTTCTGATCATGCAGAAGCAGAAAAAATGTAAAATGTAAATATCTCCATAAGCATTTGGAAAATGAGGAAAAGCATATCTCTGTAACACACTTAAGCAAGCTTCATGTGCATATCTGAATCTCTCCATACCCACCACTTTCTGCCTTTGGTGCTCCTAGTAAACAGGAAAACATGAACTGCAAATACTAGGTAGGTAGGGAATTAACATGAAGGGGATAAAATGGAAGCCAAAAAGGAGATGAAGGAAAGCTGGCAACAGCCAAAAATTGAGCTTCAGCATCTTTTGCACTTGCAGAAGAACTCACGTCTGCGATCCCAACCAAAGCTTGACCAGTGAGTGTGTGTAGGAAAGGGTTTTCCCCAGCTGTACCAGCCTCCTTTACTCCCACTGAGCTGCAGACCTGTACAGCATTGTTATTGTGTGTCAGAGACTTTTCCAGAGGATGTGGGAGAGTTGCTCTTCTTTTCTTAATGGACAGAATTGTTTTTTTTCTAGCAGTGGATTATTCCTCTTCTTTATTCAGGACAGAGACTGTAAGTCTGAGAGAGAGGAAGCAGTTAAATATTCCTTTTTCTCCCCATTATCCAAATCCACAGCATTTGCTATATGCTGTATTCTGATTGTAGAGCTACTTGCTGGTTTCCATGATTCTTAGCAAAAGTAATTTGGCAGTCCCAGAAACATTGGTGACATTTAGTTGTTTCCTAGGAGCACTATCAGCTGTCAGTAGGAGCACTTCTCACTGACAGAATTCCAAACAGCCAGGCTTGACCAGGGTTGTGTGGGCACCTGGAGGCCTCTGAAGTTGCCACAGCTCAGCTCAGCTCCCCTGATAACCTCATAGCTCTCTCCTCCTGCATCCAAGAGCACAGTCCTATGCAGCTCCTGGCCATTCTCACCATCTCACACCACTCAGGGTGCAAGACATATGGACATGATGGGGAAAAGAGGGTACCTCTCTTCATTTGGCAAATATCTCCAGGCTACTAAGTGATAACACAATGATAGGGTAAGGGGTCCCACACCTAGATCCATCCATGAAGATCTGGTAACCCAGAAGTTCAGGACTCTCGTGCGAGTGAAAAAACTCCATCTGGGTCTCCAGACCTCATCTCCTGCCTCTTCAGAAGGAACCAGAGATCCAAGCCCCAAAGCTTTCACTGGGTCCAGAGAACTCTGGCTCAGGAAAGATGTGAGAGCATAGAACAGAGGAGGAGGAGGAGAGAAGAAAAAGTGGGATAGTTACAGTTTCAAGCAAATATTTTTTATGTTTTGAAGTAAATTTCCCAGGAGTCAGAAACCTGCTTTTTTGCAGCATGACTTTCTGCACAAGTTGGATGTAAGTTCAACTGATGTGATGGTACAAACAACTTAAAATATATTAACACTGTGGGAAACATTGTGCTGTTATTTAAAGGTATTCCTCAAATTAGTACTTATTTTCAATGATTTATCATTTATGAAATACACCAAATCAATTACTTTCCACTTACATAATTTTTAAAATATATTTTATGCCAGTAATGTCAATCCCAAATGAAAAGCAAAGGAAAAAACAGGGAGCAAAAATCTCCTCTGCCCCAATAAGTGGAAAAATAATGTATGACAGGGAAAGAGGAGTGGCTCAAATATCTGATGAAAGAGCTGAAGGATGTAAAAAAGGTTAATGGCAAAAATACTATGGGGTAGTATAGATAAGGTGGGAGTAAAGCCATAAGAGATTTATTTCTGCTTTGTCTCTGTTTGTTATAGTGTCCCAGGGAGATAAACCCCTTCTCTCAGTGCCTTGTGCTCCTGAGGCCTGGGACTTGGCTGCTGAGCTCGATATCAAGGTGATTCAGGGGCTGGTTTAAAGGCACAGCTCTTACTGAGACCTCCTTCCCAAGACCAGCCACTCACCTCAGACTGGCCACCACCATGAACGTTATTTACAGTGTGGTTGCAGGAGGACATTCCTTCTAGCTCCAAGTCTCAGAAGTTGAGTGAAACCCACAAAACTTGAATAGTCAGGAGCTGACCTTACAGGGACCCAACACGGGAAAATACTCGGAGTCACTGCAGTAATGAAGAAACCATTAATTTAAAACAAACCACATTGTTTCTTTTATTCAGCACAGGTAATGAAATAATGAAAGGAACCCACAAGCTTTCAAAACATCAGCATTAGATGGATTTCCACTGACACAAGATCAAAGCAAGAGGCTTTGTTAGTTATAGTCGGACAGTATCAGACAAGGAAACCCTCTACCAGCCTAACAGAATTGAGCCAGTCCCTCAGCCCACCCCTGTCTCCTCAGCTCATTCAGGCAAAAACACCCTCACACACTGCGGCTGTATGTACATCCTCTTCCTTTCTTGATCCATCATCTTGTTCCTCAGGCAGAGTAAACTCTGCAACACCCTTTTTGTTTTTCCCAGAAATCAGTACTTTTCCTTCCTCGCTTATCAATGTAGAAAGAAGCAGCAGTGAAGTTTCTGGTAATCTCTGCACTCCACATTTCATGATTCATTTAGGCACCATCTGAAATCTGTGTTTTTGGAAGCACCTATAGCTTGCACTGTTTCTGTCTCCAGTTTAGATTTACATCTGATGGTCAATATATGTACATAGAAGCCATGAAAAAAAAATGTGGAAAAATTCAGAGTCTGTTTTCTTACAGTCAAGGTCCTTTGGGAATTCACGTCTGAAACACACAAAAAAATGAGTGATACACAATTAATTAATTTTTCTCAATTTTGACTGTCTCTCTGCCATACCATCAATTTCCCATGTACAAGTGACCCTAAGCTGTGGCTCTCAAAGTGCTTCATGCTTTTAGGTTTCAAGCAGAAGAAAAAGTGGTAGTTTGGGACTTTTATGGAAATAGATTATTTACACTGGAACTGGGTTTGCCCAAGGCTCCTCTTAGTTTCTGTAATATAGGCACTTTGGTTTCATTCTTCTAATCTTCCACATTAATCTCTCCAGATTATCTTCCTTTCTGACATCTTCTGCTCTTGTATCTCTGAAGTCTCATCCCATTTATTTTCACATATTCCATAAAAAATCCTTTGGCATATGGCTCTGTGTGTTGAGATAGAGGAGACACAGTGTGTGACTCAGAAACTGCAGGTCACAATATCCCCATAATGCAGTCCCAGGATGGTGGGATTCGGTCACTACCTCATAATTAGCATTTGAAATATCTCATTAAACCTGAGGGACATAACCTTCACAAGGCCACAAGAAACAATCCTTTACTTCCCAGGAATGCGAAACACAGTATTGGAAAACAGGAAGGGAACACTTGTCAGCCACTATTATGAGCATTACATGTTCTCCTCAAAAGAGTAGAAAAAAGGACAAACAAATTTTGAGTAGATTTTAAGCCATGAAGATTAATGCATGCTTTTATTGCCATTTTACTGAGAAATTCATTCTGAAGTCCTTAGATTCCATCCACCTTAATTTTTCTGACAGGAGGCAAGCACAAACTGCAAGTGCTGAGTCAGTACGAGTCTGAGCCCCACTGGGCCCACTGGCCAGAGCCCAGCATGTGAAACGGAGCAGCACCTTGTCAAGCACTCAGTGGGAATCCTTCCCAGATATCACTTGGTTAATGCAGTAAAAAATAAACCAGGCAGCCAGAAAAGATGCACATTTGCAGTCAAATGTCATTGCTGTAGTGGAACTTACAGAAGCAAATGGAAACTAAAGATGTGCAATCTATTTCACACAGGTGTAGAGGACAATCTAAAAAGCACTTGTTTTCAGACTCCAAAGAGCAAGCAAATATTTACCTGGAATGTAAGATACAAAGAGAAGACAGGGAAGTGCAGGTGTCCAGAAACTGTCCATAACGCTGCAACCTTATAGTTGATCATGGACATTTGGTATGAAACCCTGATGTGACAGTGTAAAAGGTGCAGAGATTACTGCTATACCACAACACATTGCCAACTTAAGCCAAGAGAAACTATAAGTATTAAGCTTTTGTTGAAAATCCATGTCACTCTGCCCACTGTTTTAGTTTCCTGAAAAACTGAATTGGAGAATAATTTATTTATTTGCAACTAGCTCATAAAATACTTCTTTTGAACCAGAAAATGAAGAATACTGAGTAGGAAGGGTGGACAGTGGAAGGCAGGTGTGGCACAGCCTGTTGCAGTGAGGAGGAGGTTGCTGATTTGTTTCTTTGGTTATTTTTGCAGTCATGTTCCTTTTCTTTAACAGACATCTCTATGAAAATGGATTGCATGCTCACAGGCATTGTCTGGGAAGGTGCTGCCCGTTCCCAGAATGAATTTACAGTTACTGTAGAAAATGTAACATCTGCCACACGTGGATCCATTAAGTCAGTTCCTTCAAAACCAATGCTGCCAGATGAATGCATTTTATGATTATAAAGAGGAAGAGCAAGCTATTTTATGTGGCCACTAATTGTCAGTGGTCTCCTTATGTTTCCCAGACATTCTCAAAGATAGTGGGAAATAGTTTCTTCACATATGGATGCCTGAGTTTTTCATTCACAGTTCCTTTCACTGTGGGAAGAACGATCATGATCTTGAAAAACGTAATGAACTGCAACTTTGCAAAGACTACTCAAAGAAACTTTATAAACAATTTATGTTTTTGTGTCTTTTTCTTCAGTAATGTCACAATATTACAAAATTTTGTAGACCATTTAACAAGCTGTTTGGATAGCTATCATTATAGCTAATCTTTTGAAACAAAAATTTTTCCAAACATGATTTTTTTTCCTTTAAAATGTCAAAACTTAACATTTAGATCATTAAAAAATATATAAAACATTTTCTCTACTCTTGAATACCACAGACATTTCCCATACATTGCTTATGTATCGATGAATTGCTTTTTTCAGATAAAGAATGCTTAGCTTCAGAATTCCCAGTCATCTTTAAACTGAATTTATCATATCATTGCACCACTGCAAGGAGAATAGTTCAAGGTGCACAGCTGTCAGCATCATTCCGTCCCAAGGTACCATATAAGGAGAATTAATTTTCTCTTATTCTTGACCTTGCAAGTCTCTTTGTAATCACATTGACATCTCTGCAACAGAGGAGAGAGATCTCTTGGGACTTCCAAGAACCATGCAGACGCCCTTAAGTTAAAGGCAAGAAAAAGCAAACTGCAAGCACAGCATCAGGTTTTCTTGTATCTTGCAAGCAGCTTGTTTTAAAGGACATTATGCCATGGCATGACAGATAGAGGGGCTGTGGAAAGGTGCAAAGAGGTCAAACAAGGTCACTGAAATTATCTTCTGCTATGCCTCCAACATCCCCATGAAGTGGGGAGCTGCTGTACAGTTACATCTCTAGAGAAACACTCAAACCCTACCTTGTGAAATGTGCCAGAATACTGGACCTGCAAAATACCCTTTCCAGAGTGCAGCAGTTTCCAGAGGTTTCATGATCTCTCCTTTTTTCCTCCTTCCCTCTGCCTTTCTCCTAAAACCTCAGCATCTTCATCTTCCACATAAGAGCTGCTGACCAGCTGCTGCAGTGGGATAAGCCAGAGCCATGAGCTGGGGAGCCAGGAAAGGCTTGATGGGCTGAAGTTTGAATGCTGAACCAAAGTCTCTCCCTGATCCCCCTGCCCTGTTTTGGCCATGTGCTTGAGTGTGCTGCTCTAACACGGGCAGGAGGCTGCTCTGTCAGCCTGGGTGCTGCAGCTCATGCTTTGCAGGTTCTGTCAAGTGTGACTGAGGCCACACTGTTCACTGACAAGAAAGGCAGGAGACTCTGGTGAACTTTGATTTGAAATTCTGTGAGGAGCAGGAGGGCTGAGCTGACATGCTGGTGCCAGACTGGATTGTCCAGAGGAAGTGTGCCTGGACTTACCTAAACATCAGTATCTTCCTGATTTTCTGCAGCCCATCAAAGGAGGTTTGAATATCTGAAGTTTCAGCATTCAACATGGTGGGATGACCACATAAGCATGTGGTCTTCCCACAAAGCAATGATTTACACGGTATAAGTGCTGCATTGAAAAGGCTCAACACCTGAGAGGAAACCCAACTTGTTCCAGTGTTATGGACAAAAAAGGAAATATGTTTTCACCAACCTTGCTCTATGTTTTTCTTTCCCCTCAAACTTCATTTCTGTGCCACTTCAGTCTCAGGCAATTGTAGCCCATTTGTTACCAGCTGATTTTCCCTTTAATTGCTGGCAAGATCTGCATCATCTTGGTAGTGAGTGATGGAGAAGAGTGGCCAATGGAGCTTCAGCTCATTGCTTCAGTGTGCACTGTCTGCCCAGCTCATCTCATGACCTCCTGCATGTTGATCAGGTTATGAGAGGTAAAAGAGATGGTGTTCCCTGTCCCGATACTCTGTGTATGCTCTACTCTTACACACCAAGAGAACTGACCTGAAACAGCAGTACTTCCTGCTAAGCCTCCTCACCTTCCTCCCTGCCTATGGGCAAGCAGCCTTCCTCCCCCTTTCCTTCACTGCTTCCCAGCTCATCCTTCCTCCCACAGCTTTATAGACTGGGTCAGTAGACTTGCTCCTACCTGCAGAACCATGTCCTTCTGCCTCTTAGTCAGCTAAGTCATTGTTGCATCAAAGCCTGGAGTTAGCAAAACTAACTTCATTTGGGTTTTTGGTGGTTTTTGGGTGGGTTTTTTGTTGTTTTTTTCTTTTCATTTTTCCTTTTTTCTTTATTTCTTTTTTTCTTTTGGTGAATGCTTATATTAAATACAACTTGCCCAAACACAATCTCTTCTTATTGCTAACAAAACAAAACGCATCCAACACTTGTGGGCCAAGCCATTCTGAAGGTAGGACAACCTCCCAAAAAAACAGTTAAGAAAACATTCCAAAAGGGATGGGTAAAATGTTTTGATACACCATGCACTCTGCTCCAATCAATCAGTCATCCAGGGGAAAAATTCTGCAGCTGTGTATAGCAAAACAGACAAAACTTCAGACAATGTGGCTTGTCGGAGTGATTGTTTGAAGCATAGAGATGAAACTGGGTATCCCACCTGAAAGACAAGTTTGAGTCCAGCTATGAAGCAGCTACTCTTGTTTCATAAAACCGCAAGTTTTGGCAACAGAAGGTATTGGAGGAGAGGGACTAAATGAATCTCCACGTGGAGTAATTATGAAAACATGTGGTTTTATTTTCAAAGAACAGCTGAGATTGGGTCAGCTGGTTGTGATAAAGATTTCACTGTTTCTGAACTGATATATAAGGAAGGATTCTAGGGTGTTCCAAAAGTCATTGGAAAAATAACTTAGCAATTATAGTTCCTTTGGTATTTTCTGCAATAATATTTGTTAGTGGAAATGTATTTGGTACAAAATATAAATGTTAGCTATCATAGTTCCTTTGTTATTCAGCATTGTAAAATTAATGTGCTGGGGGTTTTTTTGCACAGTAAGCTGCACTGCTTTTGAGCAGTGAGAACACCATGAAACAGGAGGATTAAGAGCTCACTGGGGGCACATCAAGTTTTGTACCATCACAGTTATATCTTCAGGCTATCATGACTATATTAATATATTATAGCATGGGAAGGCTGTCAGAGTGAGCTCAGAAGGAACCCAGCCCACTCGTACCAGATTGTTCCGATGCTAATTTACAGCCCAAACCTCAGGAGCTTGTTGTTCTTTGTGATACTGTGTATTTTATGTTCTACAGTGATAGTCTGAGGGGAAAAAAATTGCATTCTTGACCTGGGGTAAATATGTTTTATTTCCCAATAGTTACCCCTTTAAATTGTATCCTACTTTCTCTCCTGGTTTATTCTTAAGTTCTCTCTCTCCTGCTTCTTTTCCCTCCACTCTTGTCCTCTTTTGTACTCTAGATTCCTGAACAATAACCTACTTTTTAGAGCAGTAGCCTAGAAATCAGAGATGTGTACTGGGATGTAAAGTGAATGCACGGAAGTACCACCACTTAAAAATTTCAGGAATTTCTGCTCTGGTGCAGCTTTCTAGAAATGCTGTGTATTTGTGCTTTCTAGTCCACAGGTAAAATCTTCATTGTCACTGGACCACGTAAGACTGCATCTTGATTTCATGCCACATCTTCTAAGAATTGCTTGTGCTTTTTTTCTGCATTTTTTTTTATATGACAGGGAATGGTGCCTGTTCAGAGGTAACCTCCTATTTTGCCTCTGCTTTCCAGCATCTCTGAGGTGGAATCTGTCCTTGTTCCTTTGGGTAAATTAGCAGACTGAAAATGTTTCTCTTCTGTACAGGATCTTTCTTTCCTCTTTCTTAGGCATGCAGCTTCTATTGTTTTAACCCATAAAGAGGGCAGGTCTGGGCATTTCTTCTTGACTTATCTTTAGACACTGCCATGGATCTCACCAGCTCTTTGCTTCTCTGGATCCCGTTCTTTCTGTGTCCCCTCTGTGAGCCTGCAGGTTTCAGTGGGTCTCCACCAAGGTGCAAAGGCAGTGACCACCCCAAAGGCTCTAGACTAGAAAGGCTAGCCTCTGAAAAAGGACATAAAATGCCTCATTTGCTTATTACTCATCACAATCTATCTTTTCTTAACTAGTATAGGATCATCAGGAAGGTGATACCAAAGCGCAAAAGACAATCTTGAAGCACATCAAGAGAATACGCGATGGTGATGGAGCCTTTTTGACACTGGGATTCTGACCTTTAAAAAACACCCCAATGTTTGAAATTATGGAAGGCTGATCCTGCACGAAGCATCATTCATCCCCATTATTAGACCCATGAAAGACTGAGCAGTCTAATGATCTCTGTGCATCCTATCAAGGGGTGAGAACAAAAAAACTGACAGCACCAGCAAAAGCAGGAAATGAATTTTTAAACCCAATGCAAACTAAAAATGTCAGAAAATTTAATTGTATGCCATCTTAATAAAGTGCTAAACTGTGACTTTACAAATGAGGCTCTGTTCACCCAGAGGCACTAATTTTCAAATAGAAGAAAAGGACAAAAAAAATCAGAAGTAATAATCTTTGTTGTTTTATCAGTGAAATCCAGGTGAAGAACTCACTGTTTCTAGTAGTTAAATATTTGGATTTTACCTGAGCCACAGGAAATGAAACAAGTCCCCTGAAAAGATTAACTATCCATTTTCTAGGGTTGATGAGTTGACAGCTCCACAGTGTTTCCCAGATCAGGTTAGAGGCAGCACAATAGTACCTTATTGAGGAGGAAGTACCACAAGCTAATGAGAGAAAATTGAAAAGTTCCTATAGTGTGTCACAAAGGAGGATTCTGTTAGACATTTCTCTTAATACAAACAAATGCACCTGCAATTTACCCAGGAATTTAAGCAAAATTTCCCCTCCTTCTCCACTTTCTTCACATCATGTATTGGTCTGAAAAGGTGTGTTTACATGAATTGAAGAATGAGGATTGTTTATAATTTCACAGTTCAATTTTTAAAAGGTAAAATACAAGTCAATGTTTGACACAAATAAAATGTGATTTAAAGCTTTTCCTTAAAAATATTATACTAAAAAGGTATGCTTCTTTAGAAATAAAAACAAATTTGAGAACAAAGGCCTTGCAATTCCAATAGTATTCAGGCATGTAAATTGATCTCCTGCTGTTTGTTTCGAGCCACCTTTTAAGTTATGGTGCAGTGCAGAGTGGGAATCAATTTACAATACCAAGGCTTTAGTGGGCAGAAAGGTACAATAAAGTTCCCAGAAATGCCATTCTGAATTCTCAGAAAAGTGTGTACCATAAGCCTTAGCCTATGAAACTGTATTTAAAGACTTATTTCTGCCTCTATGCTTTATTTGCCAGGAGATGAGAAAAAAACAGTGGTTTCCAAGATAGTGGTGGTTGCAATTGTAATCTGAATATTTGAGTTTTCCTTGCTTGCAATGCTGATTCTGTAGCTGATGGTCAGCAGGCAGCCCCAGAGGTCAGGCAGTGATTTAATGCACAAACTTTAGTCCTCACAGAATCAGTTGGAGCCTTTCCTAGTGCTTTCTTTCTTTCTTGTTTGTCAACAGTGCAGCAACAAGAAACAAGAAAACTGTGCTTGTTTTGATAGGTGTTCATAGCTCGAAAGTTGGAAGATTTAAAAAAATTCTCAAGTGATTCATCTCAAGAGAAGAAATCAGCAAGAGGAAGAAAGTCAAATCTCACTCTCTCCAGAAAATTTCTACCCACACTAATTCTCAACCCAATATGGTGCTTGTGAGTTTGGAGGAAATTTGTCTAAACCTGGAATAATTCTTAAACTCTCTCATTTTGAAAATATCTTCTAATTATGGGTCCAAGCCCAGCTGTGATCAGCAGCTGAGCAGGTCTTCAGTGTTACATAGAGTTTCTGCAACAAGAAGGGCCTCAAAACCAAAACCAGACTGTGAATGAAAGCTGTGAGGGTGTTAAAACAGTGGCAACAGCAGCACTTGCATGTAGAGTATCTTCCTGCAGGCAACCGTGTGGCTAAAATTTGGCTACACAAACGGAAGGCAATAACAAAAGAGCACAATGATGTACCACTGATGGTTTGGGGACTGGCAGGCTAATGCCCTCAGTCAGCAATTCCTGTTCATTGTGTAGGAAATGTGCCATGCAAGCAGCTTTGAACCAAATGGGACATTTGCAATCAAGTGTGTCAGTGAAGGGCCTTCCCAGTCTCTTTCCAGTGATAGTGAAAACTGTACCACAATGCGGGAGAAATCACTCCAATGTTTACATGGGGAAGTACAAACACAAGATCTCCAGCCACAGGGGTACCGCTGAATGCAAACCTGCAAAATGCTTCCTCTCTTGGCCATTTGCCTTCTGTCATATCTGTCTCCCATAGCAGGTGGGGAATCCAGTGAATGTTGGCATGGCATCCTCGGTGCATGGCTGCTGTGCAGTTCTAGCTGGCCATTTTAATGATTTATCTCTGAATGTGTTTCTGAGACATGTGCCACATGTCACAGCAAATTACACTGGTGTGAAGGAGGCTTCAAAAACATAGTTCCTTAAATGCTATGGCACTGGTCCAATTTTACTTCATTAAGTTATTGCAGTATAAAACAGAAGTAAAGCAGTTCTTCTCAGGTCTCTATCTGCTCCGCAGTTAAGCAGTGACCTGCCCAGCTACAGTGCAGTGACCATCAAGAAGATTCTTCACAGTTATACAGGCTTGATTCTCATGTGCAACACATTTCTTTTTTGTTTCAAATTCAGTGCTGCTAAACGTGAAGGTTAGTTCCTTTTTAGAGATGAAGAAGTATGTGCAAACTTGTTCAAAGAAATGTGAGGATTAAAACCAAATATTGTCATTTCAAGAGCAAGCTCTCCTTCAGTTTATACTAACACACCTTTTTTAACAGAGCAGAAAAGGTTTTAAATTACAGTAAATGATATAACACATTAAAAATGCAATTTTTGAATGCAACTTCTAACAGACTCGCTGCTAAAGTTAAAGTCTGCTAGATATGTTTACTATAGAAATTTGAATATATTTTTCTTCACCGTCTGGCTATGAAGTCAAAGTCAGCTGCCAAAATCCAGGGCCATATTTCACAAGGGCCTTGATGTACCCTGCAGATTTGAGCCTCTAACTCTTTGCATGCTCCCTTTCTGGTGCCAAAGTATGTGTACATTCAAAATCCAGAGTAAGAAATTTCATTTTTTATGCAGTGTGGAACTGAATCAGCAAAACATGTACATGCGTGTTTAAACCTCAGCAGGCTGGGGTTTAACATACCCCAGCCAGACTAGCTTTTCCCAGTGACCGTGGCCACCAGAGCATCCCCTGTAGGTCATTACCATGCTTTTCTCCCTCACTGGTTATGGTGCAGCTTATTTGCTCTGAATGCTCTTGGATAACTCGTCCATGGTGTCCAGTGGCTGCAGAGGGGTTAATGGGAGAGGGATCTGGTCCATCAGCAGGCACCAAGATTTTCTGTGCTTAGGGAAGCAGCCTTCCTGATTTTGGAGCTTTTACCCTTTTCTTGTAATGCAGGCAAAACCTTAAGAACTAAAAGAGATGAAAACTGTTGGAATCTGCTTCTGAAAATTTGGCTCTAAACCCATATGTCCTTGTGATTTCTCCACCAGGGAAGCAGAATATTTAGGCTCAATACTTTAGAGCAGAACTGCTCTGGTGATAAATCAGATACTGATCTGAGGGTATGAGGTAAGCCCAATTACAAGAGCAATGGAGCTGCCTCCCACTGGTGGCTTTAGGTCAACATTTTGGGCTAATCACCTTAGCTGGGTAAGTGCTCATAAATCAAGAGTTGCCTGGAAATTGTCTGTTTTTCTCTTCACACGGCTGAGATGCTCAGGGCAGCCTGTCTGCTCCTCAGAGGAGCCTCCCACTGCATAGTGGGAAGTGCTGTGGGGAGGGAAAGAACAAGGGACTTCTCATGGGCATAAAGCACAAGGTAACAGCTGTAACAATACTTTTAACAGGAGGCCATGGAAAATGACATTGCTTTGCATCTAACTGCAGCTGGACTCCCTCTCTTTTCCCTCACAGGGCACTGAAAGGGCTCTCTGCACAGATAAGAGAGGAAGGACTAATCCTTTTGGACGACTCTTCATACCCTTCTCCCATGAAGGCTCTGTGCAAGCAGATTTGTGCACTCCAGTCAACTGTGCTCTTCTCCAGCTTCCCCACCACAGTGACCACTGTGGTGGTGGCCCCAAAGCTGGTGGGGAGATGGGAAGCCCAGCTGCAGGTGGTCCCTGCATTCCTCCAGAGATCTTAATCACAGTTCCAGGAAATGTCCTGAAACAAGAACCATTTCACTCCTTCCTTCGTCCCCAGGAGCAAATTACAAGACAAAAGGAAAAAGCCTCAAGTTGCATGATTTAGATTTTAGGGAATATTTCTTTGCAGGAAGGGTTACCATTGGAACAGGCTGCCCAGGAAAGTAGAGGAGTGACCATTCCTGGTGGTATTTAAAAGACATGTAGATGTGGCACTTAAGGACATGGTTTAGTGGTGGGCTTAACGCTCTTAGGTTTATGGTCAGACTCAAGGACCTTTTCCAACCTAAATGTTCCTATGATTCTATCCACTGCACTGGGGACACACCTTATTCTTGTAAGAGGAACAAGAAACACAAGAGATAATTGTCTTGGTTTTTGCAAAGATTTATTTTCTTTTCAGAAAGAAAATATGTGAACACTGTCCACAAAACAGAGGTTATAAATAGGCTGAATATATGAGAAGTAGTATAACAGGGTGCACTCATATTTTAAATCCTGCAGGGTGACCCTGATTGAAGCAGTGTACAGAAGAGATGACAACAGGGATACAGAGCAGTTTTTGGAGAATAAGCATTTTTTGCTTCATTAAGGGAATTTGTGGATCTCTCATCTCTAAAATGAGCCAGCCTTAGGAGTCCGAGCACCAGACAGTCACTCACTATTTCTGACTGTGCAGGAACTGGGACAGCCAGCAAAATTACTGAGAACCAAGTTCAAAACAGGAAAAAGAGACTTCTTTCTAACACACAGCATAATTCAGCCCAAGGGTTTGTTGCCACCGGATACTGCAGAGGCCAAAAGTATTAATGGATACAAAAGAAAGATTAGTCAAATTTATGGAATATAGGTCCACTGGTGACTATTAAAAACAATGGTCCAGATGCAATATCTGGCACTAGGAAGTCCCTAAACTGTTGCCTACCAGGATGTTGGGGTTATAGGAGGGGAAGGAATGCTCCATACATGCCTTATTTCTTTTCTTTTCCAAAAGCATCTGCCACTGGCCACTGCTGAAACAGACATTGGGTTAAACAGATGTGTCTTCACAGCTCACAGCAGTTCCCATGTTTGTCCCAGAACAGGGAACTGGAGTTGCCTCATTTCAAGCTTCTATTTGCTTTCAAGTAAGCTCTTAAACCACACTCAACTCACAAGTATCTGACTACCTGCCAGTCAAGCATTTAGCAACAGCATTAACATCTGTCACTAACACTTGGACTTTCTTTGGTGAAATATTTTGGAATGCTTTCAGATTTTTTTTTTCTTGTCAACCTCAGAGACTTTTTTTCTTGCTCTAGATATCAGCTGTCCCTTTGTCTCTGGCAGAAAACTCTTTCTACCATATTTTCATGATCTCCTGCAAGCTGCAGTTTCCTCACTCATATGCTGTCTATTGTCAGAGCTTCACTGATTTTCAGTTATGATTGAAAAAAGCTGCTCCAAACTTCTGGTGATCTGAATTCACTTTAAAATTATTTTGAGCTGCTCTTAGATTGACTTCCTCAAAGCTTAAAATAAACTACACTGTGCCTGAGCTGGTACAACTTGGTACAATCCTGCTTATCTGCTGTGCTCCTTGCATTTCAGTCCATGAAAACCTGTGGTCTGCCACATCAGTGAAGGTGACTCAGACAGATCTGCTAAGGGCATCAGTACAAGAGTTTGCAGTTCATATTGGGATGAAGGCATCAAGATCCATTCTGCCTCTCTCCAAGCCCCAAAACCTAGTTGTTAGTTTAGACAGAAGTGATTTGCAGTGCATCTGTTCTTGGTTCTCATCCTTCCACAACTGCACACATGGCAGGTTATCTGAGGCTTCCTCAAAAGCATTAATTAAATTCCACAACTGCACACCAATTCTACTTTTAACAGTGGTAGAACACAGAAAGGCCATAACAACGATCTCTAATATGTCAGAATTTCTCCTAGTTAGTCGAGAAATCCAACTGAAAAAAAGTATTTGCAGCATGAGCCAGAGGAAGGTATATCCTTCCAGAGATACCTCCATTCACCTCAACACTTAAGCCATGTGAACACCATTTAGTAAACCCTCCAGATGAAGAGAAACATGTCCTTGGAAGACTCCACCATTCAGATGATGCATTTGAGGGTGATTTTTGCAGCTGTTACAGATAGAAAATGAAGTGTGAAGCCTCTGCATGAAGCTTTCAGCCACGGAGGAAAAGCTGCATGGCAACAATAGTCCTCAAGCCTGTAAGCAGTACTGACACTAAGGGGAATGGTGGTTAGAACTGGCTATTTCAGGCTAATTAAGTAAGGCAGAATGTGTGCTAAACCTGGCTCCAGAATTAAATCATCTGCTCGGAGCTCAGGTATTTCTCCCCAGTGCTTCCCTGCATGAGCAAGGCCAGTGTTGCTCAGCTGTGGGTTTTGAAAATGCTGCCCAAGCTGTAGCAGAAACTACACTCTGTGGGATATTCATAGCTCAAAACACTCCAGTAAAAGAGTTTGTGCATTAACAATCTTAAAAGCAGAATGACACAGTCAGCAAAGGAAGCCAATTTATCACACAGCTCCCAGGCACCTTTGGATGGACCAATGGCCCCTCAGGAGCTTACAGATTCTCTCCACTGACATGGAGAGCCTGAGGGTGAGGTTAGAAATCTAACATATGGATGACTACAGCTGGTGAAACAGATGTAATCCCAACAGCTTAACCTCATTCCCAGTGATGTTAACTGGAGTTATTCAGCTGCTCTCAGTGCAATCCAGATTGGGCACGTGCCTATTATTTAGTTTATCTCCGACTAAATCCACCAATCTTTCTCTTCTCCCCCAAGAAATGAAACCAAGTTAATATAACAATAATACCCATTGTTCACAGAGTACTAACAATGTGCCCTGCTTGGCTACTGTACAGAATGAGGCTAAGCCTAGATCTTTTCCAAGAAGTTGTGCTAGCAGCACTTATACTGTTTATGCAAAAAAATAAATAAGTAATTTTAATGCCCCTGTTGGTAAGCTGAAAAAACAACAATCTCTGCCAAGCAAAAGAAGGATGAAGTTGATGCAGGAAAATAAGTCAGGGACATTTAAGAGAACATAACAAGTAACAGAAAACATAAATGAAAAGGTAACTCGAAACATATGATAACAGAAAGATGTTTTGTGTGTAACCAGGGCAGTGTTTAAATATATTTTATCTTTTATTATTGTCTTCTATTTTGTACATATTACAGGTATGCATAAATTCTAAGTCTTCCTTACTTGCTGTTGTACCTGATTTTCAGTAATTCGATCTCTTTGTGTTCAACAAACTGTAAATGACAGAGACAGGAGCTTTGAATAATATGTTTTCACACTTCAGATATTTCTTCTGATTTTCTCTGTTTGTACTTTTCTATTTCTGCAGAAGGGGCAATCTCTCACAACACACAGTAGTACTTCTGACACCCTTGTTGAGTGACTTATGTGATGACCCACAAATGCCTGCCAAATAAAGTGGATTGCAATTGCTATTAGATGAATATTTGTTCCTCTGAAGAATCTTTGGTCAGAGGCAGAGGAAGGGAATGCGTCAGATCCGGGTTATACCTATGCTAAAACTACAGGGTACTGGAATTTTAATTCATATCAGAAGGGTGCTTTCAAAGCAGAACTCCCAGTTATTCCTATTTACTGTATTTTAGCCTGCCTGATGCAGTGCAGTTGCTCTTGGGTCTATGGGATCAGATTAACACTATTCCAAAGTAAGTCACCTTAGAAGATATGTATAGTAGTCTCAGCACCAGACTCTACAGGGGCTTATCCACATAGCATGGATTACTGACTTAAACACAGCCTTTCTATACTAAAAACTTGGGGGGAAACAGTTTGTACTGTATTTCTATTTCACTTCAGGGAAATGATGCCTAATCGCTGTCCTAAGATATAAACATATACCTGTTCCAGGAAGAAATCCCAGACATGTAAGTGTGGCTTGATCTTACCTGAACAAAATTAGGTATGTTGCAAGACAGTTATTACACATCAACTGTAATCTGGAGCTTTTCTAAGCGCTACATCTCAGATTTATTTCCCACTTAACATGGCATCTAGTGACCTGCTCCTTATGGTGCACCATCTTCCATTTTCAGTAACCGGAGAATGCATGTGTGCTTCAGACCTGGACTGCTGTAATGTCATGACACCATGCCACACAGTGATTATATCAGCATCTTATGAGCATGGTTTCCATTTTTATATCACTGCTGGCAGCATCTTGCCATGCTTTGATTTTCCTTACCAGAGGGCAAGTGCAGCATGGGTGAGCTTGGTGCAGCTCAGCCTCCCCTACTGCCAGTGGAAGTCCCTGCCCAGCAGAGCATGCCCTTCTCTGCACCATGGCATGGCTGTGGTTCCTGCATTTTGGTTCCCACAAAGCCACGTCTGATGCTTTCCTTCTGCAAAACAGTAAGCCCTGAACCTCTTCTGGAAGCAATTAAAAGAGAAGATAAGAGGGAGTGGTGGCAATAATTTACCTGGTCTTGGGAATGTGTTGATTATACAAGTCAAGGCATAGCCCAGAGTAGAAGACCTGCACATGTGTATGGTAAAATTTCTGGGAAATAACTGGAGGAGTTACTGATGTAAAATTAGAAGATTTGGCTCTACTCTCACTCGAATAAAGTGTCCCTTTTGGCTAATGCTCATTTTGCACTGTTTAGAGGATGAGCCCTTCATTTTCAGCTCTTGTAGCAACACAGTGGAATGGCTGCCCTTCCATGCAAGGAATAAGATGTTATATTTCTGTATCTTGGAAATTCTTGTATTTGTTTTGTCAACAAGTAAAGAAAGAAAATAAAAGGTGTTTGGATTCACAGATACTTGTTTTCATTAAACAAGAGTATATAACTTCTTATATCAGTGTCTTATCAAACAAATTCCTGTCATTGCAGGTATGCACTAAAAGAAAAAAAATGTGTTCAGATAAATCTGCGTCGAATGGTTAACAAGATATAAATGATCATAGGAGAGGTATTCTTCCCCACTGCTGCAGAGATTGGCATGAAGTAAAGCAGTTTCTCCCTTTGAAGCACAGCCAGCATAAATAACTCAGAGTAAGAATTTTGATTTTCATAACAAATGCTGAAATGCAAGAGAATTATGCATTGATGAACATACTGTATGGCTCAGTGGGACTAGACAACTCAGGTAGGTTTTAGCTACAGTATAAACAAAATATCTTCCAAATATTTTTCTTTATGTAAAAGGTGTCAATTATGTAAAATGATTCCATGATAATAACAATATAATTCAAAGGCAGATTTGTGTCTTTCAAACCCATCCAGACTTTAGACTTTCTCAGCTTTAAAAGGAAAATATCTCACCTGCAAAAACAATTGTGGAGCACAGGAGCCCAGCTTTTCTCAGCAACCATCTGCACAGATTTTTCATTCTTCTGTCTCCCATTCTGATCTCTTATTTCGACCTGAGTACCTTTGAAACAATTTTCCTCATTTCTTTTTCACTTGGAGACAATTAAGAGAGATAAATCAAGTAACTGTTTGACTTTGTTAGCCTCCCAGAAGATACCAAACACTAACATGAGAGCAGTTATACAAATTCCCAGAGAGAAAAATAAGACTCTCCAATGCTTGTGGTGCATTAGAGAGCAGCTCCTTCTACTGCAAGAGTGGCTGGTGTCCACCACCACACTGGTGAGAGCATATCAGCAGAGGCAGCTTTGTGCTGCTGTGATCATATGATTAACACACATATGTGCTCTCTTACAGGCAGCTACAGAGGCATTCAGGTCTGCATCACCTTTAAGCATCCAGCCACGTGAAAGGGGGTGCACCGTGTTTGACTCCAATGGGGCTGGGATACAGGGATGCTAAGGGCTGCTTACAGATGTCACCTCTGTGGGGGCTCCTGAAACAGAGAAATGTCCAAATATTTTCATTCTTTTCCTCCACAAAATGACCAGTCAAAAGGTACACAACTTTATTCATGCTCTTCGTAGATGTCTTTCTTTTCAAAAGGAGTAGGAGACCATGGTGCTATGTGGAGAATGGTACACACCCCTGACACAGACCAGCACAAGTTCCTGGTACATGTGAGCATGGCTCTGTCCAGTTCCAGGGAACAGGGCAGTTGCATTTGGATTTCCTCCAATGCACATCTCATAGGCACCAAGATGATTTAGCAAGAACATCCCATACCCAAAGATTACAGACAAAACTAAATAAATCCCCTATGTGGGTGTGCAAAGCCCCAAACACTGCAGAAGCGAGAGGTTTCTGTTGCATTTCTCTGTATGGGTGTATGTGTTGTACAAGTCTGCAAGGCTCAGGGCTTCAGGAAAGGGCAAATATATTTTGAACCAAACTTCAGAAAGCCCATGTAAGGAAATGCACTGCATATCACAGCCCCAGAAGCTGTGTCTGGGGAAGGATGAGGATTTGTGCATGTTGTCTTGCAGGCAGAGATGATGGTTGGGGCTGAAGGGAAGAGGTTATGGACAACACACTCTCCTGAGCCCCAGGTGCTCATCATCTGCACAACTTCCTCCCTGGTGATGCTTGGCAGTCCTGGCTCTGGAGTGCTCCGAATGGAGCAATTGGTTCCTGCTAGGTAGAGACTATCCATGTATTCCAACAGCAACCCAATGCCCCCATCAAGAGTAAACTTTAGATCCCCTAAAAAACACTTTCTCTTCTCAATTTTTTTGTAAACAACCCATTGGAGCTGGTACAACTTGTCTGGTGATGAAAAGACACCAGTAGCATCAAATTCACAGGAGAACAACACAGGAGACTCTTTAAAGGGTACAGTAGGATTCCTATTGTTTATTCATGTAGCAGAACATGAATGAACTGAACTGAATGCATCATGGTGTCTGTTTTATTCACTTACTTGATTTTCCTGACCTATGTGCTTGTACAACTGCAGCCAAACAGGTGAGTAAAGTGTTTGCAGGTTCAGCCCCACCTAGTAAAGCAGGCTACTGGATATCTATTAAAAGGCTGCACTGGAACCAAAAAAGAAAGTCAGTCTGCTGCCAAACACAAATAGAAAAGGAAAAAAAATCTTGAAAATAGAAGGAACAAGTTTCTACATGTACTTGTTTTCCTAGGAGTGCACCACTTGTGAGTTCATATTTCTTGATGACCACTCTGCTGACAGCTCTTTTGGAAAGGTAAACAGATCATCCTGCTCCAGAACAGAGTGGGAAAAAAATATGTCTTTACATTTACTCATTCTTGTTTTTAAAATTTTTGGCTGCTTACTCAGGTCTCAAGTATTTGTAGAGGCAGATGAAAAGCAGATTGATGGAACACGTTTGCTCTACACAAATTTTAATTGCTGCTTTGATGGGCATATCAGAGGAGGTCAGGAGAAGTGAAATGAGCTATGACTTGGGTGGTCTCTCTCAACTGAACCTCAAGCATACAATCCCTCTGATCTCCATTGAAGTGGGGCAAGAAAGATTTACAAGGCAGCCAGTACCTGAACGAGCTGAAGGCTGAAGATCCAGACTGTTGTAAAAATATGCTCCCTATACCTCAGTGTTAAATTTTAACAGCAGCTGTCTTGTAGTGTGTTCCGCATTCTCCCAAGGAAAACACGTGGACAGGTCATGCACTGCCCAAACACCCTCAGCAACTCTGCAAGATATCTGTACCTACAGAAAAGCACCATGGAGCCAGCTGCTGTCAATTAGAAGAACTCCTCCGTTCTCAGGGGAGCTCAGCAGATTAGCTCTACTGAAGACATTGCCTAATGCTGTTCTATCTAGAATGTACTTTTTTCGAGTTTAATTTCTGAAAGTTAAGCGGACAAGAAAACCCAAACAACAGCCATCCAAGCTGTCTTGTTTATCAGAAGAAACAGTAACTTAGAAAAATGCAAGCATGACCTTTAACAAAGTCTAGCAGATCTGCTTAGGATTTGGATATCACTAGGAGAACCCAGCTCATAGACCACTTCCCTGGGTTTGTTCCTCTGCTCTCATTGCAAACACAGAGAGCTGAATCACTCCCACATTGCTGCACTGTTATTGTGGTACCGGGGCAAAAATATTTGGCAAGCATTTCAAAGTACATGCTTCAGATGGAATGACGGCAGCCGAGGAGCAGAATGCCAAGATTGAGGAAAGTGTGTGCTCTGCTGCGCAGGGAAGCTTTTTTGGAAGAAATGCTTAAAAGAAGTTCAGTCAAATTTTAACACAATTGCTATTAACTTTTACTAGAAATAAGTAATGAAAGTTATCACTACTTCGTGCACAGTATTGAAAGGATTTTTCAGAATATTAGGCACACAAGAATAAAAATTTCCTATCTGAATAAAATGGGGACAGTTAATTCATCAATAATATAAAGAATATGCATTCCACTGGGAAATTCTCTTCTAGCAATATAAATTCCTCACAGAAAGATTGCAGTGAGACACAGTGTATAGAAAAAACAGATATTTTGTGCTACTATAGTGGCACATTTACCTCACCAAAACTTTTTCCATTAGAAGTTGCTGTTTTCAAGCACATTTATAACTTGGACATCAGAAATGGTTTACAGCTATGGCTTAGTAAAGAAAGGCTTGGCCTGAGATGCACTTATAATGCCAAAGTTTAAAAAAAAATATTAGTTTGGACACCTTTGTTTACAGAAGAGCAAGAAGATAAAACTCTTCAGGTCTTATAGCATTTTAAAAAGGCTTTGGTCTACAAAGGCAATTGGTTAGGCAATTAGTCCAATTGCTCTAATTCCCTTCAGGATACTAAAGAATGAATAGTTGAGACACTAAACTTGAAAATTATTTTGCCATATGCAGTGACTACTTTTCATAAAAATTATTTAACTGATTTTTTAATCTGCTTTGCACATATGTTTAAGAGTTGGGCTTGATGATTCTTGTGAGTCCCTTCCAACTCAGAATATTCTGTGATTCTGTGATCCAATGGAACTGCTCACCTGCCTATGCCATCAAGAGTGAATTTGACTTGTGGTGCAGATTGAAATGTGGTTTTCTGTGCCTCCAGGAGTCTGCAAAGTGATTGGAGTCTCTCCAGTGGGCTCTCTGCAGTCTCACATGAATTTGTATGTGTTTTCCATGGCTCCCAGTGCATCCCTCAGCAGCCCCCTAGGAAACCTGCTGCTTGCACGTATGGCACCGGGAATAACAATTATGTCGCTATTTCCTAAATAGAAGTAAAACAGAAGTAAGACCCTCTCAAGATCCCCAGCAAAACCAGTGTGCTAAAATGTCCCATGCTGTAGTCCATTGGTATATTGAGCTAAGAATATACAATTTTTCCTATAACTTTTGTTTTACTTACTGTGTTCACTTGAACCTCTGATAGATCAGCTGTCCCTGAAGAATGTCATTGCCTTTTCTTTCCTTTCCTTCCTCATGGCACTAAAAGCCCTGAGTGCTTCCAAGGAGACCCCACACAGTGTTGAGGACTGCCATTGCCATAGTTAACTGGTCCTACACCCACCAAACTGCCGTTTGTCACAGCCTTTTTCTTCTGATTCACCTAGCACGATATTCCTCATTACTGCCATGAACATTTGTTTATTGCCCCTGTAGTTCTCCCCAGGTGTTCCCACACAAAAATATGGACACATGCACATCCACATTATGTATGCACTGCAAATCCAAGGGAAGCAGCAGCAAATGCTTTCCTCGTGGTCTGCAAAATCTCAACATCTCTGGACAAGTCCAACTGGCTGTACATGTGCAAATCTGTATTGCAGAGTTTGTGCTGTAAATCCAGTGCTTTTTGGAAGCACTGAAAATAATATAGAAGTGCTGTGTCATTGATACATGCATATGCCATACATAAGTCCACCCAGATTTTTCTGGAAACTGCACAGCTCTAATGAATGCCTCACGTGGTAGAATTTCTCTGTTCACGCACATCAAATGGCTCTGAGGTTTCTGGGTATGCAGAAATAGCTATATCTCGCTTGTAATGCATAGAGAAACCCCTGAAAAACACAGAATATTCTCAAAATTTGACAGTACAAAATAGCTGAGTGAAAAAACATCTGAGACCCACCATAGAGAGTAGCCCTCAATCTCCAAAGTTTTGCGTAGCTCCATTTTTCAGGTCTGATTTCTTCTCATATTTCTGGTGCTGCTAGCAGTTCTGCCATATTGTCCTCCTCAAACCTCTGCATTTATTTGTAGCAGGGCCTCAGGTTGGCCAGGACTTGGAGGCAGAATTGCCCCACTGTTTCTGGAGAATGAGTACACCAAGAAATACTGAAAGGTTTCTAAAGCATGATTTTATTAAAATACAAACACTTAAACTAAAATACAGCATCTCTTTAATTGGGGTTGGCTCAGAGCACTGGATAAAGTGGACTGCATGAAAAGGTTTGACTATGAATCTCCTTGTTACCCATCACATCCTTTTCCACACTCTTGCTCTCTAGTCCTGCAATTCTTAGTGGCATCCTAGGTTTGAAGAACCACTTCCATCTCTTCTGCTTCTCAGATAAAGCCTCCATCTTTTCCGAATCTTCCAGGCTGCCTTGCAGGTATCTTAAAATCCTAAGATTTATTTTAATTCCATAGAGAAACCTAGAATATGAACTTCTTGTTTTTTCTCCAAAATACAGTCATTACTCAGTCCTCTACTCCCCAGTTTATCCTGAAGGACTGTCCTTTCTTTTCATGTGTGAGCTAGATAATGCATTTCAGCCAGAGGACAGCAAGAAGTGGGCCTAGAGAATGTTGAAATACAGCAAATAATGTATGTTTTACAGCCTGAAAAAGGCCCACTTCGTTAACTGAGATGCCCTGGTACATGTTTTCCTCTCAGACAAGAAGTATGTTTAATCTATTGGGCAGCTGATAAAAAGTCAGGTTTATGGCAGTCTGTTAAAATTGTTCATCTGGTAAAGTTGCTACAGTTTTAAGTATTGGCCCTTGCTTCAATAAAACAACTACTCAATTAAGGTTAATCACATTTGATGGGCTTGAAAATCCTCATAGCTTTTCTGAATGCAACACCACTGCCAAGCATTTTCTGGGTCCGCAAAGATAGGTGGAATGAAAGCAGAGGACAAACAGGAATAATTGTCAGGTCCCAGGATAAAACAGAAAAGTATGAAAGAGCAAAGGACAAGTTCAGGTTGTCCTGAAGGCACATGATTAGTCAAAGCATGGAAAAGCCCAGGTGGTAGAAAGCTGGGTGCACTTCCTAGAGATGTCTGTGTGTGTAGATCTGAGGGAATACTCTAACGTAAGCAATCCAGTAGAGGAATAAAATGCACAGGTCATGTGCAGTTACCTGTAATGGGCCTCTCTGCATTTATATGTGTGGCTCAGGGGAAACTCCTTCCACATTTTGATTGTGGGCTATTCTAAGTGTTCCTCATCAGGAAAAAGTTCCGCACCCTTACTGGTCCCTTGCCAAAGCTGTGTCCTCCTTAGTGCCATTTTCTACTGTGTTTTCTCTGTCTTTTCTGCTGTCCTTTTTTCCCTTGCTCTGTAGAATGTTCCAATCCACAGTTTAGGTGCAATTTAATGACCCCAAGTGTTATGAACACCACCAGAAAAGTCCTCTATGAAGATCAGGCCACTGTTTAAGCCACTGCCATCATTTGTCCTCCTTACTTAAAGCTGCTGTGAAAGGTTCCATCTCTTTTAACAGAGGCATGGCCAGATCATTGGAGTAGCCAGGGCACAGGCAGTGCCAGTTAGTGGTAGCCTTTTGCTTCTAACAGCAATTGCTCAGAGTTATGTGGCATGAATCCAACATGAGACACTTCCTTCCAGAGTCCCAATATGTGTGGTGATTCTTTCTGCTTAAGTTCATCTGCCTACAAACCCCATCTGGCTTCCCTAGAGATTCCTAGCACTGGTTTCTAAAGGTTTTTGCCATATTTGGGCTCCTGTCCCTGTGCCACAGCCTTTTGATAGAGGGATCCTCTGCATCTGTAAGCTTCCTGCCTTTCCTGTCATATCCTTGGCACCATCCCCTTGGCACTGGCTTAGTGTAGCCTTGGGTTAATGTTAGAAATATAAAGTGTAAAATTGGGTTGAGAGGGGGCCACAAAGTTAATCAGAAGGCTGAAGAACATCTCCTATGAAGACAGGCATGTGGAGAGACATGCCTGAGAGAGCTGGCACTCATACTGCAGAAGAAAAGGCTACAAGCAGATCCTATTGCAGCCTTCCAGTGCCTACAGACTTTTTATCAGGACCTCTTGTGACAGGACATGATACAATGGTTTCAAACTGGAAGAACATTCTTTTAGATCAGATATAAAGATGAAGATTTTTGTAATGAGGGTGGTGAAACACTGGAACGGGTTGCCTAGAGAGGTGGTGAATGGTCCATCCCTGCAAATATCCAAGGTCAGATTGGAAGTGGCTCTGAGCAACCTAATGTAGTTGAAAATGTCCCTTCTCACTGCAGGGGA